>JAAWXA010000005.1:19932464-20056536 GCA_038090715.1 Florisuga fusca
TAATGTATGACAACAAGGGCAAGTGTAAAGTCTTGCATCTGGGAAAGAACAACCCCAGGTACCAGTATAGGCTGGGGACTGAGCTGTTGGAGAGCAGCACATGGGAAAGGGCCCTGGGGGTGCTGGTGGACAGAAGGATGACCATGAGCCAACAATGTGCCCTTGTGGCCAAGAAGGCCAATGGCATCCTGGGGTGCATTTATCAGCGTGGGTTATTGTGTCCAGTTCTGGGCCTGTCAGCTCCAGAAGGACAGGGAACTGCTTGAAAGTCCAGCACAGAGCAACCAAGATGATTAATGAGTGGAACATCTCCCTTATGAGGAAAGACTGAGGAAGCTGGGCCTCTTCAGCTTGGAGAAGAGGAGAATGAGGCGTGACCTCATTAATGTTTATAAATATGTATGAGACAAGTGCCAGTCCAGCTTTTCTCAGGGGTGACCAACAGTAGGACAACGGGCGACAGTTATAAACTGGAGCATAGGCAGTTCTGTATAAATATTAAGAAGAAATTTTTCACTGTGAGGCTGACAGAGCATTGGCACAGGCTGCCTGGGGAGGTTGTGGAGTCTCCTTCCCTGGAGACATTCAAAACCCACTTGGACACATTCCTGTGTGAGCTGCTGTAAGTGACCCTGTTCAGGCAGGGGGGGGTTAGTCTCGATGATTTTTCAAGGTTCCTTCCACCCCCTAACTTTCTATGATTCTATCATCTTTGTCAGCAACATGGACAATGGCACTGAGTGCACCCACAGAAAGTTTGTGGATGACACTGATCTGTGTGGTGCAATGGATTCACTTGAGGGAAGGGGAACCTTCTCTGAAGTGGTACCATCCAGAGGAACCTTCAGAGGCTTGAGAAATGGGCCAGTGCAAACTGTAGGAGGTTCAACAAGTCCGTGTGCCAGGTCCTGCATCTGGGTTAGGCCAGTCCTGGACACAATTATAAGCTGGGTATAGAATGGGTTGAGAGTGTCTCTGAAGAGAAGGACTTGGGCGTGTTAATTGATGAGAAGCTCAACATGAGCAGGCAGTGCACTCATGCCAACCATCATCATGCCAACCAGAAGGCCAACCATCTCCCAGGATGCATGAAAAGGAGTGTGGCCAGCAGATCAAGCAAGGTGATTCTTCCCCTCTGTTCTGCTCTTGTGAGACCCCACCTTGAATAGTGCATCCAGTTCTGGTGTTTCCACCACAAGAAGAACATAGGAATGTTGGAACAATTCCAGAGGATGCCACAAAGATGATCCAGAGGCTGGAGTACCTCTGCTACGAGGCTGAAGGAGCTGGGATTGTTCAGCATGAAGAGCAGAAGACTCCTAGGGGACCTTATAGCTGCCTTCCAATACCTGAAGACAACTTAGAGGGAGGCTGGAGAGGGACTTTTCAGTCTGTTCAGACTGTTCAGTGATAGGAGAAGGCAAAATGGTTTTAAACTGAAGGAGAAAAAGTTTAGACTAGATTTTGTCAAGAAGTTCTTCAGTACAAGGGTGGTGAGACTCCGGAACAGATTGCCCCAAGAAGTTGTGGATGCCCCCTCCGTGGAGGTGTTCAAGGCTAGGCTTTGAACAACCTTGTCTGGTTGAGAGCCATCCCTGCCATTGTCAGGGAGGTTGGAGTAGTTGATCTCTAAGGTCCTGTCCAACCAAAGTCATTCTGTGATTCTCTGATTTTATGAAGAAAGACAAAAATGGCAGCACACAGCATTCATTCAACCATTTAGAAGTAATGTTCCTTCAGAGTCTGTCTTTTTCATTTCTGCTCACCCCTCGTGCTAGTAAAATACACCAGCTTCATTCCCAGTCCTCCTTTTAAGAACTGTAGCTTTGATTCCCATGAAAGCAAATGTAAGAAAAATCTTTAGTGCGTAGAAAATAAAGCAAGCTGTCCAATTAAAAGACCACAGTGATTCCTAATTCCACTCGTGGCCTGTCTCAGAAGACCATTAGGAATTTAAAAATCTCTCCCAGGAACGTTTTGCTGGCACTTCACATTCCTGAGGAAGGTATTTGCAGGCAGCCAGGCATGCAGCATGGCACTTGGGAACCACAAGTTGTGAGGCATTCGGTGCAACACTGCAGGAAAAGTTAGAATTTTTTAAACACAGTAAGTAACCCTAAGCAGGAACAGCTATGATCAAGACAAAAGCTGAGTTTCACAGTGAAGAAACTTGATGTCAGAGCCTGTACCTCTCTGGCACTTAGCAGTTGCATAGGGCGGCAGGGTGCCCAGCGGGGAGGGAGGCAGCACAGGCAGGTGGCCATGGGGCACAGGCAGGTGGCCATGGGGCACAGGTAAGCTGCCTGCACTAGATTAATGAAACAGTGCTCTTTGGTAACTGCACTGAGAAAGGGAAAACAGTATTTACTTACCTTAACACCAGGCTGCAGTAAATGTCTTTAATACATAGTATTCAACAGGCAATTAATAGACAAACATTTTTGTATCTAGAAACCTGGCAATATTCAAGTTAATTCCTAATGGTATAGAGAAATCACACTAAGCTTATTAAACTTCATATCCAAAGGCAGTATATTTACTACAGGGCTTTCATATCTGGTGGTGAAATTCCAGGCAGTTATATCTTTTAATTTTAAGGTAAACACTGATAGATCCATCACTTGGAAACAGCCTGTGCATTGCCTGTGTGCTGCTTTCTATCACCATATACTAGGATACTGTTTCAGGACTGATGAGATTTGGCAACTAAAAGGAAGAATATGGAGGAACACATTTGATTTTCAGAGCAGTGCACTACCGGGGCTATATACGGAGGACAAAGCCAAGCCAGTGAATTTCTGCACCAAAGTCAACAAATAAGCTGATCAACAGTGTTTGCTGATAGCAACCACAGCCTCTGTTACACCCAGCCAAAGCAATCAAAACTCAGTAAGCATGAAGGGACAGTATGAGCAAGACCTAAGTTAATGGATGAACAACACCAGCTGCTCAAGCTTGAAGAGAGCTTGCTCACCAGAATTTGAATCTTTTTGCTACTCCTGGTAGCAGTAGAAGTGGTTTCTTCTTGCAGCATTAGAGTTAAACCCCCAGAATAACTGGTGAAGAGTGACTATTAGACCTCAGGCTGTTTTGCTGTGTTTCAGCTTGTTTTCATGGCAGCATTACGGAGGCGTATAATTCAGTGAATCATGAATATGATTCATACTAGCCAAACCGACCTTTGAAAATTGGGAGTAGGCATATCAGAAGGAGATTCAAACTATAACAAATAAGCTGATAAAATGAATGGATGATATTTACAGACCCTGCCAGTCTATTAAGAGGTCACTTTGACAGCCCTCTAGGTCCAAACGTGAGGGTTTACAATCTCTCCTGCATACCTGAGCAGCACATTCCTAATAATGAGCAGGGTACGTGCAGGAGATGGCAGTCAGCCTATTGCAAAGTCATCTTCCACCAAGGCACAAATAGAAGGTCACCACTTTTAGAGATTTTACCAGTTTGTGGCTGTAAACAGTTTCAGTAATGTGGTTTGCAAGACCTACATCCTAGCTCAGGTTTGCTTCTTGTGAAATTGCAGATGCCAGAAGTGTTGGAGGAAATTTAAACGATCTCTTAGATAGATTATTTTCTTAATCAAGGGATTTTTGACAGCATGACCTGCCATAGTCCTGGAGCCCATAGCTCCATGTTGCAGCAACAGAATGTTCTTCCAGGCACTCTTGTGTTAACCTGTGTCATTACTGGATTTATAACTTCAATTTTTAGTTAAGCATTTAGAAGAATTTTCAATGCAGTTTGGGCACTTTTGAAATTGTGGCTTTGCTCCATAGCTGTGTTTGATAGCTGTGTATGAGCCCTTAAAGCATATGGGAATCTCCCTAAAAGAAAAAAGCTGTTTAAAATAAAAGTCTGTTTCCTTTTTTTTAGTCCTAATAGCAAGGTAAACAAGAAGTGTTGACAATTGTATGTGACTGGAACATTTGAGGTTTGCTTAGAGCCATTTCAGTGGTTATTTTGAACCTTTATAGAAAAACAATCTAATTTCCTTTCTTCACATTCATAACTTACTAACATGTTTACATTTCCAGCTGAACATTTCCATTCTTGGCTGCACTGAAAGGTGATACTCTGTTTACTGAGCAAAATCCCTTCAACCTTTGGAATTACCTCAGGTTGAAAACAATAATCCATTATCCAAATATTCTCCCTATGTTTTTCTAGTACAATAGCTTTGCACAACAAGCTGAAGATGAAAGCTTGGCCTGGATATTGCAATTTCTAAAGATTTCTTTGGCTGAAGATAAAGGAGGAATGTTTGAAATAAGACCACCTCTTTGTGTGCTCAATGAGCATTTGGCTTAGATTGTAACTCAGTGCAAAGAACAATTTGCAGCCATCTCTATAAAAATTTCCTCTGGGTGTGTGGATAAGAGGCTGGTACCGAGACCACTACACTCAAACTGACACACACACAAAAACACACCTCTATCTGGAAAACAAAACCAAACCCTACATAAAGGAAGTAATGATTTACATTCCTTTAGCAGTTTGTTGTCCTTTGTTCTCCATATTACACTGACTAACTTCCATTGCGAGGCTAAAGCTATGTGCACAGATAATTTGTCTCCATGCAAACATTAATAGTCAAAGAGGGGACATTGCTCATTTCCTGGAAGATATGAGCTTTGGTACACAGATGAAGTAATTTGAATTCTAATATCTCATTATATATGAGACTGTTGGTTTTTTCTCCTTTAAATAATAAAATTATAAAAAAAATGTATGCGACTACACATATAAAATTATTCTTTTTTACTACAGTTTAAATTATGCTGGTTAACATGATTGTTAGAAGTCAGTAGGATTTTTTTCCTTCTGCCTAAATATATTTAATACTGTGTTTTGTCAAAAATTAGAGAATCAAGAGATCATCCCATCCATCCTTTTACCCACAGCAGGATCAACCATACTTACATCATTAGCTGACAGATGCCAACCTATTCTGGGAGGCTTCCCAGGCAATCTCTTCTTGTGCCTTGCTATACTTACACTAGAAAGTTTTTTTCCCTGATGTATGCTAAATCTCTTGTGTTGCATGTTGGGTTATTAGGATTAACTTTTATTCTTTTTTTTTTTTTTCCTCCCTTCCTTGTCCTAATACAGTACCTAAAAATGTACACGGTGTTTCACCCAGATATTTACAATTGAAAGAAAAAGGTCATTTTCTTGCAGGTTTTGGTCCTGTTTATATAGTGCAATATGCAGAGAACAGACTGATATTATTTTCTCGTGTGATCCGTAACTCAAGTTCTTTTCTGCAGAAAGAAAGTTCTTTACTACCTGTCCAGATGTTCACCATCTGCCTAGTTTAGAAACTTCTACTTGTCCTCAATAAAGTGAACCTCATTTTTTCAGTTTGTGTTTCAAATTTGTCTGAATTTTCGTTCTTCCCTTTTTCTCTTTCCATATTGTTGTAACCTGTAGGTTTAGAAAACATTATTTTTTCCCTCATCCAGCCCAATAACAACAATATTTTTGACATTACATCTCACCCTGCTGGCTGTCTTCTCTGAGTGCACAACATGGACCCCAATCTGAAGTTTGGATTGGAAATTTCCACGCACAGACTGACATTCCTGTTACCATGGCTGTATGAATTTTTGCAGAAAGGGACCAGAGGAGTCAGTTAGCCCTCACCACTTACCTGTTCTGAGTTAATACTTACAGATTCATCACAAGAAGATGCTGAATACTAGTAGTTTCCATAAATATCTGAGATTCTACGGGGGAGTTTTAATCTACACTGTGTTGCTATCCCAAGATACTGCAGTTACAATATTTCATCTAAATATCTACATCTTTGTGTGAAGGTGGTATGAAAACCCCTCCCCTGCATAAGGTGGTTTGTCACTATTTCACGGGGGGAAAGGCTTCAGCTGCCATAAAAGTCCCAGGGTCCATGCAGGGTGGGACACTGCTGGGACATTTACCTTCTCACAGGTGGAGAGTGGGCTCTCAACCTACCAGGTACAGAGGATCAGTTTACTCTAGAGATGTGAAGGACACAGACACTTGTTTGTTTCCTTACTTGCTTAAAAGAGATACAGTGGAGTGGTTCTGTTTACTCTTTTTTTCATGGCAGAGCTATACTAAAGTTCATGTACTCCCTGAAGGTCAGAAAGACTTCCTTGAATCCAGAGTGTCCTGGGTCTTGTCTTGGGTACCCATGCCATGTGATAAGGCTTCACATAACATGAAGGGTCCCAGGCTGAGTGAAAAACTACAAGCCTGCTGGCCTGTTGGTCAGTAGTGATTGCCATCCGTGGGACAGACCTGTCCTCCCTTCGCTAATAGGGAGCTCACACAGAGATACCTTGCCCCCTTCCCTCAGTCCTGATTACCTCACAGCTCCACAACATATGCATGAAGGAGTGGGATGCATTGATTCTCCTAGCAGCTTTCCAATCTGGAAATACCTTCTTTGCTCTCTGTGGTTACAGATTCATAGCACAGTTTGGGTTGGAAGGGACCTTAAAGTCCCAAACTCCTGCCATGAGCAGGGGCACCTCCCACTAGACCAGGTTGCTCAAAGCCCCATACTACCCTCACAGTAAAAAATTTCTTGGGGTAGAGCTTCTTGCAGCTTAGAAATGCTGAGGGAGACTGATAGGTCCATGCCCTACATCTGTCACTGCTTAGCCCACAGTTGGATAGACAGGTACCTAGGATTGATTCAAGGCATTTTTGTGCTGCTTTCAAAAATCACAGTATAATCTAACTCAGTTCCACAACCAGGGTTTTGCAAATGCACCCTGACTTGGAGATATTATTTACAGCCTGGCTAGCTGGATGTTATCCTTCCTGTCTTCCTTGTAATTTCCAGCAGTAATCTCTTATCTCAGTATAATACAATGAAAAACCACTAGATTGGAAACAATAAAATGAATAATAAGTTATTGACAGTAATTATTCTGCAATTTATCTAGAGTCCTCTGCCTCACCTTATCTGATGTTTATTTTTTCTGATCCAACCTTTTGCTCACTTGTTTTCTTGCTTGAGTAAAAATATCCTTAATGACTTTTTCTTGTCCAGAAAACAAACTTCTTTAGCAGAAAAAGAAAGGCTGATCAGAGAACAGCTTTCACTGGCATATTTGTTGTGACTGCTTTATAGTCTGTAACATATGTGGGAATAATATGTAAAGCAACACCACTAACAATAGGGTCTCCTGCAAGGTAAATGAGGTCTATGATAGATTTGAAAAAAAATAAATAGGCAATGCATTGTAGAAGAATAATTTGCCACAGAGTACCAAGGCAAGCTCAATAAAACAGCTGGAACAAATCTCGCTGTTGATGTTGGGTACTGCTGATGTATCAGGGAATGCAGCCCAGTAGGAAAAAAAATCTGTGGAGTGAAACAGCTGAACTAAATTACTAATGTACACACTCACCATGGCCAAAGAAAGGAAGCAGCCCAACAAAAAATTAGGAAATATATTGAATCTAAAAATAAATTGCTGAGCTTAAATTATTGCAGCATATAATGAGGCTTTTGCTGCTCTGGATGACAGAATGTCATGTTGCAGTGACTTCATTGAAACAAAGAGGCAAATGTGCAGTAGCTCAGTGGTACTTCAGAATGTCTTAGATTCAACTCAGGCTATTTTGTTTAGATTTTCTGAAACCTGTCCTGAAATCAGGAAATTCTGAATAATGCCATACCAATAGTTGCAGGTGTGTAGTCAACACAAGTGAAGTGAAAAATTGAGCCACTTGATGCATTCAACATTAGGAACATGATTCCAATTTCATGAAAAAAAACCCCAAATAACCACCCCATCACAATCATCAACCTCTAATTCTATTTTCTCTTCCACAGAGTCTTAGATTTCATTTAGAACCATGGTCTCTGAGCAACATCCCATATTGCCTAAGCGAGGTATCTACCATCTGTCATCTATCTGTTTTGTTCTTGTGCAGAGAGGCACAGACAGTGGTATCTCTTCTTTTTATTTGGTTACTAAGGGATTTTTTGTTTCAGCTTTTACATACAAACTACTATACTCATTTTAGGGGAGAAAGAAGGTTCTAGGATTCATGATTGTCTGTAGTTACTTGGAAAACCTGCTCAGATAATCTCCTGAGAAAGTTCTGTCCATTAAAGAAAATAAACAAAACACCAAGAATTACTGCTGGGTATTTTATCAAGCTGCTTTTGTAAAAGGCTTATGTTTTTGTGGGTAGGTGGGTCTCTGTACACAGAATAACAGAATTGTCGAATGCCAGGTTGGAATCGAACTCTGGGATCATCTGGTCCAACCTTAGTATTTCATTATATATACAATATATATATTACCTACATGTGAGGGAGAGAAATGCAGAGTTTTGTGGGAGATCAGAGTGTTAAGGAAGTTTGTAGTCCAGAAGTGACCACTTTTCCCCTCTCTCATGATTCTCCTAGTGTTTTTCATCCCAGGTTGCTGCTACCTCAGGGCTGACAACAAGGGTGGTGACACTACAGTGAAATTCTCATATCTACCTAAAAAAAAAAAAAGAATAATTTATCTTGTTTTCCTTTGTTAATTTTCTTCTGCAGCCATGCTAGGCAATCAGAGCAGCAGTGAGAATAGTGGGGAAGGTGCAGGAGGGAAATTAGTGTAAGCAGGTGTTTGAGGCATGCTCTGACCAGCTGCACAGAACCAGCAATTCCAGCACATGTAGAAAGGAGTGAGGGGTGGGTCTGGGTCATATTGTGAATCTGGAATGAACAATGGCTGCTGCTGAGATTTTAGATGGAGAAAGGCTGAAATCACTACAGCTTGCAAATGCTAAAACAAGAACTCCCTCAGTGGAGCAGTGAGTGAAGTTCAAACTGGCTGCCCTGGAGAAACAGATAACTACACATCTCTGGAGCTTCTCTCTCATGTAGCATGCCATAAAGTTGAATAGGTTTGCTATTTTTTACCACATCATTTATGTTGTACCCCCTTCTCTGAGCCACACAGCTTTGTCTTTTTCAGTTGGCAAGAAATGGGAAATCTGTGTAGTCTTCTGTGTTTCCACAGCTGCCTAGTCACAAATGTGACAAGCCATAATAGAGTTTTCATAAGGACTAACCCTTGCTGTGACAATACCTCAGTAGCCAGCTTGTGGTTTTTTTCTGCAGTTGCCACTGCTGCCATTTATTTCAGTGGCTCTTCTGAGGATATAACATGAGCACCTGTTTGGTTACAGCTACAGAACGCATTTACACACCTATCAAATACACAAAAGGGAAGAATAATGTGGAAAGAGTGTGCTCTGAAGGAGAAAGTCTAAACTCAATATTGAACAATGCTGAGCCAGGCCTCTTCCAATCCCATTTTCATATTCACACTCAGTACTCAGCAATAAAATAGGTTGGCTCATATCTGGCTGTGCTGGCACCGTTTTGGAATCCTGTTATTAACAGTTTATGTGACTGGCATTAGAATTAGCTATGGAAGGATTTTTAAGGAAGCAAGAAGTCATGTGCCAGAAAGCCCATGATGGAGGGCCTAATCAGCCAGAATGTTCTTTGCTTATGATGAGTCTCTCCTAGCATTGCAGGTTTGGATGAATAGACTTTCTGCATCAGAAAGCTTACTATGGGCTCACAGTCTCTTTGTGCTTTTTTGTTCCCAGCTGAAGGGTGTAGTTTCTCCTTTGTAACTTTCAAAACTAAGAGTCAATATTGCCATGAGCTCAGACGAGCAGCAAAGGAGTGTAAAACTCTTGCCCCAGCTGCACAGACTGTTGCTATTGTTACTATCAAGTTTTACATGGCTTTTGTCATCTCACTTTTTTGTCTGTTTTCAAAAGAGTTGCAAGTTTTTCTTCTGTTGATCAGCAAATGTGGATGCTCACTCTTAGTTCTAGTTTGGAAAAGGTCTTTTTCTTCTTTTTGTGAGCAAAAATTCCTTCCAACACACGATCCACTTTTTTGACTTAGAGGAAATAAGCAATACTGGTAGGTAATAAAAAGAAGGGACAAACAAGTTAAAACTCTGGTAGCAACATTGGTTGGTTGGTTGGTTGGTTGGTTTTTTTATGTAATACTTAATACAACCCCCTTTTCAGCCCATTTTCCTCCCCAAAGGCTTTACTTCATTGATCCAAAGAGCATCAGTGGTCAATATTGTACTGGTGTCATGAATTGTTCTTTTCCTCCCCTATTGCATTTCTGCTTCTTTTTGTGCTCTTCTCTTTTCTCTTTGTGCTCTGTCCAAATACACCTTCTGGTTATGTTGCTATGTCAGAAAGGGTGTAGTAAGTGATACCCAAAGCGCTGGTGGGAAGGAAAACAACTTCAGCAGAAAGTACACAAGACTGCTGTAATGGTTTCCCTTGGTAGCTGATTTTGTACATTTTCCTCTGTGAGATCTTGACTGGAAGAAAGCTTCGCAGTGGTGTGACTTAGCAATTCCTTTTTGGGTTTTGTTTTTTTAACCCCTCATCCCTTAGTTGTCTTTTCATATGTGTGCTATAATTTTGGCCTGGGAAACCCTCTGCTAGATAATGGCAGCTAGGCAAAACATGGAGAAGTATCTTCTTTAATATATATATGTTTATAATCTTTTTCTAGGTACCCTTATATGTACCCTTGTTTCTATAAAACTCTGTTTCAGGTGTCCTGATTACTGGCGCTAACACCCAAAGGGAGATGTTTGCCAGCTGGGAGGACGTCCCTGTCAATCAAATTAAGCCCATCTGTAAAGGAGAGCAAGGTTTAATGCTAATACCTGCAGGATGTCTGCAACACCTGTAAAAAAGAAAGCAAGAGACATGAAATCTGCCTTCAGACTTGGGAAGCTACTGATCCTTGGCACTTTGGAGGTCTTTCTGTCTCAGAAGCTACTGAGAAAACAAATGCCAAGGAGGTCTCTTCTGCATTCAATCCAGTTCTGCTCAAAAGGGCTTTGCCTTTGTAAATATAGGCCAGCTTCTAAAAACATAGACCAGAGGTCTTCTGCACTTTAAATAATTAATTTCCTACCTGTTTATTTTCTCAACTCATTGATAAGTGGCCTCAGTAAAGCATCACAGCAAGAATCTTGCAGTTTGTTTGTTCACAGCTACCATCGGAGTGATTTATGTGTGAGTATAGAGAGTGAAGAGGGACAAAGAAGGCAAAATGAGCCTTCAACACTTAAGAAGTGGTGGCAGGTACGTGATGAGTGGTGCAGTGCATGCTGAATCCTAAGGAACACATGTGGGCATTGTAAATTGAGTGGAAGAGCTACGTGTTGGGCAGAGCTGGTGCATAATTGGAATCCTGGAATGTCCTTTTGCAGTCTGCATCAGGTGTATGAAAATATGTGGATTTGGCAAAAGCAGCCAGCAGCTTCAAATAATTATGAAATACTTGAAAACCCCAGGTAAGTAACCTCTTCAGAATTGGCAGGCGTCAATAGGTCATTAATTATTTTGCTATTTCCTTCTTTATATGGTGAGCTGTTGTAAATCCCTAGTGGAAAATCCAGTGAAGCAGATAAGGGAGAATGCAGTCAGCAATCCAAGCAGTAGGAACAAAAAGAAGAATGGCACTTAAAAAATTTCCTACAGATGCCACAGTCTTTTCCAATTCCAATCTGAGAGGAAGGACTTTGCTGAGTAGCTTGGCTGGATGAAGTGTATTTTTTACGTGTCTAGCACAAAGGGCCAATATGCTTGATTTGGTGAATGTGTAAGCTCTAATAATAATATTCAGCAAATTTAATTCTTTAATCATTGTGACCATAAGAACCAAATGTTTGTAATGTTCTCATGATGTGTGGAGAGTAATTACACTGGATTTTAATAAGGCTTACTGTGAATTGTTGACCAATGATTCACTGTGGGTGAAAAATTAATTAAATTTTAATGTGTAAAGTTATTGTTAATTAAAAGTTGTATGAAAAATCACCATAAAAAGTAGGGAAGTTGGGCAAGATTTGAAATTACTAAAAAGGCATATAAAGGAAGGGAATAAGATATGTGTTTGGCCTGGGCTTTACCCCACAGTTTATATACCTGAAAATATGTATCCACATGCAGATTCTCTTCTCCAGCCATGAAAAATCTGTCCCAGAAATATACACACCTTGGGACAGATGACAGTTTGAACCCATGGATGTAGAGATGGAATGAACTGGGGGAGCAGTTCATACACAGGAAGGATGCCCACTTTCACACTCTTCTATACATTTGCCTCTGTGGAGCTCAAGAAGAAAAAGACAGCACTGGTGAGCAGCCTCTGCAGGAACACAGCCACCTGGAAATGATGCCACAGCTACTTCAAGATGCATTCCAGCCCAAGCCCCCACCAGCTATGCCTCTGCTTTCCTCCATGGTTTCCATCCCCTGAGCAGCTTCTATTTTGTGCCTCGCACAGTGGCCTTTTTACAGAGGCTGTAAAAAAACCCTCCAGCTATGTGGAAGCTAGAGAGAAAGTGCCAGAAAGAAAGCTAGGCACAGATCCCAAAAGTGACTGAAGTATAGTTTATTGTTCCCAATGAAAAATTGCCATCCTCAGAACTGCAACTGAGCTGCCGCCCAGCTCCACTGTACGTGGGCTGCTGCAAGCTCCCTCCACATAAGGAACTGCTTTTGAGCATGACCAGAGCAAGCAGCAGGTATAGTTAAGCAGTCCAGAGCTCAGTTCATTCCCAAATCTGATTAAAGTCTATGTTTTCTTACTCCTCTGAGAAGTTTGAACAGAGGCTGGTACCCTCTTGCAACGGCTACCTGACCAATATTAGTGTACAAGAGATAAATGACGTTTTTTTTTTTTTTTCTAGATTTTTGTAGGGAGAGGATTTTGTGGGGGGATTTTGAGCTGAGTGGGTCTCATTCTTAGGCTTCTGGTTTTCCTACATGTTGTCAGGGTTGCAGACCAGGCTTGGAGGACCAAGCACCTTAAGTTAAATAACGCCACTGTTAGGGAACAAAGTCCTCTTCGAACTCCAGACCTTGGCACTTTCCTCCATAACAAACCTGTGAGAGATTCTCAAATGTCTCAAATCAGGGACATGAAAGGGTGTCTCATCAGATTCCTTTCACAGATTGCTTTCTTCTTTTAAAGCCCAGAGATTCATGAGTCTTAAGTCACTTAGTCATACATGTCTCATTCAGATCATTATAATGAAATCAGCAGGGTTAAACCACGCATTACAAAGTGCTTTTCCTTCATCATCAGTTTATCCAAAGGCCTGACCAGTGAGCTGTTGCACTGGATAATCCAATGCCTGTTTTCCCCTCAAGGATTAGGATTTATTTACTTGTAACTGACAGGCTTCTACTATCTCATTTTGTTGGTATTTGTTAAAATAAAAATGTAAACTTTTCCCCATTATATGGTAAACTCCTATGAAAATATATTCTCATATTTTCAAATAAATGTAGCTGTATATCTGTATAGTCAGCTTTAAAAAAATCTCTGTTCACTGGTCTGAAATATATTCCAATATAACATGTTATTTATGGTGTAAACTCTTTACAGTAAAATATTAGTCACTTAGCTCTATCAAGGGGTCAGTGACCAAAAGCAGAACTATAATTGTAGTCTAACTACAGAGATTCATTTTTCCAAACAAAAATGAGTTTGGATTTCTTCCCAGAAATATTTCTTTAAGGGCAAGTACATAATTAGAATTAAATTGTGATTTTAATTTTGCTTTGTGAACACTGTACTTGCAATTCTAAACTAAACCCAGGAGGAGCTTTTAAAAGATGATTGCAGAATCCTGTACCTCTTGATATCTGAAAGCATCTCTAAATCAGTAAATCAATACACATGTGTATGACCTTTCAAAAAACAGTTTGTATGTCACTCTCAGTAGCCCGGTGAAAATATGCAGGATAAAATGTCAACAATAGGATCTTTTTTTGCATACACGCTGGTCAAAATTTATGCTTGCTACACAGTGCTGCAAATACGATGATCTGAGCTCACAAGCATAGCTGTACCAACAAATTAACACATTAACAAAAAGTAAAAATATATTTTATCTCTACTTTATTGCCTAAGTCACACCACTGTGTGATTATTAATAAGCACAGGTGAAAAATAAAATTAGCTGCAGAAGTAATCTCAAAAGAAAAATCACGACTACCAATGTATAGCCCCAAATACAGAGAACATGGACTTTGGTAGAAAGGAAACATTTCAAGACAAATGATTTCTATTACTATAATTCCCTCGTACATGATGAAAAAAACATAAGAATTTCACAAAAATGAAAGATTGATTTCAATCAGTGTTCACCAGACTACAGCTATGCAATTAGGTCTAATCTACTCATCGGAGCACTGCAGTGCCAAAAGAAAGTTTTGGAGCAGGTGTCCACCAATGCTCTGTCTTCTCCTCCTATCCCTTGATGATTTTTGGTGTTAAAACAAGGACCTCTGTATGGATATAGGGTCTGCCACCTTGGGGACAAGTTGTGAATGAGGTTTTTCTCACAGAAATATGGATGACAAGGGAGGAGGGGGGTATATTTCTGGTAATGCTTTGAACTTAGCTTTTAAGCCTCTCTTGTTCCTGAATAGTCCAGGACCCTGAATCAAATTATTTCTCATTTTGCCTGATTCTGCACAAGGACCTACCTGCTCTTCACTGGCAATAAACTGCCAGCCACCGCATCCATTTTTGTCATAATTCTGCATTTGACTGTAATCATACTTCTTAATTTGACAAGTACCTAAACATCTACAGTCTATTCGCTTATCCTGTTCCTATAATCAATAATTCATTCTCTGAATAACTCCATAAAAATGGCAAGGATGATGAATATTTTCTTCCTCTTTCAGTTTAAAATGAAATCCATATTACTTTCATCAACTGGCAATTATTAATGTACCTTACTTAACCAAGAATTGATTTGATTCTGACAAGATCTTAATGTCTTTAAATTATGGTAAATAATGGCTATCTGTATGCAGCAGCTTAGCATATGAACCTAAGCTGATTTTATTTTAATGGACGACATAACTGTAAAACCTTGCAGAATATTGGGTAAAAGCCTTCAATTGCTGACAGTAATTTCCTTAGCTTTAATACTTCTGCTGGACTGGGTGTATAGCCAGCTACAGTGATAAACAGAGGCTAAACAAAGCTTGGAAGTCAAAACTCAGAAGCAAAATCAAGCTACATATTCTCAGGTTAAGACTCAAACCTAATATATATGAAACATGTCTCATCCCTATTTCTATTTTATTTCCTAATAATCTGAAAATTGTTATACAAATGGCTGACGTAGAAGTCCTCATGGGTTTGGCATATTTATTAATAATTCAGGAGTGTGTCAGTGACATCAGCTTGTCATAAAATTGGTAAATTTTATCTTATGGATATTGCTATATTACGTGTAACTCATATACACAGTATAACTTCTGTGGTAGATATTTAACTCAGATGTTTAGGCTTCTTTAGTGCCTTCCCTCTGTAAAAGCCTGTGAAGCAAAGGAGAATTTACTGATAGTTACTATGGACTAAGGGACCGGGGATAGGATAGGTCTTATCTGAAATATAAAATGGCCGTTTTAAGGAATTATTTAAGGAATTTGGTTTGTTTAGGACGTGTAGTCATTTTAAAGATTTCATAGCTTTTAATTTCACTATTCTCTTCTGGTCTGGCTGATGTACAGCTCAGTTTAGCTGTCCAGTGGTGGAATTCTGATTAAAGGCCAACGTGGCTATTAACTATAGTTTACAGATTTAATTTATAGGTTAACTATACTTGTACAGTAGCTGATTGGGGGTTTCCCAACCAAACTGGGATACATATATCAAATGTGACCTGGCCTACCAGTCTGTCCCAGCTCTTATTCAAAAGCACTTGTCCCTTCCTGATAGAAGAAATTTTTGTCTTTCATTGCTCCATATCCCAGTAGTGAGACCTATTGTAAAGAAATGAGCAAATAGGTGATGAAAAACTTTGCAATGAGGAAACTAGAACCTGATAATGTTTTCTATTTGAATGGAGGGTATTAAGCTGCACAGACATCAGTAAATTAACAATGAGAAAAAAAAAATCTTGTCTCAAATTCACAGAATACAGGGAGGGAAATGCTGAGTGGCTTTAGTAATTTTATTTGTTTAAAATGGCACTGCAAGCATGAATTTCAGCCATCCCGCTGGAGTAAATTGTACTAAAGTGGACTACAAGCGTTCTCCAGGCCCCAGACATAAGCCTTGTCTCTGTAGGACAGCTTACACAAGCCTGGTGGAAAAGTGCTTGTATTCAACAAAAAAATCTAAATTCACGTTGAGTAGTAAACCTTGGTATAGTCTGAAATGACGAACAGTCAATTGCAAAGCACATATTATAGAAATATCCCACAAAGATACAGGAGCTCACATTAATCCTGTGAACTAGGACAATAAGTGACCTTTTCTAATAAGAAATGAAGCATCTAAAGCTGCCATTAAATTTCTCAGCAGCCCTACTTATTGTACGTCTGTGGCATTCATCATCGCATGATGTAAATGTCTGCAGACTGCCAACGTTTGCCAATCATCCTTCACTGAGAGGAAAATAGGTCTGAAGCTTTTAAAGCACTGCTCCCCAAATTCTGGCAACACCAAGGCCATTATAGCCCCTTTTCAGCCTTAAAATGAAAAGAGAGCAGCTGTTGAGCAAGCAAGGTTAACAAACCTTAGAAAAGCATTAGTGCCAATTCATTTTTAACACTTTTTGAAGCACAGAAGTTGAAAATGACTGGCTGACATGGGTCCACCACATTTTCAGGAGAGAAATCTGTGAAGTCATTGGCAAGATACCTAAGTTTTGGCTTTCAGTAAGTATTCTCATGCTTGCAGATCTAATTCATGAAGATTTTCTAACAAACAAAGGCAGATATGCACTGATGTAGTAGCTGCTTTAAGCTTTGCAGCTTAGTTTCAAACTCCAGACAGAGATGATAATTAGAAGTGCTGTCTCATAAAGATACCATAGTTTGGTGACTGGGGAATGTGTTCTCTCGTTGGGCTCATGAACTCTTAGTGTCACTTTGAAAACTTGAATATCTATATCCTTGAAGACCATGTTTCACTGTCACTTTTCTTTTAGCTAACCTATTAGGATTTTCTGCTTTTGAAATTAGCCTCAGGCCTTCTCAGTTTCACAGAAAAATGATATTAAAACAGCAGCCAGA
The DNA here is from genome assembly GCA_038090715.1 of Florisuga fusca. Taxonomy (NCBI): domain Eukaryota; kingdom Metazoa; phylum Chordata; class Aves; order Apodiformes; family Trochilidae; genus Florisuga; species Florisuga fusca. Next base: position 19,949,586 of record JAAWXA010000005.1, read on the forward strand.
CTTTTGAACATCAGGCAGGGGCCTTGAAACCATTCATAGGTTTTCCTGTTTTCTCTTTTTCCTTGATGATCCCAAAGTCCTTGCTTCTGCCTAAGAAGTCATCGGTGGGACACCAGTGCCCTCCGCAGCCGCAGCAGTGCCTTGTTTCCCATCTTCACTGTGGAGCTGGTTGAAAGTCGATTTTGTGATATTAGGCCTCACTGAATGCCAGAGAACTTCCGTGCTGGCTTAGGCATAGAGAGAGTGAGTTTTGCCACTGATAGATGATCTGCTTATGGCTACCAGCAGGTGAGCCCTTGGTGCTATTATTGCTTTAGCTTACATGGCATTTAGTGCAGCTGACTTGACTGAGAGATTTGGGAGAGTCGGGAGTACTTGTCCCTTTCAAAATGTTGTCTTCCATTTCTCTCTGACAAATCTGAGGCTGTTTATTAAAGGCTTCCTATACCTCCTCCCCCAACAGGTCTCACCTGGAAAAAGTCTGTTAAATGCAACATTTCTTTGTTTTGGCGAGAAAATATGTAATACTGTGTCACAGAAGATATTTGTCTTAAATGTCAAACATGAATGGGTCCTCTAATTCTGTGCAAAATGGGATTTGAGATGAAAAGAGCCTGGTTCAAGGCAAAGAAGTAAGAGTTGTAATTTCTTAAAAAGGGAACATCACTTTTATGAAAAGAAAAAGCTGCATGCATGGCTTCATATGTGGACTGCTGTCATCTCTTTTTTTGAAGTGATAGTATTGGATTTGGTCTCAAGTTTTCCTCCCTTTTTATGTGCTTATTATAGTCACTGAAAGGAATGCCTGTGGATAGCAAAGAAATTCAGCTTTGGAGGGCAACCGAGTCTCTGTAATCCAAGTTTTGGTTTTCTGTGATATGGATTATTGCAATACTTTCTCCTTGGATATACCAAAATAACCTCTGTGAAAGCTGAGCTGGTCTATGATGCATCTGTACATCTTCCAAACCAGACAGCTAACAGAGCTACCAATCCAGTTGCCTTTTGCTTTTCTTGGCATGTATATGCATTTCCTGCTTAGGCTGAAAGGGATTTTCTTCAGTTTTAAATCCTTGAATGGAAGAGGCCCTAGTTATGTCTGTCCCCACTCGTTTGCCTGTGGATTGTGGTGTCAGTGACCAGCAACCAGACTGGATTCACTGATTTTCAGTGTCTGTGGACAAAATTGATTTTGTCTTTAAAGACTTAAGTTGACACAGTGAAGACTGTGGGCAAGATGTAACACTTATCTCATTATGTCAGCCTAACAGATTGCCAGCATCTATGCCTATGGCTTAAAATTAAAACCTACACCTATTTAGCACTATGTAAGGTTTCAAGAAATAATGAGGGGAGTTCAATGAGCTTGTAAGTTTAGGGTAAGGGTAGACAGTCTGTGAGTTAAGTACATTTCTTGAGCAGCTCAGATGCAACCTATATGCATGCCTTGCCCTGTGCTGAATGACAAGCTGGTTTGGTCCAGGAGCTGCTGGAAAATGCAGACCTGCCACTAGTGAGTGTCATCTGCATTATCCCAGCCCTCCCCATCTTGGAAGGACACTGCAGGACCACAGGCAGCCAGCATGGTTTTCTTGCCTGGGAACCACTGCTGGTGCTTTCCACTCTACTGGTCTACAAGTCCTTGTGCCTTAGGAGAGACTGCAGGGAGATGGCAAGAAGCCTGTCATCCTACTGCACGTTTCCAAAGCCAGAGTCCTCTGTCATGAGAACCCTGAGAGACTGACAGATGCCTTCCATCATCATCACCTTTAATAACATTTCTAATAATGTCAACAACATTTAATTGAAAATAATGTGTGCAAATACCTACTGAAGTCTGCAAGATGTATAATTTTTGGCGGAAATGTCTGCTTTTGGACAAATCTGAAGACTTGGATTCAGATATTTTTATATTCTTTTCCGTTATAGTGTCCTTGCATTTTTCTCTGTCATTCAGAAATCTGGACTGGGCATCCTCTGCCACACCTCCCCATGGGCAGAGATTTCACAGAGGAAAGTATAGTATGTGATCACTGGTGTAATTCAAATAGTTGAAGTTGGCTGCGTGAAGAAAAGCAGTCTTTCTATGAAGCCTCATTCCAAGGCTTCTGAATAACAATGTTTAAGTTCTCTATGACCTTTTTTTACACCAAAAACTGACTTGCTGGCAGATCATGCATCATAAGCAGTTTTTGTTAAGAGGTGGAAAAACATTTTCCAGACAGTTAACGTTTTCCAGACCTCTGCTGCTTTGGGTGAAGAGTGACAAATAACACTAAACATCAAAAGACTATTTTCATTTCAGTCACCATTCTTTCTGCCTGTTCTCTCTCTCACTATACAAAAAAAAAAAAAAAAAAAAAAAAAAAAAAAAAAAAAAGCCAGTGGAGGAAAACAGGCCACCAAAGAAGAGAGAGTTGCAGAGGCTAGCTATGGCAGTGGTATAGAAAATATTTTTACTATTGAAAGATTCAAACATTGTGTCCATGCCCTCCTCACTGTGTCAGCCACAGTCTCTGACTGTCTTTGAGCATTAATGACTGCTGTATAGTTGTCAAAAATGTGGACCTTGAACAACACACAGAAACCAAGTCCTACGTCCATATGCAAGATCCCTCAGTGCTGCTTTTCACTATGAACCTGAATGGTTTTAGTTTCTACCTGATTAGTACACAGAGAGATACTATTTATATTGCACAAATCATTCTTATTTTGTAAGAAAACAGTGGGAATTCTACACACGTGTGTCACAGTAGGGTTTTTTGTGCACCCTTCTATTCCAACCAGAAGGCACTTTAAAAAAAATATTGTTCTGCAGTCTTGCTGTTCTTCAAGGAAATACTAAATTTGAAAAAACAGTATTTAAAGTAAGATTTGATAGGAGAGTAGCTTCTTTGTTTTATTCCTTTTTGTTTTGTTTTAGATGCATATTTTAAAGTTACTCATTTAGCATGATATCTTTTTAGCACTTAGAGAAGATAACTTCAGCCATCAGTTTCATTGTGAAGAGATCATTTTTCTTCTGACAAGCTTGCATGCATCCTAACCTATAATTCACCCAAATTTGCAAGGCATTAATTCTCTCTGGCAGCTCAATCCATTAGACAGTAAAGAATGTGGATCAATTAATACATTCTTTCGACAGCCTTGGTAATGAAATTTCTACTTCCATTCTGTTTGTCCTTCGACATATGAGCCCAGATCAATCCCAAGCTGTTATGAGGGAATGTTGTTACGTCTGCGACCCAGCAGTGACTAGCTATTCTCTGTACATTCCTGAATTACGTCCCTGAGACTAGGTGGATAATATATAAAACAGCAGCATCTTTATATTTTCAGAATTGTTTCTTATTTCTAGTTGTAAAAATTCACCTTTTCACCTATCTTGACTATGAAAATGGTACCAGCCTTAAGGCAGGGAGTGGTGCAATGTAGAACAGTCTTTTCCCCTCTTGGGGACAATCAGAGATCTTCATTATAGTCCCTGGGTTACTGTAATAGTGATGGTTTACACATGCCTGAGTAACCCAGGTGTTCTCCTGATACCAAGGTACCCACCAGTTGAGTTTCTTAGACAGGAGAAATAGAGGAATCCAGCTGCCAGGATGTAAAACCATTTGGCATTGCGATTGGCTTGCTGCACCTCCCTGGCCTCCCTCTCATCTCCCCTGTTTTCATAGGCATCAGTCATAGCTGGATCCATAGCAGGACAGATCATCAGCAGCACTCATATTAGACACATTTTTTACAGTTAAGCAACATGTGAACATTTTTAGTAGTGTATTTTTACCTCTTTCATAATCTGTTATCTCCCTAAGTTTTATGGAGCTGAATTAAAATGGCCTTTAAACTCAAGTCATAGGGGGCCAGGGGTGTTGCAGACCTTGATAATGATTTGTTAACGTGTACGTTTGGATTTGCTGAGATGCACAGCATGTTTATTTGTGTTTCTCTCCCTCACAGATGTCCCGAACTTTTGTACCCCATACACTGGAATTTTATTTTAGAAGAATGCAGGGGTTTTTACTGCTATGTAGTTTTATTCTAGATATAAAGTATCAAATACCTTGGTTTGTCTTGGATTTTTGTCAAGCCCAATGAAAGCTTAAGGCTAGATGAGGTGTTGAAGAGGAGAAAGGGTTCAAGTGAATACATATTATTTTCAACTGATGTCAGTGCCAGCATTGTAGAAGTTTCTCTGTTTTTCTTTAGATTTAAGCAGTTATCCAGATTCATTCATCCCATTGACATGGTGACACTCTGTCTGTATGGTAACAGCCACTATGGTGACTAAAGGCTTTTTGACTTCTACAGTTACACGCGTAGACAATCTGAAGGGGAAACCATCACAGAGAAGTTATTTGTGGTCTGCCTCAAAGGGAGATTTTAGTAGCTCAGAGCAGTAAAAGGTAAATGTACAGGCAATGAGTCCATGTGTGGATGACACAATGCAGGAACGCACTGGCAGAAGCAGAACTGGGGGGGATGGGGACAGAGGACGACTGGAATCACATACATAGAAGCAAATGACCTTCACAACTGTAGTAAGAAAAATAAGATCACAGATAACAGAAAGAAAAGCACCACTTAGATGTTTCAACAACATCTAAGATTTATCAGTTAGAGATGGCAGATTAGGATCTGCTATAGTGAGATATGGCCGTGAAGAAAACATGCAAACGGTGTATGTATTGGGCACATAATTTCTGGCAGAGAGAACACAAAACATGATGCTGTTGTTCAAGACACTGGCATAGTTCATTTGAAAAGCAGTAGTTGTTTCCTACACAAAGTGTGAAAACTGGAATATCTTCAGAGAAGGGCTACCAGCATGATCTAAGGTCTAGACTGTCTTTTACAAGATCCTGTTTCACAAAGGGACTGTGTCAGATACAGCCAAGGCTGAGAAGGGATGTCACTATTCATGCACCATAGAAGTAAGCTCTGAGAAGAAAGAAAAGTTATCTAAGCTATCAGAGAATTTTGGCACAGTTTCCGAAGATAGAACTCAGACCAGAAATCAGAATCAGCTGGCTTTTGGTCAGAGAAAATGAGGTCTGGTATGACTTTCCATTAAGAAGTATTTAAAAAAAGAAAGAAAAAGAAAAAAACCCCAAACCCCAGCACTGTTCTGAAAATAGCTTTTCCTAGCTTTAAGAAGAGCATATGATGATATTTTCTGTGACAGGAGAGTATTGTACCTAACTAGATTGGGTCAATGCCATTTTCTGTGTTCATAAAAGTTCCGTAGGTATGTTATGTTAAGTTATGCTAGGTTTTGAATACAATAGGTTGTACCCATTTAGATCTGCATTCACACAAAGAGAGAAATGTAATCATATTTCAAAAGACGGTTTAAGCACAGAAATTACTGTTTTGCAGTGCTAACCCTCAGAGATTTGTTTTCAGCAACAGAAGTCTCTCAGTCCCTTCTCTTTTCTGGGAGCAAATAATATTCACTGAACAGAGCAAGTGAAAAGCTATTTGCTTTTTAGACTTCAGGCCCATTCAGACTTTTACTGGAGGTATTTGTGATTCATTCTACATGGAAAGCCGGTGAGTTACAAATGTTACAGGGAAATAAAAATAAGCTTTAAAAATTCCAATTTATTATTCCTGGTTTGTATTTTTCTCAAAGCAGAACTGAAATGACATTCTGAATGAGGCTACATAATGCTGCTCTTTGCCTGTTGAAAAGAAAAGACATTCTTCATGTTTTGTACATCGGCTCAGAAAGTCTAATACCTGATGCATTCTCCTCATTTCACTGTGGGGATGTACATTATAAAGTGGTTTTAACTTCATCTTCAGAATAATTCCATTCAGAAACAGCACTAATGAACTGTCTGCCATCTTTATGACTCATTGTTAATCCTTTTCCCACTCAGTACTCGACCTGTCTGGCATTTCAGTATCATACACGTACTTTGTCCTTTATAATATTGCTTGCATACCTTTTTATATTATGTACTTCAAATAACAGGACACTTACACCTTCCACCAAAAAAGCATTTTAATAGATTACAGAAAGTCTCTTGAAGCTACTGGAGTCCTGACAGCATCTTTTAAATGAATTAAGGACTCTGTCTCACCGTCTGCTGGTCTTTTGGACACATCTGCATTTTTACATATTACATTCAGCAGATATATCTGAATGTGCTACCAGTGCAGTATTTGCCAGTAAGAAATCCCAAATATGCCCTGAGTTTAGACATTAGTCCAGTAAGGATGGATTTAAGAGACAGCAAAAGAAATCCTTTGTTTTTTTCTGGTTGTTAGCTGGTTGCTTGTCTGCAGTTCAATGCATGGATCTTAGCTGGGAGTGAAAATTTAAAATACCTCATCCATACCTGTACTGAAAATGACATTCCCTTTCCTTTAATGCTTCTATATGTATCAGTGTACACCTTAAAATAAAATTCTTTCCTCAGGTGTAAACAGATATCTGGAATGCAAGTAAGTAATGGAAATAAGCTTCAGTATGTATGAGTCAAGGTAATGCAAATATGACTTAGAGCTTTTGTGTACATTTGAAAAATTGTCTTAGGTATCAGAAACACTGTGAGCATCTCTTTGGGGGCTGGGTGATGAGCATAAAGGGAAAACTGGGCCCTTAAAATCCCCAGCACGTGCCTGGGATGAGTGAGGAAGAAGGTGAGCCACGGTTTTGATGCCCTTTTTTTGTTGTACGCCACTATCCAAAGATAAAACACTGAGCACTTAAAGGCCACATAGACAGGCCTTGTCATATTACACCCACAGTGGTTTTGTAAGCTGAGTAAAACTGCAGGAAACACTCAAGGAACTATTAAGCAAATGCAAGGGTATGCCTAAAAAACATGGGATCATTTGACTTGGTACGAGGCTTGAATTCTGGTAGGAGAAAGAAGATAAAAAAAAAAAAAAAAAAAAAAGAGGAAAAGTTGCCTCTGAAGAAGACGACAATTCTGCTGAAGTATCAGAGCAGCAGTCTGGCCCTGGTGGGACCCATCGCGGAGCTCGCACCTAATTCCGAAATGAGTGAAGTGATTGACCGGGCTGGTCTGATAGTTTTATGAAGCGTGTATTGCCCTCTACTGGTGAATCGTAATGTTACAAGGACATTCGCGCCTTAGAATTCTCAAAACCTCTGGATATTCACAGGGTAAAACTTAGATTTGTATAACATTCACAGGACCATCCAGTTTGGGGGCCTTTCATGGTTGTTGCTTCTCCTGTAATGCAAATGTGGTGGTCCATTAGGTTATGTCTTTTAGTTGAAGGAATGATTTTTCTCTCCTCAAGTTTATATGGGCTTTGCATGCTCTAGCCAAATTGATACACTTTGGGTGGAACACGGAAAGATCCGTGAATTACTGCTGATCACATCTGACATGCTCATGCTTAGCACAGAATGCCACACTTTGTCCTTTTGCAGGTTTACATCTTTTGATGGATGATGAAGATAATGCACTAAAAACTGATTTCTGGTTGTTTCCTAGTTCTGGCTTTGTATCTTGGCTTTACTAAATGCACTTTTACTTCCTACTTGTGAAACCCTTTGTAAGATCATTTGACATTCAGGTGGTTGTTACATGGTCTATCGTAATTTATTATTAATGAAGCAATAGCTAATGGGTATTTAAGTGGAGGTTACTGCATGTGCTCAAACTCTGCTAACAATTTCTTTGCTCCTTCATTGCTAACTAATTTGTTATATCTTCACAGATATTTACTGTAACTCAATAGAAGTTCAGTCATAACATTTGAATTAAATAATGGGAGCTTAAATAAGCTGTTTATTTTTCCTTCTTCAGTATGGCTAACTTACCATGAAGTAGTAGCTTTTCATTTCAGAAGAGTAAAAGCTTCTATGGAAACAGAATAAATAAAGGACTCACAAAATGAATGAAGGCTGGGACATGAGATAGGAAAACTACAAGGGCTTGTTAACTCCAAGATCTATCCTTGCAGGACTGGTTGAAGTAAGAGAGTTTTCTAAGAAATTTTTTGCAGTATTTCACAACTTCAGAATTCAGAATTCACACTCTAGAACTAGTCACTGGGGCAGCAGGAAGGGCGCAAGAGCTCTGGGTCTCAGTTTCCTCCTATGCAAAACAAGAGGTGGAACCGATAATAAATACTTCTTTGCAAAACTTTTTGATATTTATGGATAGCAGTCTAACATAACAGTTTATTCTTACATGAAAACTGACCCATATTCTACCTTCTATTTACACGTAGAAGTGTCTTTACTTATAATTCTTTGCATAGAGACCTGTCTTTATGTTCTTGGTGCTTTTACTTTCTATCACATCTATGTTTATTCATTTGCCTGCATGCTGTATTTGTGTTGTTTTGAATCTCCTTTCCCTACAGAAATAATGGAGCCTCAATTCAAATGCTAACTTTTCATAGCTGTGGGAGGAAGGGAGACTGTAAAGGAAGACTTGATCTGCTTTTCACAGAAAGCTTAACAGCAACATTGAGCCTCAACCACATTTTCGCAGGAGCTACCTGGATATATGGGAGCTCTGATTAGTTACAGGCCAATTTTTGAATTCCAATCGTTTGCATTTTTGTGATTGGTTGGCTACCATATGAGATGAAGAAGGGAAAAGTTCCCCTTCCTTCTCAGTCACTATTGAAACTCTCCCATTAGGCTAGCAGGACATGTAGGGGAGCTCTTGCATAGCCTGGGATTCTCTTTGTCACCCATGTCCAGATGCTGACTAGACAGCAGTCTGGTGACCTGGATACTAGCTTTCCAACATATCTGTGACCTTTCCTTGTAAATATTTCTTAGGGCTTATCCCTTGTTTTGTACTGTCATATCTAACACTGCTCTAGGAAATCAGGCTTCATATTAGACCTGGTGTGAGAAAAAGTTGGAGCAAATGTGTCTAGGTGTCTGTCCAACATGAGCTATTTTATAATTTTATGTCACATGAAAATGATAATTTGAATCACTACTCAACAGGCTAAACAAGATCAAATTCATGTATTATAATCTCCTGCCATATGACAGGCTGCTACATCCTCAGTTCCTTCCTCAGCTCTTCCAAGTGTTGGTTTATTTTTTGTTTGGTTGGTTGGCTGGTTTTTTTTGTTTTCTGTATCTCTGTTCTTTCAGACACATCACATACCAGAAAGAGGACTTCCATCAGGGCAGGTTATAGAATCATAGAATCATTTTGTTTGGAAAAGTCCTTTAAGATCATCAGTCCAACCATTAACCTAGCATGCCAAGTCCACCACTAAACCATGTGCCTAAGCAAATATCTCCAGGGACAGTGACTCCACTGCTTTCCTCGGCAGCCTGTTCCAGTGCCTGACAATCCTTACAGTAAAGAAATTCTCAGTGTCTGAATTAAACCTCCCCTGGCACAGCTTGAGGCCATTTCCTCTTGTTCTACTCCTTGTTACCTGGGAGGATAGACTGAAGGTCTCCCCTCAGCCTCCTTTTCTCCAAGCTGAACATCCCCAGTCCTTTTAGCTGCTCTTTGTAAGATTTGTTGTCCAGACCCTTCGCCAGCTTTGTTGCCCATTTTTGGACATGCTCCAGCACTTTAATGTCTTTCTTGTAATGAGGGGCCCAAAACTGAACACAGTACTCAAGGTGCAGCCTCACCTGTGCCTAGTACAGGGGAACTTCCTTCTCCTGCTGGCCACACTATTGCTGACTCAAGCCAGGATGCCCTTGGCCTCCTTGGCCACCTGGGCACACTGCTGGCTCAGAGTCAGCCAACCTTCTCTTGACAGGAGGGGAGAAGGATATGCAGTTGGAAATGAGCTGTTGTTATACAGGAGATGGAAGGGTGAATATACCTATGTAAGATTTCATCAGTAGATATGTTCCTTAAGTAATTTCTTAGCCGGCAAGGTGAAAACAAATCTTGAAAAATTAAACATACTTTGTGCTGTGAGAGCTTCTCACCACTTCCAATCCCACTAGCATCAGTGAAGATATTCCCATTTCTTTGGTGCGGGTGTCATTCTCCCATCGCATTCCAGAGCATATGGAATATACGTTTGTATTGACAGCATACACTACTGTAAATTTATTCCCAGAAGAAATTCTTGTTGGTGTTCCATAAAGACATCTCTGAGCAATCTCAAAAATTCTAGCTAACAGTTAATAAGTCTGTAACCAAGGTATTGATACTAAAGAGCTGAATGACTGGAGCACTGCAGCAGGGGTGCTTGCCCCTTGCCTTTGATCTTCGTACTCCTTTTGCTTTCTTTCTGCCAGCTGCAAGCCTCATCTTCTAGCCCTTCATCAAGCCAGCGCATCTTGCTAAAGGTAGCACAGTAAAGCAGTGAGTGGCTTTTTGCTATTCTAGTGAACTGAATTGACTCAGTAGAGGATGGAGCAGTCACTGGGGTCAGGGCAAGGGAACAGACTCACAGACTTGATGGAAGAGGTGGAAGGTAGCACTTTGGTTTAGCCACATGGGAAAATCTCACACAAATTGTGTCTTCTTTTTTGGCTGTGTTTTTGTCAAGTGTTATGGCACACCTGGGGAAGTCCAGGAAGTGGAGATGATACCTTATACAGTCTAAATTATTGTGCTACTAGTTTTTTAATAATTTCTTTCACAGCCTGTGACATTTCTAAGGATGATGCAGGTTGTTGCAACCTGCTCTGTGTTCTAGGAACCAAACAGCTCTATTATTTAATGCAAGAAAACCTTGGTCAGCCCTACAGAGCTGGATTTCTCCTCCCTAGTTTTGCATTCTAAATTGCTCTTTCTCAAGAGGATATGGTAGAAAACAATGTTTAGCTCAATTTCCTCTGAACAAAATGAAACCAAACCTGTCACAGAAGAATAACTCAGTGCAAAACTGATAAAAATGAGGACATTCTGATGAGCTGAAGTCTCTCAATCACAACACATTCCCCATAGGACAGCTTTTTAACCAGTACTGCATTGTGAATTGTCTTGAGAAAAGGCTTCTGGCCAAAACATTGACATTCACAAGCAGCTGTTGCACTCAGAGAATGTAGGTTTTAATTATCTTGGGTAAAACAATCAATTTGGAGTGCAAGGCAAGTTAGGCTGCTGAATATTGCTGATCACCTGGAAAATCACAATGAATGTATGCTTTTCTTCTCAATCTACCTTTCAACCAGCAGCTCATTCTCTGGGCTGTAACAAATGCATTAGGTTTTTGCTTAGCAAAGCAACACCACTGAAGAGAATACATAAAATGAAACTTGAAAGAAAGTGTATTACCTAAATGAAAAAAGGGCATGCTATTGTTAGTCACTTGCTTCTCATTCGTTTCATGGGTCCTAATCTACTTGTGTGTGACTCCCAATTAAATAAGGTAGTCTGTCTACCAATACCTTCTCATCAATAACAACTGAACCACCACAGTTATTTCCAGTTGTTTCCTGCATTTTTTTTTTTTAATTTTTTTTTTTTAACCATCACAACAGGATGACTGGTATAGCCAGGATCATACACGCTAGCACTAAACAGATGCATGCATTGCCTTATCCCTCTATTCTGTCCTCCTAAGAAACCGTAAAAAACCTCTCGAGAACCTCTTTTGTTTCTCAGTGCAAGGTCCAGTGCTTGCTCCTGGTAAGTGCAGGCCGATGGCGGCACAGTAACACGGGGTGGCAGCAGTGGGTTTTCAGCCAGCAGGTTGAGCAGTAGTGAGGTTGTCAGAAGTAATGAAGACATAGAAATTAATTTTGTTTTGATATCCGAGTAGACTGCTTGGCATGTTATCCAGCTCCAGATTTCTTCAGTTTGTCATTTGTTTGTTCCTCACAGCCCTAGATTCCTTCTTTTAACTGAACCTAGCATTGTAATTGCTGCAAGAATGACAGACTTGTTGGGGTTGAGGATGATGGAGGACGTGTTATGTGTGTATCATCTGCTGAGAATCTGGGATTCTTGCCAGTGCTTTGTAGCTGGAGGAGAACTGAGCAGAGATTTGGCTTTAAGGGAACACATCATGTTTGTCCTGCTCTTTGTCCCTACCTAGCATGTCAGAGTTGTGACAAGCATAATGGAAGAAAACCTTTCAGAAACATATTTTGCAATTATAGCAAACTTTGCTGGGCAGATGACAGACCTGAGGAGCAAGATGCCTGCTAACTCTTGTCTTCTGATGGGGTTTTCTTCATCTGACAGGTCCCATCTGAGTGGGCATCACCTGGTATTTGAGAGCAGAGCCCTGGGCAAAGAGAATCTGTTAATCTGCTATCTTCCTTCTGGAGGAGATTACAGGGAGGCTGGGCTCCAAAGCCAACATCCTCTTACTTTGTCTGACATGCATGTCGCCTGCTGCTCTGATAATTGCCAGATGCAGTTGCTTTTTAGCAAAATAGAGACAGAAATATTCATCTTGCAGGGAGGCATGAGGGAGATGTAGAGCTTTGGGAGCCCACACTTCAGCATACATCTTGCCATTGGCCTTAGCCATTACTGAGATGCCCTCACCACAAACCTGAGGCAAGAACAGAACTGACTTTGTTTCTTAACCTCAGTGGTGCTATAGCATGACTCAAGATTTTATTTTTTTTTTTTCTTCTCAGGAGTAGGCAAAGGTTTTTCAAGTGTCTCAAACTCCTCTAATTGTTCAGACTTTTCTATTACAGTGATTTAGCTAGGCTGGCTCAAAGGAGTAGCACATTCCATCTTGGTTATTTTCACTGCTGATTAATGCCCAGAAAGAGTCCCAGCTGAAAGCAGTTACAACAAAGACCTTTGCAAAACCAAAATGTTTTCATTATAGCAGACTCCTGTTCATGCTGTAAATTCTTCTTTCAAATTCAGGACTTTTAATGTGGTCAGACCATAGTTCAAAACCTAATTAAGGCTTTTTAACAAAGGTTGGTAATGTGTCTGAATGCTGTGAAAACCTATTGTTCAACAGCTAGTGTCCTGAAAGTCATCCACTGCCTTCCAAAAATTCTTTAATCTTCTCTTTTCCTTTCTCCCAAAAGTCACTGAAATAGAATCTGGGACAGCTCAGTTCATGGCAAGGCTGATAATCCTAAATGCCTCGAAGCTGCATATAATTAGATGCAATACACATAAGTATATCACTGGTAAACTTAGTGATTTGGCTGCTCATACAGGACCAGTGGCCACCTAATTTCCTACATCATCTGTTGGGTCTTATTGAATAAAGGTGTAGATGAACTCTGTTTGATTTGTTGAGTAGTGAGAAGTAAGTATATTTAGAAGAAGACCAAACTGGACACGAATAAATTGAGTTTAGGTATATTTTATCACCAGATACGCCATAAGTATATGCACTGTGGAAGTTGTATACAGTCCTGTATGAGAACTGGGCATGCCAAAACAAGAATTCCATTCCTCTTTTAGGAATATATATGTGTTATGTATAATATCATAGGATATATGACATATGGATAATATATATATATATATATCAGCTATATGCTGACAAGAACTAGGAGACAAGACTTCTCCCTCGAAAGAACTGCAAGCCTTGCAAAGAATATATTGGGCCACGCTGTAACAGTGCAGAAGGGCATCAAAAGTGCCTTCTCTATTTGCCACAGTGTTTTATGCCCTGTTTGCCACCCATGGCAGAAGGTGCACACTTTCCTCTGTGCCACCTCCATGCTACCTGCTTCAGGTACCACACAAATCCTCTTTCTTGAATCCCCCAGAAGGCACCCCGAAGTATCCTCTAGTGCTGCAGACAGGTAAATGACTCATTTTGCTGGCAGTACCACCAGCCCCAGCCATCTTTCCTGGAATCTTGTGATTTTTATTAGCTGGGTTTTGCCTTTCTGTACCTTGCCCCTACTCTGCTTCCCTGACTGTCCATGCACCAAGTGGCCCCTCTTCTGTTATCGCAGTTACTCTGTAGCCACAGGTCCCTGCACCACTGGTGCCAGAGTCAGTGTTGTCCTTAGATGTCAGAGAGGAATCAGAGTCTCACTGATGGCTGAAGGGAGGAAGGGATGTGAAAAGATGACCAGAAGGATGAGGAGAGACTGTCAATAGCAAGCCAAGCTTAAATCAGTAGAAACTGATTTGTCCCTTCCAACCCAGCCAATTCTATGATTCTATGAAACTGCTGCAGAACCCACTCTAAATCTCTGCCTTCTCACAACAACCTCAAGAACCTTACGCAGTCAAAACTGCTGACCATTTTCAGCATGAGGGAAGCCACTTGATAATCTGTAATGCATGTTTACATGAAAGTTATTTAAACGGATGCAAAAATGCAGAAGCTCATTAAATAATTTTCATCTCATGTCACTTATGGAGCAGAAGAAAATTTGGCTGCTAGGTGGCAGTTTCTAGTGAAGTGGCAAGGACATAAACATTGACATGCAGCTGAAGCAATCAGCTTGAGAAATTTTGTATTGAATATATTCTGAAGAGTAATTAAGCTTCCTACAGTAAGCAATGCTTGTTAAATTGGGTGTTACTACTCGTTACTTAAAGCAGATAACACTACATTGTTTTAAGCAGCCTGTTTTATCTCCCCTGAAGAAAGAGATTATCTCCTCTGTCTTGTTCTTCCCAGTCTCTCATGAAATACACTTGTGTGCATATACCTCAATCACTTTTTCATGTGGCCTCCCATGGCAATCCTTGGATCTGTAGCTGTCAGAGCAGCAGCAATTCAGTAAGTGGTAATGATACTCTTCCATTTCTCAGGGCCCACTCTGGCTCACACAAACTAGTTTCTCTCATTGGAAATTCTAGGACTGCTTCCCTGCAGGGCACTGCTCAAAGGAGTAAGAGCAGCAGAGGCACTGAGACAAGGGTAAAATACTGCCACCACGATAAAAGTGCCAGGCTGGAGTCCTGCATAATTTACATGACTAACTTGGTTAATCAGTCAGAGAGAGTGAAAACTTAAGTCCTTTGATGAGCAGAGTTTTGCTGTAACCTCATCCTTTGTCCTGCAATGCCCAGGGCTTATTCTTATGGTCCAGGAGGATCCTGTCCAAACAAACACCAAACAAAATGCAAGGTCACTGCTTCTGCCATAAAACAGCTGCTGCTTTAGTATATGCTACGTTAATGTGATTAGAATTTTCTCCATAATTAGAATTTGCATTATGGAACACCTCAAAGCATAAATGACACTATACTTGATACCATGCAAATATGTATCACCTAAATGTGCATTATTTGCAAGTCCCAAAGGAGCAATTGAGGCAAGTAAGTTAATTCTTCTGAGCAGGATTAGTGTATCCCATGAGAAGCCATGTCACATTACAACTGATGTCTTATTTTTTTTCTAGAAATGCAGTCACTGTGGTTTCTAGGTACCACATATGATCCCTTTTCTTATATTTCAGCTCTGGTGTAGCAGTCACTAGGGAGAATTTTTAATCTCACGACTTTTATTAGAACACAAGAGCAGAAGCATAAACCGCATTATTGCTAAGGAACTTGGGCTGAGAAGTTGTATTCCCATGAGCATGTGTAAGTGAATTACAAGTTAATCTATGTGCAAAAGAGTTTTCATGATCTCTGTCTGCTTTCTGTGATTTCAGCTCTCACTGGAAAAATGGACCAAACAACACAACAAACGTATTTTCCACTGTCAAATATTTCTCATTTCTAGACAGACTCCCTTTGCACCTTGGTAACTACTTTTTCATTCTGAAGTGGATTATTGGTCACTTAGGCAACAAGCACAATTTCCAGTGAGTGAGCAGACTTGCCATGAAAACCTGCCAGCTAGTCAGGGAACGAGTGACAGCTCCATGACTGGCAGCAGAAATCTCTGTGTCATCTCCTTTATTTACATAGGTTGACAGAAGACACTAAATCAGGGAAGATCTGAAAAGCAATCCAAGATTATCAACAGCTTAAGGCAATCATTGTGTGCAACAGTTCCCAGTTTGAGTGTTTAGCATCCTGCTAAGATTTTCTGAACTCTAAAAGTGACCACAAGTCAAACTGTCATCTACTTTAGCAATGTGCATGCTTGCCCAACAAATTAGGAATAATGCTTGGTTGTTCTAGAAACTGCATGAGCAATAAGGCAGCACAGCCCATCTTCCTGCACTCTTCTGCAGTCACTGATATTTCATTCACAATGGTACATCTGCCTATGACACAGTTTTATTTGCAGGATCCCCATTTGCAAAAGAAAACCTAAATCATTTAAGAAAGTGTATGTACAAGCTCCTTCGAAGGAGAAAGGTTTTCAGTTTTATTCTGGTTTGGATTTTCAGCAGGATTTCCTATTTGGTGTTATAATCTCTCTCCTGTTTTGTTTTGTGTTTTTTTTTCCTGTAGGTTGAAAATTCAGGTACTTAATTCATGTCCACTAAAGCATAAATTGAGAAACTGCTGTAGTAAGCCTTGTCATGTTATGTCCTATATGGTAGGTTTGGACAATATCTTCTTGTTGCTCCTTTTCCTCTCAGTCTTCCCTGTCAACTGGAACAGGCACCTGCCTTTGCTGAAAGGAGCTCATTATTTTGTGACTGTATATTCAACCTTAATGTTTTATTTATTTCCTTTGTTTTGAGTCTTACTATGCCTTTAAACATTCTATCAGCATAGTTGGAGGTTTAGGGCTTAAAATATATATAAATACACGTTTGAGTGATAACTGCTTTTAGTCTAAGGGCTTTTATCTCAGACAATCAGTAATAATTACTATATAAATAAATATCGCAGTGCTAGATAGATACAATTTATTCTGAATTATTAATTTGTGAACTTTGCTAATTAAGCTTCTTTGGCCAAACTGTGGTTGTGCATATATTCAAAACAAAAAAACAAAAAAAACCACAAAAAAACAAACAAACAAAACAAACAAACAAACGAAAACAAAACAAAAACAAAAAGAATAACAGGACAGAATAACAATAATTTCGGGGCATGTTTTTTCTTGAAAGCACTGACTCAGAGCAGTTGACCACACTGGAAAACCAAGGCCAGAGCAGACTTTGAAGGAACTTCATAATGCTAAAGGGGAAAAGCATCTGTTATGCTGATATTTTTTAATGTTGAATACAAAACTGTCCTCTGGGGTACTGTTAAGATGGAGACAAACACATCCACATCTCTGCTATAGCTCTCATACAGCAGGGAGCATATGTTTTGGTTCAGGACCCTCTGTCTTTTAGTGTTTGCTGTTTAGACTAGGGATGACAGCATGTGTTGATTACTATAACTTGGATCATGCTGTCTCCTTCTGCTAATATAAGTGTTAGGGCTTGTTTTACCTGCTTTCAAGTCTGCATGTAAGTATTGGGTCAGTGCACACAGCCCATGCTGAGAATGGTGTGCCAGCACAATAAGGAAGGGGAACCACAATGTTCAGCATCTTCTGTAGACAGGAATTGCAGTCTTTAAGGCAGTGGCTGGTAGAGGGCAGCTTAAGCTCCAGGGAATGACAGCCTGGTTTGTGGCATTTAACAAAAAAGGTGGTCCTCAACTCCAACAGTTCTTTTAGTCCCCTAGCAAGGACATTAGATCGAGATGGTTCTGGTGTTGATTCTGAACATGTTTCCCAATGGAGAGTTTCTTCTGAAGTATGTATCCTGGTAAAATCCACAGACTTAAGAGATATGTCTGCACTCCAGGTATGGCATTAGGAGAAGTCTGGCTGCAGGAGAATGGAAAAAAAAAAATCTCAGTAAAGCCTCATGCAAAGCCCCATGCTGTTCTAGCCAGACTGCAGGCCAGCTTAGCGTTACCAGTGCAAGTGCTGCCTGATTGCATTGTAGCACAGAGCCCTGTTGGGCCAAGAGCTGAGTTAGGCAGTAAATAAAAACTCCAATATACCATATTTCATTATCAACACTGCCACATTTCAAAGTCACAGTGCTGCTAAAAAGCTTTCTTTGGAGACCTTTTTCTTCTGAACTGTAGCTGAAAGGAGAACAGGACTCTGCCCAGGAGTCTGGCAGGTGCTGCTTCATTGCAGAGTTCACCTTGTGTCACTGGTGCAGGTTTCTCTTGTGCCAGCCACAGTGAGGAATTTTGAACTTTTGAGTGTATCAGAAAATCCCTTACCCCAGACTCAAAAAGGGGGGGGGGACAAAATGTAAGATGACAGCAAATAGAGAGACGAGCACTCGAACCTTTCCAAATTGTCCTTGCCTAATTTTGTCTTCCTGTATAAAACATTAGAGTAAGTTCGTTTCCATAAGAAAATCAGTATCTTCAGTCTTTCTGGGGCTATGATCCCAGTTTTCTCCCCAGTTCATGTGCTTCCTGTTGGAGAGTGGCACAGCTCCATGGTTCTGGTGTCAGAGCTCCATGTTTCTGGCTCTCAAGTGGGACAGACATCTAATACTCAGTTGCTGCACTTCAAATTCTGTGCCTAGGACTCATGTGAACTAACAAAGCTCTAGGAAATCCATGTCTTGAACAGGGTTTTGAATGCAGTCTTTTTTCTATCAGGATGGTCTCTCTTTCAGAAATTCTTTTATTTCCTTGTATACCTTGTCTGACAAACTGAATGCCAAAACACAATAGCAAGCTGAATAAACCACACACAGGGAGCACTGTCAAGGGAAGGAATGATCAATTGATTGTCAGTTTCTGAAATATATCACCTGCCAGTTAAAAACTGAAGAATGAAGAACCCCTAGATGCTAACTATTGGTTCAGGGGAGCTTTACAAAGGGGAAGAATTTCTGACACCACTGATGCAACTACCTGGTTCCTCACAAAAATACCTCCTTGATTTTCAGTGTTAAAGACTAAAAGCATTGGTTATAGAAGAGCTGTGGAAGAACCAGAAAGAGGCTGCTGAATATTTAGACTGACACCACCTGGAACAGAGCATACTGTAGAGCTTAACTGTACTAGAAAGAGCACCAGAAAAATAATATCATCTAAGTTCCCTCAGATGAACAAATTTCACAATTTATTATTTCTAGTGCAGCCCTTTTTTGGTGAGGAATAAACATTCTTTCCTGTACTGACAGGTAATGTACTTTGAACAAGATGAAGGAAAAATCCATGTGAGAGAAAAAAAAATTCCTTTAAAAAATGGTGACACAGAGGATTGTAAAAGGCTTGATATATTGAACTTGGAGATGTGTGGCAACTATTTTTTTCCTTTTTCCCCCATAGAGTGTATTTCCACCTATTATATTAATTGTATTGAATATATAGAGTAATGATCATGCTTATCTGTCTTGCATGAAAATCTGTGTGGGATCCAAATTTATTATAAACTGATAGAGCACACCTACTTAGTGAGGTAAGACTAATGTTTGCATATGTTTTAATAGGATTTTTACAGCTAGTTGAAGAACCAGGATGTTACCCTATTCAAAGAGCATTCTGAGGGAGTATTATTCTGTCCCACACTGAAGTGTCACAGTGTTTCAGTATAGTATTTCAAGAATCACATTTCTATTGTCCTTGCATCAAAAATTTCAATAACAATAAATAATTTTTAACAGTAATAACTGGCTTAGCTGCTCACTGCATTGTTAGTAACTGCTTAGATGTCGCATATGGTGTCAGGAAATGTCTTAAACACAAGTTATTTTCACTAAATGTAGCGTTTTGAAGATGGTACTATACACTGGAATGCAGATTCAATGCCATTTCATGAAAAAAATGTGATTGCCCTGGGAGCAAAGCTTGTGTTTTGTTACAAGGGAAACCAATATTTAAACTAATTCACAAGTTCAGCATCCAAAATTAAAAAAGCAGCATATTATGAGTTGCACATTATCCTGTGTATGCATGCTGGCAACTGGAAGAACACTTCAAACAAATTAACTGCAAGATACAGGGGTATAGGGCATAATCTCTTGATACAAGGATTTGAAGGAAAGGGACAGTTTTCAAGACCTAACACTGATTTATAAAACCAGTACAGGAAAACTGAATATGTGTGGGTGAACAAACTTCACAGAGACTGAGAAACATAAAGCAGCTTTAAGCAGAAAATGAAAGAGGTCATTGTCTGAAAGAGAATCCCATGGTTTTGATGAGTTGCTTTGTTTATTTGTAGATTCCCCAGCGTTGTGTATTTTTGTAATTTAGGAACTACTGAAGAAATTGCACATGACCAAATAACTTGTTGAATGCATGTTGATATAGACCAAAGATGTAAATTGGGATTTTTGGTTTCATTTTGGTAAGATTATCTTGTTTAAAAAATGAAACACATTATTAGAGATTATACTGTGAATATTAAAATTATTTATATTACAGGATACTGCATGTACAGAATTTGCCTAGGAGGTCTGAGTTAAATTCTTATTGATATTGAAGTTAGGGAAAAATTCCGTTCATGACTGTCTAAATTTTGTTTCATAAGGATTTTTAAAAGAATTCGCAATATGTTTTATTTTTAGGACTCTAGTCTGCCTCATCAGAGAAATGACATTTTTTCAGCTCTGGTATTGTTACCTTCAGGTTTAGTCTGAGCACTGATAATTCACAGAATCATAGAATTGTTTTGCTTGGAAAAGACCTTTAAGATCACCAAGTCCAACCATTAACCTAGCACACTGAAGGCTACAGGCTGGCATTAAACCATTTTCTATTTTTGGTGTTTGCCACCTTAAGATGTAACTGCATCCAGCAAGTGAATATATATTAAAAGATTATTTGAGACAGAAATGCCAAGAGTAAAACTGATCCTCTAGCCTTGGAATGTGAGCCCCAGCATGGGGTGACCTGGGCTCCCACTTCCAAGGGCAAGCTCTGATGGACAAAGCACTCAAGCAATTTGAAAAACATGTTAGTCTCTTGATTTAAGGCAACTAACTTACATCTCAGTCCTGTTTTGGGTGGGTACCTATCTTTTTGTAGGTAAGGTTCTAAGCCTTGTCCTAGCTGACTTAGAAATTCTGCATTAAAAATACGGTACCTCACATTTGGGTCTCTGATAGTCATTTATTTGTTCAGACAGACAGGGAAACATCAGTAATTCCCTATTTCCTCTATGTCCATAGGCTGTTAGAGATGTACAGAAATTAAGAATAAACTGGCATATACCAGAATGGTTCAGCTTTCTTAAAGGGGAGAATGGGAATTTTTTAGTTAATAGAAGGGGAAAAGATCTGATTTAATTGTCATATCTCACACTGAATACAATTTTTATATTTTTTTCTTGATCTATACAGGCTTAATTATTACCTGGAACATTAGAAAACACATATCCAGTGATTTGAAATGTATCATTATTCTCAAAGTCATCCTTGTCCTAGGTACACATGTGCACAACTCCTGAAATGAATGTCAGTGCATTTTTAGTGGCACCACAGGAAATCAGAAAGCACCACCCTCACAGAGAAGTTTACTTTCTTACTTTTTGTTGGCAATGAGTCAGTGCAGTCTAGCTTATTGAAACCTAGAAGAGCAGAAAGGTATTTCAAATCCCAGGCACTCAATGAATGAGATGTGAAATGAATTTCATGTGGATCAGTCCCCCCGGAGGCTTGTCACAATAGATAAGGCAAAGTGGATAGAGGATGCATTAGTTCATGTATGCTTCTGAGTGGCAGAGCTAATAACTGAATCGTAATTTCACTTCAGGACACAAGGCTGTTATATACTGTCCTCCTTTGATCTCTTTGCCCATTGCAGCAAGCTAGAAAATATCATAATACAACTTTCTAAATACAAGCAGGGAGGAAAACAGTAAAGCCGTATAAAATACCCACAGTATTCCACAAGCAGCACCTATTATTAAGCCCTTGAACAAGAAAAGTGCCAGACATACTTTTTATTTCTAGTCCTCAAGATACGAGCTTATTTTCAAATATTTGCATCTGAAACAACAGTAAAAACTTCGCGTATGGCAGTATGTGCTTGTGGTTCCCAGATCCTTCCATTTAACTCTTGAGAGGCTGAAATGGAGATACCTGAGCTGATACTTCAGCAGAAGAGCATACTTTGCTCAGACCACATGGGCTCATTTATTTTTTCTCCTTCAGAGATTAATGACATAATAAATGGCGTAGTGCTGAGGAATTGCTTTTCACCAGCTCTCAGTAGCTGAGTGCTACAGAAGCTGTGTGGGAACAAGAAAAATGAGATGTACTGTGTTAGGACACTGATCCAGGATCCTCAGTGTGGAAAGGTGAACTAGTGTGAGTTTTGGTAACAGTTCTACTAATATCAGCTCTTCCAAGCAGACGTCTCCTGCCAGCCAAGTCACCAGGTAGGAAGAATCTCAGCCTGCTCTGTGCCTCACCGAAACTTTTGGTTTAATAAAAGAAAACTCCAGGGGGTGTCACAGAATTGCAGAATGTTAGGGGTTGGAAGGGACCTCAAAATTAGCTGGTCTGTTTACTCTTCCAGGAGGTCGCTGCAAATCATGCTGATTCGCATGTAATCCCAGAAAAAACCCTTAAGATCAGATCTGCCTGAGAGATGCTGCTCCCCCAAATTCCTTTGGCTGTTAATGCTGCCTATGTGCAACTCACATGCCACTTGACCTACACCAAGGGACCCTTTACCTTCTTGAAAGGGTAAAATAACCATTTTGAAGGGAGAAAACACACAGCTTTTTTTTTTTTTTTTTTTTCTTTTCTGAGGTATTCACATGCAACAATTTCTTGCATTATTCATTTTTATGCGGATTCTAGGTCAATTATGGACTGAAACTTTTCATTTTATGAATCTGTGCTTTTTTAAAATTTTAATCTTTGTTCTTTGATTTTTGGTGTACATTCCAGTTGTTTTGATTCACTTCTGCATCACAGAGAAAAGCCCATCAGGAGTGCATTGGCAGTGATCTTGGACTCTGGGTCATTTTATAGCTCAGCATTATGGCTGAGCAAACAAAGGAGGAATAGTGCATGTGTTATTATTGCCTGTAATCTAAATGCCCAACAAGTGACTACTAAGGAAATCACTGTCTTTGCAGTCAGAGATAAAACAGGACCATGACCATCCTGACTGGCTCCCTGCTCTGATTAAGTAAGGGGGTGAGAAGGCAAGACAGCTTATCATCCCCATGCATTTTTCATTTAGTATAAAATTTCAAACAAGTATTCTGTTTATTAGATTAAATGGAATAATCATAATCTATGAATCACAATGTAGATACAAATAATATTACTCCAAACCATTTGCACCCATACAAGTTCAGAGAGTGTTAGTTGAACCTTTTTTTTGTGAATGTTCCCTCAAATACATAGTGTGTTCCTTGACTGAAAGCACAATGAGAGATGATTAGACACAGAATGTTTAAGATAAAAGAAAATAATATATAAATAAAAGTCCTCCCTGCTTTTAAGGGCAATGAGGTCTGAAATGCTTTTGAAATCAATAGAATCACAGAATCATAGAATGTCACTGGTTGGAAGGGACCTCTAAAGACCTTTGAGTCCAACTCCCCTGCCACAGCAGGATCACCCAGGGCAGGCCACTCAGGAACACATTCAGGTGGGGTTTGGAAGCTCCCAGAGAAGGGCACTCCACAACTTCTCACAACCAGGGCTCTCACCCTCACAGGTAAGATGGTTCTCCTCATGTTGAGGTGGAACTTCCTATGTCCTAGCTTCAGCCCATTCTTCCTTGTTCTGGGCAGCACTGACAAGAGCTTGGCCCCTTCCTCTCGACCCCTAACCCTCAGATATTGGTGGACATTTAGAAGATCCTCTCTCAGCCTTCTCTTTTCAAGACTGAACAGCCCCAGGGCTCTCAGTCTTTCTTCCCAAGAGAGATATCTAGGTTCCTTCATTCTGTTTCCCTGCCAGTGGAAAACATATAGAATTCAAGCAAACATGCAGTAACTCAGGTGCCTAACAGCTTGGAAAATGGCCAGTCACTTGCCAAGTTCTTCATGGAGAGCAGCTGAAAACCATGACAGCCACACTTTGTTCTCTAATGTAACTTATCTTGGTTTACTCCTGCTTTTTCAGATAGAAAGATACAGTTCAACTTGAATCATGGGTGGTGCATTTTTGGTTTTTGGGTTTTTGTTGTTGTTGTTGTGGGTTGGGGGGTTTTGTTTTTGCTTTGCTCTTAGTGCAAACAAGTATGTCATCACTGTCCTCTTTTTCTGTCTCCAAAGCACAGTCTAAGGTTACTGGGGTAGCAACTGAGGCAACAGAAAGATCTTAAATAATGTTCATGGTACAAAGCATTTTACCTTGCTAACAATGAGTTACAAAGGTTTGGACTTTAAATCAGGCATGTGGTGGTAGTACAGAGCAGGCATGCTGTGCAGGATGTCCTGAGGGTTGTAAGATCAATTCAGCTTTGCTCAGCCATATCAACAGCAACTCTGTTAAGATGCTGACATGGCTCAGCTTGATAGGTTGAAGAAATTTAACTGCTTTGATAAGGCTAAAGGAGGAGTCCAGGCAAGAATAGAAAACAAAGTTAAAAACTGCTTAGAAGCTTGACTGCACACTGTTGCAACCCATTGATGACTGACAACACAACCAGTGCAAATTACCTTTCTTCCAGAAAAAAACAAACAACAGCTTAGCAAGCATGTGTTAAAAAGGAATCGCTTGGTCTCTACAATCTTTCCTGCTCTATCTGGTGTCAAGCAATGACACCAACAAAACCAATTACATTGCTCTTCCTTTCTGTATCATAAGGCCTGTCAGTGTTACGGGATGGAGAGCTTCAGAAGAGACTGACTCCAAAATGCAAAATTGTGTCCTAAATTTAAACCTTTCTACTGAGAAGAACTCAAAAAATAAACATAGTGTTTTGAAAATCCTTTTTGTGGACAATATAAAGCAGTGACTAACCACAAAAAAATAGAGTTGATAGAGTTTTAGGGTAAAATTGGAAGCCCACTTAAGTCAGTGCATGGGTCTTCACGCTAAGATCTTTCATAAAGATAAATTGGTTTAATGAATTGGTTTTAAATCCCTTGTTGTATGCACATAGTTCGAGTCTGCTTCTTAAATGTTTTAAAGACTGTAGCTGTTTGTCTATTGACTTTTGTTTTCTATATGAAGTTAGGTATTTTCTGATTAATTTATTAATATGATACTGCTCTTGAAATAACTTTTATCTACTTAATTTTACTAATAGAAAAAAAAAAAGACCCTCCAAAGTTTGTCATCAGTAGCCATTCAGCACACAAGACACAATACAGGCAACATGCACAGTCATTAGTAGACATCTGTCATTGCCACTTATGGAAACTAAGCCTGTCCAGAATGTTTCATCACTGTCTTTTATCACCGAAGCTTATGTTCTTTGGTTTATTTCTAGGTTTTTTTGGTTTGCAAAGTATCACAAGCCAAGAAACCATGAAGTATTTGATGCATCATACATGCTAGGTTGACCTTTGTGAGACCTGATTCTTATTCCTTATTTGATATGGAGAAATGATAAACAAAAGTAGTGAGCTGAGATTTGCAAATTTCCTGATTAAGTTGGAAAGAAAGTTAGGGAGCTAGTCAGTTGCTAAATCAAAGAACAATTTAGTGTTTGGGGCAGGGAGGAGACTGAGAAAACAGTATGGAGCAGGGCTAGGAGTACTTCAAGATAGAGAGGAAGTCATTTTTATGGAGCTGCAGGTAAGGTGAAGTAAGTGTAAACCGTCTTGGCATAACCAGTACAGAGCTATGGGCGATGTGATACCTTCTGGAGAGCCAAGTGATGAAAAACTGCTGCTCCTAGGACAGGAATGGACTGGAAAAAATTAAATGGCAAAGATGTTGTATTGGAAGAAGAAATTCAGGGATACATGCTAAGCTATTTCAAATACATCTATGATGTGAAAACCCTTATGAATTTAGCAACACCAAGCAACTGAAAATGTAGATGATAAATTCCTTTAAAAAAATAAAATAAATATGGGGCAAAACTATGAATTGAATAGGATCACACAGTGCTATATTTTTTCAGTATTATTTTTCTAGAAGCTGCCAAACCACTGACATTTCAGAGTTATGATAAGATGTCATTCATCATGCTGGTGTATAATTTGGGAGAGCAGTTCTTTTTCTGGTATAAAAATTTCATACAACATTTTTATACTGAACTATCAGACTAAGTGCAGAGGTTGATGCATGTATCCAGCCTAACCAGGCTACCTAATGAGAAGGTTTGTGACTCGTTTGGATGGGGTTTTTTGCTTCTTTCTTTTTCTTTTGCTTTCCTTCTTTCAATGGACACTATGGTGCAGAATGGAGTATAAAGATTAGTCCTTTTTACATAAATTGGATAAATCTTAATTTTGGCTGGTTTTCTACTAGAAGTTTTGAAGTGAAGCAGGTCCTCCAGAGATCCAACAGAACCAGAAACTGCAGATAAATCTGAAAGTCTTGTTAGAACAAGTCTGGATGAATGTGGCCCAGAGGGAAATTATTTCTGTCCTCAGTCTAAAATGGTTCACATATTACACAATGTGATTGTATCTCCCAAATGCAATAATTTTTAAATTTTTTTTAATTTGTTGACAGCCAGAGTATCATACTGGCCTTCAGAAAGCAGGCTGGGTATCTGGAAACAGGTGCCCTGATAATTTGTCACTGCTTCAAGCAAAGAAAGAATAAAGCCTACACTAATGTTTTGGCCATTTCAGGGAGCACATCATACAAGAAAGCTTGGATGAGATGCTGCATCTCATTTTGTTGGGCAATCTTCTGGGGAGCAGGTGGGTTGCTAGGACAGGGCAGAATGATGTGACCTTGTCCAGTGAAGTTCTTTAGCTGTTTTTCTAGCATTCCCCTATAATGCAATGACTCTTCTGACATTACGTTTGAATGCTCTGAAAATCAGAAAATGCTGGTGGGACTTGCATCATATCTATTGAAATATTTGTTTCACTTTTTCTCTAATTTCTTGTTACGTGAAAATTAATAAAAAAGTATTGAGGAAGTGTTCATTGGACCAAATTTCATTATTTTTTTGTTTGATGTTATTACTGTTTCAGGTCAAAATATGTTGTTTATATATTGGTGACATTAAATTGCTTGTTTTCCTTTGTATTTAGAGTAGATTTTCATGGTGGCTTCCTAGCATGTGAATCATTAAAATAGTGACATGACTTAGTGTGAGCTCTTAAAAAATATTTCAGTATAAGGATTTCATATTGGCCACAGTTACCTAACACTCCTGAATTCCATTGAAATACTAGTACTGGTTTTCTGAATAGACCTGGTTAAGTAACTTCATTGCTCTTCATGGTTTTTTTTAATCTTGCAAAATGCAGGCAATGATGTTTGTCTCTTTTCTTGATGCAAAGTGCTATATTGGAATAAGATAATGTACGTAGATACAGGATAGTAAAGGCTCTTTATTCTTACAGCTTAGGAATTCAAGGTGAAAGTAG
Source organism: Florisuga fusca (assembly GCA_038090715.1). Taxonomy (NCBI): domain Eukaryota; kingdom Metazoa; phylum Chordata; class Aves; order Apodiformes; family Trochilidae; genus Florisuga; species Florisuga fusca. The sequence continues at coordinate 19,976,772 of JAAWXA010000005.1, forward strand.
AATTAAAAATGAAAAAAATAATGTGAAAACACATATAGTGACTTATTTAAACGCACACCAAAAATACAAGATGAAAACCTGCTGTCTGGGTTTTGCTATCTGCAGATTTTATCTGTGACCCTGAAGATGTGCAATGGGGATTCCTGCTTCTGAGAAGAATGTAATTTTAGAAGTAACCCAACTTCCTTGTCTTGATTTGTGTGATTCTATAAAGGTATATATACAAATATCAGAATTTATAAAGGTAACTGTTGGGAGCAGGGGGTACCAGTCACACCAACACACTGTTTTGTTTTGTTTTGTTTTGTTTTGATAATCCTTTAGACATTCCCACATTGCTTGTCCAGTCCTGTGCATTTGTAGGGCTCATAAACCTCTTCTCACTGTAGCAGAACCACGGTGTCACAGCACTGACTGTTGCCATTAATTGTAACGGAGCAGCTGTATTTTGCAAATTTGTTCACTTTTTCAGCCTACCTTAGCCTTCTTTTCATTTTCATTTATGTAGCCCAGAGGTTTCTGTAACTCTTTTAAAAAAAAAAATCTAGCAACTTTTTTGTTAAAGTCAAGATTTCTTTATTTCAAATTTGTCACTTCCTAGGTTTCTGTTGATCTGAAATGTAACTAAATCAATGGTATGTATTCAGAAGTGAGCCCAGGGAATTTAGTTTGCCATTGTACTTTGCCTAGATTCCACTTCTCTTTAATGTTATGCCACTGTTTTAAGTAGATGATTTTAAGAGTGTCTTGAGTGTTTCTAGTACAGCAATTGTTTTGGGGTTTTTTTTGATGATGCAGCATACCTCCAAAGGCTGTGAAGTTGCCATTTAAACAAGCATCAACTACGTGTGTACCCACAGGCACCAAAGAGCTTTATGAAAATTCTGGTTGTTGCGTGTCAGATAATATATCCAGGAGAAAAACAACATGAAAAGATTGTTTAAATGATCAAAATAGAAACGATGAATAATGACACGACACTGAGAATTTCTGAGCATTGAACCGTAACAAAGGACACTTATGGGTTCTCCTCAAACAGAGCCTGTTGGAAAACAAAGCAAGCCAAACCCAAGTAGCACAGACAGATCTTTCTCCCAGTTTTGGTGCTCCCAGTTCTTTGCCTGCTACTTCTAAGACTGAGTTGTATAACAGATTGAATGAACTGTTAACATTTTAATTATTTAAAAGGTCATCAGTGTGCGTGAGACCTATGCTAAGAGCTAGAGAAGATTTTTGAAATCAAACAGAAAAGACTGAAACACATTACAGGCAAGTCTATAAAGCATAGCTGAGGTGGAGGAGAGCACCTTATGGAAAAATAGAGATGGAGACCACTGGCCTTGTCCCATTCACTTGCCTGTGCATTGAAGAACAGCACTGTATCTAACTGTGTTTACAGTCTCAGCATTCAAATCTCCTAACTTGTTTTTATTTTCTATATCAATCTGCTGAGCCATTGATCTAATATCCAGTTACCTTTGTTAATTTTAGAAGCTGCACGGTAAAGTTTTTTCCAAGGAGGAATGATGACCTACAAGTTTGACTTGTAGAATAGCAAGTGCCACTTTTAATTGGAAATGTATTTTACGCTTCTAACAAAAATAGAAGAAATTTTAAAAGAATTTGTGACTAAATGAAATGGAACTGATACTTGCACAGGGAGATTCAATAGCTGTAGAACTGGATTTCCCTGTTGTCACAGAGTACATGGCACTGCTCCTTTGTAACTAGGTTGTCTGCAAGAGTAAGATCATGTTTTATGATAAAAGTGTTGCCGCCTGATATCCTGAAATCTTCACCACTGTATGTAGTGCTGTCCTGGTTTGGGCCAGGATGAAGGCGATTTTCTGGTTTGTACTTTTGCTTTCAGCTGGGTCTCTTGGGAGTGGTTGCACTTTCTGAAATTGGCAGCAAGTTTCTCAGACAGTGTCTGCTTCTAACAGTGATAACACTGGATGTTTATAGTTACTGCTAGAAACTAGTATACAGAGCCAAGGACACTGCTCAGCTCTGAGGAACATTTTACCCTCCAGAAGGAGTAAAAGAGGCTCCACCTGAACCCCTCCTTGGGGAGGACCGGACAAGATAGATGCCAGAATTGACCAAACAGAGTATTCCATCCCATACATGTCATGCTCAGTATGAATTTGGGGGATCACAGGGGTTGGTCCTCTCTTCCTGCTCTTCCTTTCTTCCTGCTCCTTCCTGCTCTTCCTTTGCCTGTTCCCTGCGTGCTTCGGCATCCTGGGAGGATTCTGTCCGTTCCTCTGCCTGTGGTCCTGATCTCTGCCAGCCTGAATCTGTGTGTTCCTGCCTCCAGCTCCCAACTGCTGCCTGGATTCAGGAGTCCGGTCTGGACTTTCCCAGGGTTGCCCTGCAACCTCGGTTGACATGAGAGTTATTGGGGGAAAGGGGGGAGGAACGTGGTATCAATTTTTCCTGTATACTTGTATATATTTAGTAATTTTTCCTATTTATCATTACTGTTTCATTAAAGTTGTTTAGTTTAGTTACCAACCGATAAGTCTCTATCCCTTATTCTGTCTCAATTCCTTATCAGGGAGGAGAGGGGGATTAATAGAAAGCATCTGTTATTTGGTTTAATTGCCGGGCCAGTGTCAAACTGTGACAAGTGCTTGAAAGGGCTTGCTAAAGTGTTAGAAACTCCTTTAAAGGATCAAATACAAATGTGGTTCCATTAACTTACCTTTGGAGCAATGGTAGTTGAGTATGTGTATCTGTGATACTCCAGGATTTTCCTTTCTTAGCAATCCATGGAAACTAGGTTTGAAAGTTCATTTGGTTTCTCCTTAAGACCTAAAAACCATTTCAGTGGAAGAAATGCATGACACCTATCTATGTTCTCCTAAGGCTTTTATATTGGTGCATTTTTAACAGTTCCAATACAGAGATTTAAGGATCCAGTCTCAGGCTAAACACATTTCTGGAGCTCCTCCATAAGCCTGGGTGTTCAGTGTCATTGCTTCAGGTCTGGCCCATCTAACTGTCACAGCTGCTCTGTTTTCTTTCAATGTCTTGCTGAAGAAATGTCTTCCTGAAAAGGGCAATGGCTACTGAAGAAAAATTTCCCTTAAGATTTAATGTAATAGCAGGGATGATGCAGAGAGGGATTTGGAAAGGCACATTATTAAAATACACAGGAAGAGTATATATGACAGGGAAGATAAAGCAGGAGCAGGGTCATCAGCTGGAGGAAATCTTGATTTCTGAGCAGCTGGCTTTTCAGACCAGTTCACTGCTCTGAAAGATCTCAGCTGCTTCACCTGTAAGACAGAACACACAGCGTAAAGAAGAGCACAGCATTAAAGAATAAGTAACAAACTCTAAAACAAGAGTAAGGCAGACAACTGGCAGTGGGATGCTGTTGCAGTGCAATTGCTTGTCTCTGCTTCTCTCTCCAAATGTAGGAATATTTAAAGCACTGTTTTGCTATTGTACTTGCTTTGCTGAAAACTATGCCTGCCCTGGAAAGACAATCAGTTATCCATGCTTTTAAGTCAGAGAACTAAACACAAGTAACTTTTGTAGTCTTCCCCCTTAGATTCTCCAGAATTACATGCTGCCAGGCCCTCCCTAGGGTTTTGTTTTGAGAGCTACCTGGGTCCTCCCTTTGCATCCATGGAGGACACTGACAGATCTTTGCAATGGGCCTGGGTGCACAGATCCTACCAAGTCTTCTAGGGAGTGACTCGGCTTCTCTGGCTGTTAGGTCCAGGGAAGTGCCTCAGGTGTAGGTTTCATGGGAGGTGACTACAGCAGTTTGCAAAGAATTCTTGAACATAGGTTTGAAGAGCAGGTTGGTGTGAGTATTGTTGGGAAACACAGTAGTATGGGGTAAATGGGGACTGAGAAAAGGCTGGAAACGTCACCAGAATGGAAGTATAAGGATGAAAGGTGAGGCACAGGAATTGGGGGTAGAATTTAGAGAGTTATAAAAGGAAAATACATTCGTTTGCTATGTACTTCTGGGTTGATACTTGGTTGAGCACCCATATCTAATATTTCAAAAATTTGTTCTGCCACATAAGTAAAAATTGCATAAAAGGCCAGAGAGGTTTTGCTCTTTCATTCTTGTTGTTTCTCATTAAATGACCCATGGGGATCTACAAGAGGTGTACAGAAGTTTTTATCTCCTTACAGCTCATGTATGTCTTAATCCTTTTATCATAGACTATTGTAGCTAGGGTTTTATGAATTTCTTTTTCAAGGTGAAGCTTCCCTTCTTACAATGAAATTTCAAAGTAGCCATGAACTCTTTCCATTTCCTCTCTGCTAAGCAATCTGACACAACTCTGTGGGGTCAGTGGGGTCATATTTTCCAGGCATTAAGAGGGAGCTTGGTGCACATAGATTTTCCTGCTGTCAAAAATCAGAACCTTGCCCCTACATCTAGATTGCAGAGCAGGTGCTTTATGCAGCCTACCCCATGCCCCCAGCCTCCCAGTTGTGCACGACAGTGCAATTGTACCACAGCTCCTTTCCAGTTACTACATTCTTCCCCAGGGAAATCAGGGCAAGGAAATAGTGCACAACCATTTCTTCTTAACATGGGGATTCATCTTGACACGGGGACAGCATGTGGCCAGCACATATTGCACATCAGCTGGGACCAACGTAACAGGGACTGAGTGCACCCTGCACTGTAGTTGTGCCCTTGTGACTTTGGAAGATTTCAGACTTCTGCTGATGTAGCTTTGCTATTTAAAGATGAATATGCACCTAGTCTCTGCATACCTAGTGTCAGCTCAGTCCTCTGGCAGACTTATGTTGCAGGAATTTGATCTGGTTCAGCTGAAGCAACCCTTCCAGCAGTTAAGTAAGAAATCTCCTCCTATAACCTCTGATCAGTGCCCTGTGCCTGCACCCTTTGCCCACCAGTGTGTGCTTTTCCTGGAAGCTCTTCCATCTCTGCTCAGTCAATCGTACATCTTCTCTGTCTTCTTTCACTTCAACCTAAATGTACCTAGAGGTTAGGATAGTCTTCTGTATTTTATAACCTACCAGGATGAGATAATACATAAAGGACAGGACATCTACCCTGTACCCTGAAGAAGAGGATACCCTAAAAAACTGGCATAGGAAGACTTGTCCATTCACAAAGTACAAGAGCAGAATGACCCCTTCTGCCACTACATGATTTTGCAATAAACATTTGTGCTGGAAAAATATTCTCTTCAGTAGTTTTGTTTTTCAGACCTAAAAAAGAAACAGGAACATTTGGGTCTGTGGTTGCTCCTGGTTGTCTCCACAGGACCATAACTGAATTTTCAGAGGAAAAGCTGCCCAGTCTGGAAAAAAAGTATTTGTTTCTTGAACTTTCTGACAGCATTTCAATTCCTGCTGCAGTGTATACAAGCAGTATTTCTTATGGGAAGAGAGGTTAATTGTTGTCTAAAAGAGTTCAGAAGTGGACTGTGCTGCACCAAAGGGAATGGATAGAACAGCACTGAAAAATCACATATATGTTGTAAATTTAAAAAATAAAAAATAAAAAATAATAATAAAAAAAAAAAAAGCAACAAAAAGTAAACATATTCACCGAGGACTTTCTATGCAATGGAGAAAATTAGGAAAAAACAGGAAGTGAGAAAATTAATGGCTGATCAATATTAATCCACACATGGTTATCAAAATTAATATACTAAAACCAGAGTCCCACTTAGTGTGGCTGCTGCTAGTAATAACTTATTTTGAATTATAGCTTGCTGGGAGGTCTGGGAGGTGCAGACATGCCCCAGAAATTCAAGTACCTGGAGGTGGTTAATGGGGAGGCCATGAGTGGTGGGCTGTGTGGTGGTGGTAGAGCTCCCTGCAGCCAAGAGCTCTGGACATGGTTCTGATTCCTAAGCCACCTGGCTTCCAAAACAGCAGATCCCAGCCAGCTCTGTTGTCTACCTGTGAGCTGACTTTGCTGGTGGACTTGAGGAAAAACATTGCCTAGAGGTACTGTTTTGATTTCCAAGTCCCCTTGGGAGACAAAATTAAGGACCTTTGAGTTTTATTTTTGTTTCTAAGCAACGCTTTTGTCCACAAAACATCAGGGTATTTCACAGGCTAAGAAGGTCTGAGAGCTAAAAAGCTGTTTTTAACCCTATTATACATAAAATAAACTGAAAAAGCAGAGGTTTTCTTAAGAGGAATGGAAAAAATCCAAATTTTGAGGACTCAAACATGCTTGCCCTAGCACAAGACCCTCTTTTTTCCTTAAAAGTTGGCTTGCATATCTCAGCAAATTGTATTTTGGTACATTCAGTACAAAATAAGGGTGCTGTAAGATCTGGGAGGATTTTTGCTCATCAGGACACCATGCTCTTTTCCTGGCTTATCCGTGGACTGGTTTTAACAGGGCTGGAAGCCTTAATTTTCCACCTTTATGAGTTAACTGGGATTAGAGTGGCATTTTGCTGTTTAATAAGTCTTTGAATCCTACTCATGAAATGTTATAAAGGGATAATAAATTAATCCAAAACTGGTTTTAATCTTGTGGGTTTAGCTGTACAACACATTTAGGAAAGCAAATGTTTTAGATTGTACTTAGAAACTTTTAATGTACAAGGCTTGGAACTCTGGAGAGAGGAAATTAAGACCACAAGTGTGTGTGCAGGGCCAAAACCACCATCTCTAGCTGTTAAGCTCATTGTTTGTCCTGGCACATGGCTGCTTGCAAATTTGATAACAAAATATGGTACAGAGAGGCCTGTAATTCTGTTTTGGACTGGTTTTTACCTTTCCCCTTGGTCATAATGGTTTTCTTTGACTAACAGAGCAGGCGACGACTCACACAGTGCACATGAATAATAGACTGTGCTGTCAGCCTTATGGTATGTCTCCCAGAGTGGAAAGTCAGCTTTCCTTTACCTTCAGCAAGAAAAGTACCCAAAGAGGTTTCACATCTATGTGAAACCCTCCATCTCCACACACACCCCCATCTCCAGAGTAAGAGAGAAAGAAATATAGAGAAGTTTGTTTCCGGCTTTTTCCCGGAAACCTTAATTTAATTTTCCTTATTTTTTTAGCTGCTTCAGGAGGATTCTCTCTCTCTTCATATTCACAAGACTCCAGGGTGCTCTCTCATATATTTCTGTGAAGGATTCAGGCTGGTAAGAGAAATTAAATTTAAATGTGGAAAACTAACCTTCTGGTAATATATACCAAATGTGGTAGTGACTCTGTTTAGTGACATCCTGTGTAGCATGAAGGGGTGAGGAATGACTCTTCCTTTACAGCAGCTGTTGCCAGTCACAGTGAGAGCCAGGGTGCCCTTTCTTATTTGGGATTTCATGTAATAATCAAGTGTTTAAGAAGCCTCTTTTTTTTCAACTCTCCCACTATATTCCAAACCTTCCAGAAGGCAAAAAATACCTAGCTGTGCAAACACAGTCAACATTGAACCATTTCCAACAAGCATTTTTATTTTGCCAAATTCCAGGGTGTGAAATGTCTCATCACAGTTTTCCCAGCTGGCTCTATTCCCCAGTGGTATGTTTCTGCTCTTTCAGAAGCAATGCAACATGAATCCTGAAAGCTATTGCCAGGATGGAACCATTGATAAATATGGTAATGTTGTGGGAGAGGTGATCTGGGGATACTGTAGCTCTGAAAACCCAAACTACCCCATCCATTCTAGTGCTGCATTCAGAGTGTAACACTGAAGTATGGGTGCACACTCCATCATTTCTAAATACAGTATTCCCAAAGGGATGATGCCCCTGACATTTCTATCTGTAAGCACTGATGGTACAGACAATCTGCAGCAATGTGTAGCAGTAGAAGATTTTTGGCCTGTCTTCAGTTCATAAACCTTTTGTTATATGCCACTTGTCACTAGAGTTCAATTAACGTAGTCTACTGTTAGTAACGTGTAATTTGTTTTTCCTTCTGCTCCACTGGAAGGTAGATGGAGTGCCTAGCACAGAAGGGTTACTACTTTTATTTCTGTCTTGTAACTTCATAGCTGCTAATTTTAGAAAAGACTGGGAATATGTTAAGCTAACCATGGTGACAGCTTTTAGAGAGCTGTAGACTGGCTCAGATTTTTTTTTTTTTTTTATTAAAGACAAGATCCATCACAAGCCACTCTTAAAAGAAATCTTTAAGCATGAAAATTATCTGCAACACTTTTCCTCCCTGTAGTCAGAAGAAGCTTACACATTCACAGTCCTAATTTAATTTTGCCCTAACATGCTTATCCTTGTCTGGCTTTCTCAACAAATTCCTAGCTGCTTCAAGTATGTAGATTTCTCTTCAGTGTTGGACATGGGTTACACTGACCAATGAAAATGTTTCTAAAAAGATTACAGAATGATGCTCATATTGGGGTGGAATTCACTACTGGTGGAAGTGGCTTGCATATAATAAGAATCTGCCTGAATTTTTTCCGAGGTATTTTCATTGCAAGCACTTATTCTTGAATCTAGATTCAGACACATAGGAAGTCCTGCTGGTGTCTGGCTCATTTCAGACTTGTGTTTCCCATTCACAGTATCATTTCCTTGCATAATATTAATTTCTTAAGCTGCATTTTCTTTTTATCTTTAGATGGAAACTCTGAATCAATTTATATTTACTTAGATCTCTCTAGCCCACCCATAACTCCATCCTTTAGCTTTCCATATAACTGATAGCCTTCCTGTTGATCTCAGATGTGTGCCTATTTTTGTTTCTGTTGGGTAATTTAGGTTTAGAGAAAGCTCTGAGTCTTGCTGTCACCTAGTTGACTCAGCTCAGATGTGCTATTATGTTGAAAGCCACCCTGAAGCAGTGTTTGACTGACCTTCCACAAGTAAAGAAGCCTAGAAGTTTATATATCTACACACACACACATGGCCATCTCCAGAGTAAGAAAATAAGTAGAGCAGTTTAACTTGTAGGCCATAAAGGTTTATCTAAACAAACAAACAAATGCTTGAACCTATTGAAAGGATTTCTACTGAGGTTTCCAAAGTGGTCTCTTGGAGAGCTGGGGTCTACCAGAAGATTTAGGGTGATAAGAATCAAATCCCACCAAACTTGTCACAGCTGCCTGAAATCCAGAGCCCAAATTCTCTGTACATACACGGAGAGGTGTGGTGATTGACAGCTACAAAACCAGATGTCTGCATGCATGAACAATTTTCAGTACTTCCTGGGTGCACAAATTTAGCCTCTGACACTATTCCTGGCCCCAGATAAAAACTTTTGAGAGATGTTATCTGAATGCATAATGCACTACACCAAGATAAATCCCATGAATAATCAGACTTTGCATTTTAAACATAACTCTAAATCGTCAGAGACAGTACCACATCCTTACTTCTTCTGCAGACTTACTTCTCCAGAGATTCAAGCATTGCTGCTCTCATGTGAGAGAAGCGAGTCCCACAGAAAAGCTTATGCTGAAATACCCACATCTCTAATCAGAAGAACTGAATAGCAGGCAGTAAATAAGTTCTAGGAACACACGATGCACAATATTTGAAAAAAAAAAAAAAAGGAATATTGTTTATTTGCTAAGAGAGACTATGTGGCACAAGCCTGTGGCAGTACTAGAGTTCATCAGCTAAGTGAATCATGGGCAGATGGCATCCTGGCAGGCTTGTAGTCTTACCAGAAGGGATGCAGTGGAGGGGGACACTCATCTGGCAGTGGCAAATGCTTTTGCCCAGTATCCATGTCCTGTGAAGGTGGTAATGACAATGATGACAGAACATCATCTTCTGGGTGAGCTCACAGCTAGATGGGTAGAAAACTGATTGGATGGTGGGTCACACAAGGTAGGCTCCAGCAGATTTGCTCTACTGGTGTACCTGTAACTATTACAGTAGTGTAGACATCTATCCTGGTGTCCATCCTGTTTTCTTTTTCAGTGTTCTAGAGGAGATGCTGGAGTGTGGTCTCCTCAAGCTTGCAGATCACACGGGATTGGAAGGGACCATTTAATACACTCGAGGGCACAACTGCCATCCACAGGGGCCTAAGTAGACTGACAGGGATCTTAGGAAATTCATCAGGGACAATTGCAGAGCTCTGCACCTGTGAAGGAAGAACCCTGTAAAAATGTATATCTGTGCAGGAAAGACCTGGAGGTTGTGGGCAACAAGGCCAGCAGTGTGCACTGGCCAGCAAAGGCCAAATCATCCCGGGTTGTACTAACCAGAGCATAGGCAGTAGATCCAGGGAAGAGATTGTGTGTCTCTACACAGCACTCATTGCACTACATTTAGAGTACTGTGTTCTTTTTTGTCCCCTCCAGTAGATGTCCCCTTCAGCAAAGATGTTAATAAAATTGAAAGTCCACCATAGGGTCACCAAGACAACATGGACTTAAGCCCTCATCTTGTGAGAAGCAGCTGAGGGACCAGGGCTGTCTCAGAATACAAAAGCAGCATTGGGAGCACCTAACAGCAGGCTCACAGCATCTGCAGGGAGGTGACAAAAGACCCAGTGACAGATCTTTCACATCTTGACAGAAGTATAAGAACCCATGAGGGTAAGTGGAATCAGGAGATGTACTGACTGGATTTAAGGAAAACCTTTTTTACAAAGATGATAATCAGGCAGTGGAACAGGTTGCCCAGAGAGTCTGAGAGGAAGCACATCTTGTCTTACAGACAACATGTGAGCAAATAAATAAAACTCACTGAATCATGAGTGTAAACCAAAATACTGAATAGCTTCCCATTCCCCAAGAACCATCAGTGCTCTGCTCTGAGGAAGGAGTGGGTCCTGTGCAAAGATACAGCATGCAGTTAGCTAATTAGTGGGTCAATCAACATTACCAGAAAGTCAAAATTTTTTGTTTTTCTATCAGTCTGAATTCCGTTATTTCCCAACTTTGAGAAGCTTGACTTTTCATCCTAAATGTCCTTTTAACACAGTGTTCATGTAATACTCTCTAAAAAACACCAGAGGTTTTACACTGAAAATGTGTTTAGAAGTTTGTTTTATCACTGTGCAAAAGGTGCCTCTTCTTGACAGATTGTCTTGCTGATATGGTTTGCTTTCTTTGCACTTAATCATGCATGAAGCATAAACAGGGTGAAGGGTGTTTCATTTCAAAGTCTATGAATGGTAATCTTACTGGCTGCTGCACTGGCCAAGTACATTAGGATGTTATGCAGTCTGTTGGTTCAAATGGCAGGCTTGTAAGTCCCAGGAGATAAAAGCCAATATTTTTGTATCCTTGTTTTGGTCTCTGTCAACTGGACCTGTTTCAAACTGGTTTTGGACACTATCATCTACAGATCGATGCATCTGTATCTTTATTCATATCAATCATCTTTTCTATTATGAGCTAACTCCTGAAATCCCTGTCTACAAAAACATCTTTGACATCATCAGGAGCTCTCTGGGCAGTGGGATTTGATAAAACAGTAACTGTTAAGAACAGGGAACATTTCAATATAACATCAAATATGGCTTTACATTTAAACACAGAAGGTCTTCCAGTACAATGGGAAGAAATGTCCTGGTCCATAACTCTTCTGTACTTCAACCCATCCCTGCTCTGCTAACCTCTGGTTTCCTTGGCCCAGTGTATGCATGGAACTGGCATAACACATTCCTCTGGCTAAGAAGGTAGATACACAGCATGGCTGTGACTATGACATTTCATGTAACTACTTCTTCATATAGTAAATAAGGGTTATTTGTGTCTGTGTGTCTGTCTGTATGTATATCTGTATAATTTAGAGGAAGGAAACTTTGACTTATAAAAGGGGAAGTAAAAGGGTGACAGTGAAAATGCAACCTATTTGCTAATGTTCAATATACTTCTCTCCTGAAAAGTAGGTATACATCTGCTAAACTGAAACTACTGTATCTTTATTTCCTTTACTTTTTTCTCATCTGTTACTGCAGTGTAGCAACAATGACAGAAACAAGGTTTGCAGAGTTGACTACCATAAATTATCTACCTCTAAGGTGGCATAGTATCTTACCAGAAATTATGTGCACCAGAAAACAGTATCTGTATGATGCCCATTTATCTATTTTCTTACTTCACCATACCAGAAAGATCATGGAATGGTTTGGGCTGGAAGGGACCTCCCACTAGACAAGGTTGCTCAAAGCCCCATCCAGCCTGGACTTGAACACTTCCAGGGAGGGGGCAGACACAATTTCTCTGATCCACCTATCACAATTACTTTTTTTTTTTTTTTTTTTAAATAAATTTTTAAATAATTAGTGCTTTAGGCTTTTGTCACAATCTGCTGCCACTGATACTGGATAGAAGTGTTGATAGGGAACCAGTCTGTACTTGGGGGACCTGAAACAGCAGAATGGGTCTCATGCGATCGGTGTCAGATGTTACAGAACTGCTGGCATGCAAAATTCTCATATTATGATTAAAATGGCACCTAAAAAGAATATAAAGAAGGGTTACTTTGCTTTTTTTGTTTTTAATCTGAGATCTTCAAAAAGATAGTATTACACAAATTGCAGTAAATCTTTCTTACCTGGCACCTGCTTTCTGACAAAGGCAGAAGAAGGAAGAAAACTGTTGCATTTTCTGCATCGGCAGAGAAGAATGATGCAGTAGCATTAGTAATCATCCCCTTCTCACTTTAGGCTGTATTTTAAAATATAACCTGTACTTGTGACATCTGCAACCAGTGGTTGAGAAGGTGTAAATATTGCAGTGATACAACCATGCATTTTAATGGTTTAAGACACGCCTTGTAGCAGATGCCATCTTGACTGCTGGGGGGAAGTGAATCAGCCATTCCCAGCCCTAAAAGTATGAGTCCCTGTACCTTGAACAGCAAGACTGCATTTGAAAGCTGGATAATGTAGAAGCTTTGTAATTTAAGGATCAAGAAAAAACTGTGAATTAAAAAAACAGTATACATCAGGTGACCTATGCACACTTCAGTAGCCCTCCTTAGAAAAAAGGAATTAAATTATGATTTAGTAAGATTATTTTTAAGACAAATGCAATTCGTTATAAAAGCATGATAGCTGAATACCAAATAATATTTCAGGAATTAAACATTTTCCTGACTTGCTCTGAACACAAGACACATTATTTATTTGGTTTGCTCAGAAGTATAGAAATTTTACTCATTATCCCTGTTGAACAGCATGTCTCATTTAGTACTTAAAGAGCCTAGGTGCATGCAGAATAGATAACTACAACTGGGCTCATAAGCTGCTCAGAATGCAAAGATGCACTTTTTTTCATGTGCAGATGCCAACTGGAATTCAAAAAGATGCATTTTATGTATGGCAGATGCTCACACTCAGATTTTACAGATGCACCTAAGGTCTTAAGCTTTCACTAATTTGGCATCTCTTCTGCATTGGATACAAAGCAGATCAAAGGAATCAAATCTTGCAGGACACTGAAATACCATATTCTAGTTTCCAGTGCTGTAAATACTCAAGTCACATGTACATCCTCTAAAAGAAGTTGTTTGCCTTGACATGATTTCAATTCAGCCACTTTATTTGAAAGATAGGATTGAAATGCAAAGCTGTTTCTTCTGATAATTCTTTTAATGAATTTTAAATGTCTTTAGACTGCTAGGCATTTTAAAGAGCTACAATATATAAACAGTCTTCTGCAATGAATGATAAAGTATATTTTTTTACTAATACATCTAAAAGATGCCTTCAGAGCTTCAGTATAAGATTATTAATTCTTTTTTTTAATGTTTCTAGTTGTTTGAACATCACTGGGGTTTCATGTCAAAGGAATAAAGGAAAAATACTTTTGACTACAGTTGGTCTTGATTCTTTTCAGCAACAGGAAAGGTCAGGGAAATCCCAGGCAGGGCATTACCAGCACCACTCTGGAGCCCTCAGGGCAGGTCAGGTTGCAGGATCCTGCCTCATTAGATAGTCCTCTCGCACCCAGTTCAGTCACTCCAAATTTAAAGATTCCATGGAGAAAGATGATAATTTCTTAACTGAGCAGATGAGTGAAAGAGCCTGTCAATATTGCTTCATTATTTTGTTTTACTTAATAAAGCTCTACAGTTCCTCAGCTTAAAACAACAAAACCAAACCAAAACCAAACCAAACCAAAACAAAACAAACCCAAAAACAACAACAAAAACCCCCAAGCAGCGATGAATGAATGCTATGAGGAACAGAGCTATGAGGAAGGCCTGAGGGAGCTGGGGCTGTTCAGCCTGGAGAAGAGGAGGCTCAGGGGAGACCTCATCACTCTCTACAACTCCCTGAAAGGAGGGTGTAGCCAGGGGGGGTTCGGTCTCTTCTCCCAGGCAACTACCAGTGACACAAGAGGGCATGGACTTCAGCTCTGCCAGGGGAGGTTTAGGTTGGATATTAGGAAAAAATTCTTCACAGTGAGGGTGATCAGGCATTGGAATGGGCTGCCCAGGGAGGTGGTGGATTCTCCATCCCTGGAGGTTTTTAAGAAGAGACTGATGTGGCACCCAGTGCCATGGTCTGGTAACCACAGTGGTGGTGGATTAAGGGTTGGACTTGATGATCTCAAAGGTCGTCTCCAACCCGGATGATTCTGTGATTCTGTGACTCTGTGATTCTGTGAAACATGGTGGATGCACCTTGACTGAAAATACCTCTGTGTCCTCTTTCCCTGTTGAAGAGCAAGGGTAGGGACAGAGTGGGAAGGCCCAGTCTGAGCAAGAGTGGAAAGCTGTAAGGCATCTCTTATTTTACATTTCTTCACCAGAAAAAGTCATAGTAATATTTGTACCCTCCTAATCAGGTGACTTGTTTTGTTGAATCCTTCCTATGTAAATGGACAAAGAATGTCTCAATATTCTTGCACTTCATGCCCAAGTCCTCTGCCAGCCTGTGCTGACATTTGATTCATTAGGGCTATTGCTTCATATTCTCTGTGCACTCAGGTGAATGGGAGTGTTATAGGATGTTAGTCTCATTTTCTTGCTCTTCTTGGTTCTCTTTTTTCAAACAGATACACGGATTGTTGGATCAATCTAGATCATATTTTTGTCACTCCAGAGCCTTGGTGTGGATGTTAAATTCCACATACTTTGTCTGGCACTACTAACAGATACTGCCCAATAATAAATGATTCTTAAATGTGTTTTTTTCTTTTCACTCCAGTAGTGCTAGCAAGGGAAAGGAATATTCTGAATGAAAGAATAAAGGTCAGAAGATCTCTGAAAATATGGAAGACTCTAAATATAGGACTCAACTCAGTCTGAGCCAAAAGTATTAAATTCACTCTATTCACTTTTATTTTACATCATGAGTTGGACTTTCAGATTGCAGTTTCCTCATTACTTCGGGGTGCTTTTTAATGACCTTTTAAAACCAAAGGAAAAATCCTCTGGGTTTATTGGAGAATATGCTGTGCAAACCCCTCTGTTGTGTGAGAGGTCAAGCCAGATGAATGCAATGGTTCTTTTTTGCTCCAAAATCAATAAGTCTCTGGAATTACTGCAAAGACTTGGTGTACTACTGCCAACTTTTCAAAAGAAAAAAAATCTATTTTCTGTGTCCTTATATTCACCCTCTCCACTTTGAAATTATACTGCTCATTGACAGAATTAATACAAGTGCAGTTTCCAGTTTAATTGATGCAGCACTTTTTCAGTGTAGGAAACACAGTTCTAGGGAGTAACTGATTTGCTAATAAATAGTAAATAAAGGGTTCATTTACTGCTGTTCATTATATTCCACAATCCATTTAAGCTCCTGGTTTACAGATGTTTATGTCTATTCAGATGCTTGGCAGAAGACTGAAGGCATATTTACTGCATAACTGCACTGAGCAGGGACCAAAGTCACTAAATCTGCAAAATGTGGTAAGAGATCATTCAGACTGTCTGGTGCCTGTCCAGCATTGCATAGATACTTTGTCATGGACTGGCACACAAGTTACTCAGTCCTGCTCTTGAAGGAATTAATTAGTTGAGGGAGAGTAACCCACAGATGCATCCAGTCTTGCTTCCAGACACAGACTCTGTGCCCACAGCTTGTTTGTGTGCCTCAGCATTACAGTCCCCTGCAGTTCCAATTTTTAGGCTGGTCTTTCTGTTAAACAAGTGTCAAGTGATTGAAAGGAAGATTTAGAAAAAGAAGCAACCAGTGTAAAAAAAATTCAAGTTTCTGAAAGTTTAGCTTTGCCTGTGTTAAAAGCAAGGCTCTGTACAATGAACTGTGAAAATACAGCAAGCAATGACAGTGACTCAATTGATAATATCTACAGGAAATAAAAACCTGCAGAAAACTCAACTTGCTGTCAAAAACAACCCAGACATTATACACATGGCTTGTATAACTAAGAACCTGGAACTAGTGTGTGCTGAAGTGCTAAACTGGCTTTTGACATCACTAGCTTCTTGCAGGACAGAGAGAATGATTTTTTCATTTCACTGCATTTTCTTAGTTCTGTTCAGTGACTATTTAATTCAAACCTGGGAAACCAGCTGGAAGTTGAAAAACCAGACAAACTGATTTTTCCCCTTAGACCTCTCAAAAAATGGGGGGGGAAGATGCGAAAGCTTAGTGAGACTGTGGCCAGAAAGAACTACTGCTGTTCAATTCACTAGTAGATATTATTCCACTTATTTTAAAACTCCACTAGTTTAAAATGTGAAGCTATTTTCCCGTATTTAAAAAAGGTTCTCAGTACATCTCAGGTAATTTTTTTTTTTCTGAATGCTAATTGAGCTCCAGTTGCCCTCTATATGCAGCAAGGAGCTATCACCTGGTAAGTAAGCAAGGAAGTGGTTTCATGGTTATAATTTGGCAGAAACACTGGAGACAGAGAATAAGAAGAAATACTATTGCATTTATTTACAAAGAATATTTATTGTTTCATTTTTTGAATCAGGATCGTTTGACTTGTGATCAACAGGGTTTGCACAGTCTGCCAAGACAGGTCCTCTGGCTCATGGCCCATTCCTCATTGCTGTCTTTCATAGTGATGTCTCAGGAGCAACCTGCAAGGCAGATGAAACACTCTGTCAGCAAAAGCCTCATCCAAGCTGCTGTCTTTCCTAGAGATGCTGCCACCAGATGGATGCATATCCAGCTGCGTGGTAGGATAGGGATTAGAGGAAATTAGAGGAAATCTACTGCCCTGGCACTGAGTGTGATCACATATTAATGGACCAGCCTTCCTCTGGCACTGGAAGAAGATCTGAGACCTGCTGTATATAACTTGCTTAAACAAACGTGAGTAGATTACAACATATGTTAGCAAAAGGAATCAATATTTCCCTTTGAAAAAAGCTTATGTAAACCCAGATAAAAATCAGCTACTTTAACTGTGGATTTCAGCTTGCTGATTAAAAGGATATTTAAATCTCTGCTTTAGCCAAGACACTAGCAAGTAACTATGTCAATATTAAGAAGTAATCTGTATCCTTATGTTTATGTTAGTGAACCTGTCTATTCCCAACTAGAGAATTAATTCAAAGTCATTGATTTCCTTCTTGGTATTGTATGTGAGTGAGCAAGTGAGTGAGTGAGTGTGTGTGTGTGTGAAGAGGTTCATTAGGCGGTCATGGTACTTCTAGCAAATCTGAATGAAATTTTAGATTCTTGACGCCAAAGTGCCAGCCATCAAGTAGAATGAGACACATTGGTTAAAAGTAAGCAAGGAAAGGAGAAAAAGAATATCGCTTTTTCAGAAGTGCAAATTGCAAGTCAGGCTGTGCTGAAAAGCTACTTGTCTACACTGCTCGTTTCATAACCTCCAGCTTTCAAAAGTTCTTGAGGAAAACTGGCAGATTATGAGAGCTCTACTAGCACTTTGGACTTCAAAGATTTATTTGTTTCCAACTGTTTCTATGAAAACTTTTCCTGTATTTCAAGAGCATAGTAATAGTATGATTATATTGACAAAACTTCTTATGAAATAGGCAACACAATGTTTCTGTGGGAAAACCCAATCTTCTGAATTGTAATAGACCCAAATTAGTCTTTACTATATATAATACTAACGACAAAGTTTTGAAAAACCTTCCTTGCAGGGGGAAATTTTTTTAAAAAACAGAGTTTGATATATAACAAAAAAATATAATACTAATTATATTTAGTTTCTCATTATCATTGCATAAAAGCTTCTGTTATGATATCTGTTGGGGACTCTATCTGAAAATTAAATAGGCTGGCTTGAGAATCATGGATTCATATTCTTGAGTTTCCTCAGCCACAAAAAAATAGGCTTTCATGCTAGGGGAAGGGGAAATACCTCTGTTAGTTTGGTAGAAGGAGCAGCTAGTCACTGGTGAGGTGGAACAGTGATATGCAACTGCGGAAATGTTTCTATTCCATAGTATCAAGACAGTTCCAAGGGACGGAAATTGCTAGAAAAATAGTACTAAGCATTCACAGAATATTGATGAGTTGGAGCTGGGTTTTACTAAACTGTTGATCATGGTAGCTGAGTTGTTTGTGGGCCCCATCACTAAAATCTTGTTAGGTACAAGATGGAAACCTTCTGCTAACTTTGATTTCTGAAAGTGCAGGAGCCTCCCTTTGTCTTTCATAAGATGTGCAAATACTTCGTGATAATCTTCAGATGGAGATCTGTTGTGAGTGGGTCAGTGAGGAAGACTTCAGAGAATATGCCATTCCTCTTCTGAGTTCCTGGAGATCTTAAGTACGTGGTATTAATTTCCCTGATCTAAAGCCTCCATCCCAGAGACAGACAGCACCAACATTCCTTTTGTGATTAGGAAACCTCGTTTGTCCTAGGATTGTTTAGGGCCATGTGTCTTGCTGTCCATGCCTGTTCATATTTCCTGTGGTTTCTCCTGCATGAAGTTGAAATGTTGCTAAAGCAACAAAAGATTTGCCTCAGGGCACTCATTCTTTGTCAGGAATTCCTTCTGGGATTATGCTGGACCAAGGGATAGCTGGTTTGTCTAGCACATGCTAACTTTCACAACTCGACATTTGGAGCAGAGTCTGGGGCCACAACTGGGAGGAAAAGAGTTAAATATGGGCAGCTACAGCAGCGCTTGCTCCAGGCAGGCAGGTTCTGTCTGTCGTGTTCTCCTGCAACTACTGGATGTTTTCCACTGTTGTCCACTTGCAGGTGAACCACCAAAAGGGTGTATATACTGTCTGACCAATTGCAGTGCTCCGTTTTCTTTCTGGACTATTTGGCAGGTGTTGGCTTTGGTTCCCTCTCCCCTCCCACTGAAGAGAGAGAGATACTGAATACCTCTGTAGAGGAAGAAATGGTTATCTGAGAAGGTTGCAAAGACACTTAAAATACTCAAGGAGAGATAAAGACACGATCAGAAATTTAAGATGCGTCTGAGAAATAATGTGACAGAAGCAGGGCTGCTGTGAACAAATCCACAAGCTTAAGATATATGGAAAAAGGGCTTGAGATCATGGATAATGTCAATATACGGGCAGAAGAAAAGTAAAAGGACATATTTATCTAAGAAAGTTATATGTATTTATGCAAAGGCTTTCTACTTCTAATTTCAGGCAAACATAAATGCTGATAGTTCCTGCCTTATATTATTGCAATACCATTTCTTTTGGTTGTTTCTAATGATCATCTGTCACTCATATTACAAGAATTATACCATTCAGCTAGCATTCTGACCTCATATTGTCTACAGCATCTTGGTTTCTTTTTGTGCCCAATAAGACACTTCTTTAAGTGACATTTCTTAAAACTTAATTTCAGTGTCTTGTTACAAACACAGAAAAGGTATAAAGTGCATTATGGATTGAACGATTGAATGGTAGATGAAATGACATTGCAATATTTCAAGAACACCAAATTAATAATATATTTTTTTAAAGAATTAGAAAAAATAAGTAAATATTCAGTACTTCAAAATTTAATCATATTACCTGAACTAAATTAAGGGATTTGCAATCAGGCAGCCACTAAGGAATAGAAGCACTTTTCATGTAGAAATGTCTGCCTAACTTTTGCAAGCCAAATAATAGGAAGGCAAATGCAATTACTGTCTGAGGTGTCTAAAGCAAGGAGGTCATCTTTTCTTGAGTATGAGATCACTGGAAGTTCAGAGTGGAGTGAACTGAGGGCTTAGCAGGACCTGTCTGACAGCAGAGGCCATTGGAGAATGAGACTAAGGAACTTGGTTCTCTGTTTTCTCCTAAACCAGACTAGATAATCTGAGAGCACTCCTCAGAGGAAACATGCAGTGTTTACCAGCTCAGAGCCATGCCAGGGATGATAGAGGGTGGAAGCAAAAGGAAAAGTGCCTGTGGCCTGTTGCTCTGCTGCCCAGCCCCATTGCAGTTCCTGGAGATGTTCCCATGGGCGGGTAGGGGGCAAGCTCTGAAGGACACAGGATAAATTGCTGCCTTGGAAGACAAAGAGGGCAACTTGGTACCTGGGATCAGAGAGGCAGCACCAGGATTGCCCATGGACACCTGACACACTCCACCTGGGTAGTAGGTTTAAAGAGTTGCAGACATCTCACATGGTTTGTGTAGGCACATATCACCTCCCAGCCCTCTCTGGGGAAGGAAGAGGAGAAAGTTGTGGGACAGTGTTATGGTGAATCTCATCATCCCATCTGTGTTTTGCAGGCTTTCATCTACTGGAGGGTGAAGTTTATGGTGGCTATAAAACCCCACCCAGGGCTAAAAGGCAGAGTGCTTGTGGCAATCTGGAAGCTGTTTGGGGAACTGTACACCACACACACAAATGGTCATTCAAAATTAAAATTCTCTTTACAGCTGCGTCTGCTTTTTGTGGCAAGAATGTACAATTTTTATAGACTGTGCTATGACCTTGTTAGAAAAAGGGGCATTATGTAAGTAGGATATGTCATAAACAGCACTCACTAAAAAAGTGCCAATATTGATAAGGTTATAAACAACTTCAAAAATTAAATTTAGATGATGAAGGCCTTAGAATGAAATAACTAGCAGCTCTTCCAAAAGCCATATGATGGAATAATTCTCTCAAATATGTTACCCAGTCATCTGGACATGCTGCTAAGTATAAAATGCAGCACAATTACAGAACTTCATCTCTCAAATCAAGATAATTCTCTTTATGTTTTTCCCCCAGCGATATAACAACATAGTTATTTTGCTTATATTAAAATTTTTTGCTGATTATTGTTTTCTCACACTGCAACTATTTAAAGTCACATGGTGGAATTTAATCTTCTCTTTAAAATAATCCAAGGGGGATAAAAAATTACTTTTAAATAAGTTTCTAAGATTCTTTTCATTTCCTTCTGAGGCATAAACAAAAAATTTTCTTAGCAAAAACCATGGCCTGAAATTGAATGTGCCCATCAGAAACAATACTTTAAATAAAAGAGGAAATATCATTGAATTCAGCACATTCCTGAAAACTCAAACTAAGGGAAACACATTCCCTGAAATATCTGGAATTTTTTATTCTTTCATTCAGAATCACTACTTCTTTCTGTAAAAAGCAAAGGAAAAAAAGAATCATCAAGGAAGACAGCAACACCCTAACTACAAAGAAGTAAAATAAGATGTTCACAAGTAGTTGATTCTGCAGGTTTTTGTCATTGGTTTTACAATTTGCAGAATGTTTGCAGATGTGAACATAGAGTAGGTTCCCTGGGTGTTTTATTTTCCATAGTTATGTTATTTTGTGAGCAAGCAACCATTTCTATTTGTCATGAAAGTCTTTGTGAAGGAGGATTCTTGAGATCCAAGGGACTGTATCTTCCTCACTGTACTTCCAACTAGATCCCTTGCAAAAGGGAGTTTCAGGATATTGTAACAGCCCATTGTAGGTAGAATTAAGAGTTAATGAAAATAGTTTTAACACTGCAATCTGTGCTAAAGCTACATCCATACAGGTACACTGACCATGACAAAGGCATAAGCCCCAGCCCATCATGATTTGTTCATGTACTCTTTATGCCCAGTTTGGATGAATGCTAACTACTGCTTCCTTAGAAAATCTCAGTCTAGTGTGAGAGGACAGAGTGGGCCAGTGACTATCCCAGTGGAAGTCAATGGAGATCAAGCAGTGTGGTGGAAGAAAATGTAACTACTGAGGCACATACAGTGCAGTGACACTGTCTGCAAGGCTAGAGAACAGGTCTCAGATCATTTTCTTTTCTGCCACTTTCAACTAGGTTACATGACTTAGGTGTCACAAGGATCTTTCTGTCACAACAATGTATGTGAGCCAACAAGTTCTTAAGAACATCTTTAAACTTATGTTGCTGACAAAGTTGCATTTTAACAAGGTTTGGCTAGTTAAGTTGGCCAAGGCTAAAGTTTGACAACACAGTAATTACTTGTAAAATATATTTACAGCTTTGGGATGTCATTGATGAGAACATTACTAGTGTTTATTACAGGAAAATCATGGGGATGTTGTAACATCCCTAATTTATTTATTTTTCCCACTTATTTTAACATATAGTCTATAAACTCCCTGCTGGGTTAAAAAGCAACCAGTGCTCAGGGCTGTTAACACCAAAGTGGTACAGGATAAAAATTACTCCAAGACATCATTGCTCCTCAGCTTCCTCTTTCAGGCTTCTGTCTACCCTCCCATTCTGCCTCTTTGGCCAGAATTTCCAAACTCTAGTACCCCTTTTTTTACCATCCCCAAATTAAAAGCCCTCCTTGAAATGTGGCTCTTACATGTCTGAGTGACACATGGCCCAAACCAGCTGCTTCCTATGCAACCTAGGGTGATGTTTCTCTCTTTACTGAGGGGAAACCTGCATCATTTTAAACTACACTTGACAGGAACCCAGCCCCCTCTGAAGAGCCAGAGAAAGAGGAGAAGGTGATAAGAATGAAGGGCATCCATCATCCCCTTCCTTGGCGTGGTGTGGCACTGCCAGGTTGGTATAAGCCCGCCATCAGCCTCCTGTCCTTCTCTTCTCAGTGCTGCTGCTGCAGGGGCTTATTGCCAAACACCAGCAAATTCAAAAACATTTGTTTCGTGTGATAAAACACAGTAGCTAACAGCTGCAAGTGTTGTCTTCAGTGTTGTAAACCTGCCATCAGAGCAACATTGTTTACATATGGCTACAAGGCCCTGGTAGCAGAGCATCCCTATGCGGTGCAGAGGCAGCCAACACTTCCCTGACAGCTGTATCAACTGGATGCAGCAGAGACAGCTTATTTGTTTCAACAGAAGCCTCAGTAACCCCTACCCCAAAGACACAATTCTGATTGTTTCATTTTTTTTAATGAGCTCAATGTTAATAATAGAACAACTGCAGTGCAGCTGGAATGGAAGTAGCTGGTGTTTCCCTAACAAGGCACATAATTCTCCTAGAAATAATGGATCTTAACTGAAATAGTTAGAGCCAGCCAGGCAGCACATAAATGCATGACCAAGTGTCCAAATTGAAATCAAAATCTGGGAAAGATGCAAAGGTGCTAATTTTCTACATCAGTGGGATTTATCAAGTTCCTACTTATTAATATGAAAAGCTGTTGGTTGTTCAATTGACAGGGCTTTGTTTTGCTTGCATAGACATTTGAAAGACATTGATTTAGATATTAAAGGAACTTCTAGATTGGCAGAATGCTTTTAAAACAGTAAATCAATTCTCTCTGCATTATAAATGGTGGTTATTAAATAGGCATTTTTTTTTCTCCCTGTCTTAATGATAATTTTCCTATCTATTTAAGACGTGTGGTTTTTTTGTGGCTTTTTTTTTTTTTTTTTTTTTTTTTTTTTTTTTTTTTTTTTTGTCCAGGATTCTTGTATGATTTGAAGTTGCTTGGCAAGAGAGGAAGATAAAAGAGAAATACATAAATAAGCATTTGTTTTGGAGCACAGAACTCTGTTCCTAGATCATCTAGATCATTAAAACTGAAGTTAACTTGATGGCTTTCATGGTGGGGATTGTTCAGTAGTTAATCCCTAGCTGTAAAAGAGGGAAGTGCAGGCACATATTCACCAACTTGCCCAGTGTACATTTGCTTCAAATCTAGATGAAACAAAAATCTCTGGTCCTTTCATGGTGGAGTAGATTGAGCCCTGTCACACAGTGGAACAATTTCAGATTGGAAGTAACTATCAGCCTCACTGGTTTCTGGACTGACATCTCTTTACTTCCCATAGGGTTTTATTTTGCAGACCTAGAGGATCTGTAGGAATGCTGACAATCTCTAATAAAATGCTGCAGCATTCCCAAGTCAGTATCTCTAAAAGCTGCTGCCAGCACCCAGCACAAAACAGAACAGGGTGGTGAAGGGACATCTGGGTTTTGAAAGCATTTTATTCTTCTAACACCTTCCCAAGGTGATTATTTTGGATTGGTTTCTGGAACAGATTTAGCCAGCAGGTACAGGCTCTCTCCATTGCATGGTGTATGTATTCTCCCTGAGCCCAGGCTTGTTGTCCTGGTGGCCAGTCTGTTCCATAGACCTCCTGACAACACGCTCCTCATATCTAACCACAGTAATTTTTGGAGCTGCTTTGATTAGCAGCCTCTGTATTGATGGGTGGTCACAGAGCTGCTAACTACTCATTAGTCTTTGTTCTACCCAAAGGGCATTGATCCTAGTTTCTCTAAAATATTTTCTTTTAAAGTTTTGTCTTTGAACAGAATTGAAAGCACCAGTCTGAACTAGCTCTTAATCTTATGCATTATAGATTATGCTAAATTAGATAGTATTTGAAAAATTACCTCTAAATGTCTCATAATTATTAATCATCATCCAGAATCTGCCAGCCCCCACAGGATGATCAAAGAACATTTTTTGCCTTCGCGGTGTTTTGCTACACAGTGGTAAAGGTTATGACATTCTCATCCAATACTTCTTACTTCCTTAACATTAATGACAATAACAGATAGCTAAAAAGTAACACTTTTAGAATACGTTAATTTCAGCCCCCAATTTGTATTCATTGGTTTTATTACGAGCATCACATGTTAAATGATATGGTCTGGCATTTCCAAAGAGAGGGTGATGTTATGCAGTAAGGGCAATAACTAATAAAATATAAACCAGTATTATGATCTAGATGATAAATACATGTTATAATTTCTTAGATATAGGTTTACCGACCAGCCAACAAAAAGAAAATTAATGTAATTTATTATTATATCATTTTTATCTAGGAACGTGTACATTATGTGATTAAGATACATTAGTGACAGAATGTTCTTTTCAAGGCCTTAGTAATTAGCTGTTGCTTGATGTGAGACCATAACACTGTCTACTTTAAACTAATTATAGTCTATCACGTATTGGCCTATTCAGACTTTTAAGTTGGAGGTTCTTTCTCAAGAAGGACTACAGAATTTTATTTGGTTATTCTACGGCTGTTCCACCTTTTGTTGAAAGAAGATTGTGAAAGCCTTAGTAAGAAATACAACAGTTGTGAAATAGACATGCAGTTTGACTGAGGTTCTAAGTACCCTTGAAATAACATCAATATTTTTTCTCTGAAAGGAACACAGGGATTGTAATATACATCACGATTTCAAATGTTAAGTTTAACAAGTAGAGAACTGTGTCTTAAGACAACTTCTAAACTTGGATTTTTAAAATTATTCCTCTTTTTCTTTTTTCTTCCTCTAAATATTTATTTCTTCAGAATGCAAAGGGGCCCTCAACCAATGTGCTACTTTGCATGTTTAGGGGTTAATTGTATACAACTGAATCCTCAAAATTTGAACTGGAGTAACAAATTTTGAAATGTTATTGATTTACTGAGATTCATACCAGAATAAACAGATCAACCTTTGCAAAAATTATTACAGGCATTTTTCAGACACCTGTGTTTCTATCTAAAGCATAAGTATACACTGAACAATTTACATTAATTGCCTTAATGAAGTTCAGTTTTCAAGGAACTTGCAAAGGGAAGTTAAGCAACGGAAAATTAAGGATAAAACTGAAGGTGTCCCGATAGGGATGTGAATAAATGGACAAAGCACGTGTAGCAGAGATTGACTTCTGAGCAGTCTTCAGTATTTTCAGATGTCGGATGCAAAATACAAATATATTTTTTTAAGGTTTCACCTAATTTGAGTATCTCATAACAAAACTGGGAGTGTCTAAATTCACGGTGCTGCCAGTGCTGAGCCAGTGAGGGGAAACATGTAGAAATGCTGCAGTGATTTAGATGCCCCTGATCAGGTGCTGAAGTGGCACAAAAAGCCAAGAAGCTACAGTTACAGTCACTACCAGAAATCTTGATACTCATGTACCTTTTCTGAGGAACAAGGAGAATAAACTGGACAGATACAAAATACCATCATACTATGTTACCACTCGGGTTCAAAGTAGAGCTGTATCTGTTGGACTATTTATTTTAAAATAATGTTTCTTCTAATGGCAGCGGTACAACGCTCTGTATAGTCCAGCTTTCCACCTTCTGGTGAATTTCATTAGCTAAATCCTGATTTGCTCTGTTGCTTTAGTTTGAGTAGGAGTTGCTTGGAAAAAAGGCCACCTATGATCATATGATTGCTCACCTTAAAACCACTAGGAAATTGTGCAGTTTTGGTGGGGTTTTTTTGTGCTCCAATTCATCTAGCCTCTCTTTTTTGCTGATTCTTTAGAATTTCTGATCTTTTCTCTCTCTCTTTTTTCTTTTCTTTTCTTTTCTTTTCTTTTCTTTTCTTTTCTTTTCTTTTCTTTTCTTTTTGTAGATGCAGCCTT
Source organism: Florisuga fusca (assembly GCA_038090715.1). Lineage (NCBI taxonomy): Eukaryota > Metazoa > Chordata > Aves > Apodiformes > Trochilidae > Florisuga > Florisuga fusca. The sequence goes on from JAAWXA010000005.1 coordinate 20,003,319, forward strand.
GTTTCTGGCATCCACATTTTCTGTGTCCTACTGTTCTTTCTTCATGTTTCTGGTCTGAATGGCAGCATTGTTTATGTTGTAATTTAACTGATGTAAGGATCTGGGTTCATGGACATGACCAAGCTGACTGAAGTCTCCAGTTTCCAAGGAATGCAGTTAGGCCACACGAAGGACCTATATCCATACTGGTTACTCTCTCAACAGAATTTTTTCCCAAACCAATGGTGTTAGAGGAAATAAAACAAAAAAAATTGATATAGTCAAATCCATAATACGGAAAACATAGCAGATTATTTGAGGATTTCTTGTTCAGTGAAATCTGCCAGTAATATTAGAGCAACTGACTGCTTAGTTTATGGAGACAGGGTTGGCATTTAGGAAAAGTAAGTGAATTATATACATGGTACCTCTGTTAGCCTTCCTGGCAGCATATAACATATATTAAAAGCATGGCACAGTAATGTAAGAAACACTGGTTTTGAAAAGGCTCTCTATCTTGAGAAGTTACGGGACCGATCTATTGCTTGTACCAATAGATGTGTGAAATCATGTTATGCTTGGCTATGGTTACAAGTTGTGGACTGTTTTTCTTGGCATCCTGAAAATCCACCCTCTGGAATGTCATTGCTTGCATGTACGCCATTCTCCACTAAGCTCTTACGGCTCCCCTGGAGATCTGCTGTCTTCAAACACAGCAGGGGAAGCATGGAGCAAGCACAGAAGATTTAGGTAAAATAAAACTAAAATCAGCACAACACTTGTGAGAGTCCAGTGCTGTCTGGGATTTGAGGGCTGCCCTCGTGGGTCTGGGTTTTCTCAGAAAGCTGAGCTCTAGGGGAGAACTGAAAATGCACAGATGAGATGCCTTGTCATGACACAAACCTGTGCCTGTGACAGCAGGGAAAAGTTAACTCTCTCTTAAAAGACCATGCAGGTACAGATCTCATGGGGAGGCTTACTCTCAGTACACTTAAATCTGGTCTTTCTGTTCACTGTATATGAAGAAATGCCCATATGAAGAACTCTTTGAAACCACAAAGAATCTGCTTGATATGTCATTACAAGCACAAATAAACTGAAAAGGAATGTGTTTAGAGTAGAAATGAGAAGGTTTGTAAAGAGAAGAGCATGGAAATTCAGACCTAGCCTTCTGGGAGGGGAAGTGCAGGTGAAAAACCTGAACAAATTTTATAAGACTCATTAAACATATTTAAGGTAAATGATGTCCATGAGATTGTGGACATAAAACCACGATGAACTAGGATATCCCCTCCCTCAAGTTCTCAAACTAGGTTTTAAAATATGTGCTCTCGCCTTGAAGTTCTGAAGCAGATACCAGATTATTTTCTGCAGCGTGGCAGACTTCCTCCTTGAATACTAGTTATAGCCTATATGCCCATAGGCATAACAAAAAAATCAATATTTTCAGAGGGCTAAAATGGCAGCTGAAAAGAATGTGTTAAAGTCCTTTCCTCCTTGTGCAAGGTGTTGCAACATGCAGTATTTCACCTGGATTACTGTGTCCAGCTGTGGAGCCCCGTTTACAGGACAGACATGAAGGTGCTGGAGCATGTCCAGAGAAGGGCCATGAGGATGATCAGAGGTCTGGAGCACCTCTCCTATGAGGACAGACTCAGAGAGTTGGGGTTATTCAGTATGGAGAGGAGAATGCTCTGAGGAGACCTTATTGTAGCCTTCCAGTATCTGAGGGGAGCCAACAAGAGAGCTGGTGAGGGACTTTTTAGGATGTCAGGACTAGGGGGAATGGATTCAAGCTAGACAAGGGTAGATTTAGATTGGAATTTAGGAAGTCCTTCACCATGAGGGTGGTGAAAAAAGGAATAGATTGCCCAGAGAGGTGGTGGAAGCCCCATCCCTGGAAGTTTTTAAGGCCAGGCTGGAGAGGGCTCTGAGCAACCTCATCTTGTGGGAGGTATCCCTGCCCATGGCAAGGGGGTTGGAACTAGGTGATCTTAAAGGTCTCTTCCTGAAAATTCTGAAATCCTGAAAATTCTATGATTCTGATTCTATAACACTGCTTGTGATTATTTATTTAGGTTGTGTCATTATAGGATCCAAGTTAAATGAGGAACTTTTGACAAGGCTGAGCAGCTCATATGCTCCCCAGGACATGTGCAGTTTCTAACCTAACTTCTACTCTCTTTGAACAAACAAATGCATGAGTTAAAGCCAGGTGTGTCTTACACCACTTCCAACAACAAAACAACTCTAAAGTGAAACATGGTGACGATACAAATACTTTTTCATTATATTTAAATGGATGCATAAAGCTATGGGCTATACCCTGAAGTCTTATAATAGCAAAATTCCCTTTGAAGTTGTTCAGCAGTAATTTGCACTGTCAGCAGTTCTCATGGATTTTTAGTCATCATTTCTTGAGGCCTTGGCTAGAACAAGAGCTTGCCTGAGGAAAGACCAGAATGTGGTCTTTGTAGATTAAATAAGAGGCCATTACTACTGTGATCCATAAAGTGAACAGTTCTCACTGGGCTGGCTTCTTTAGAACTTATGCAGCTGTTGCCTCTCCTCATATTTTTACATGTGTGAGTACATGTGAAAAACAAGCATTTTTCTGAGTCCTGCTCTATAGCAAGAAGCAGCTACAAAGCAAGATACCATGTTGTTCAGAGTACTGCTGGCTTTCATACCAGGATCTTACTGGGTCCTAAGGAAAGCTTTTATGAAATCAGTTCTTCTCACCCATGAAAATTTCACTTTGTACTCTGGTCAAGAAAGGAACACCATTTGAGAAAGAAGTGATCATTCTGTTTTTGCTTAACTTCACTGCTTCTTTAGATACCTTTCTGTCCTAGTTTTCTCTCATTTGGTTGATGATATATTTTGGTTGGAGATTTACTCTGGTTAGAGATATACTCAAGACTGTAGCTTGATATAATTCCTGTGACTAATTTACAGTAAAGTTATTACATTGGTTTTGGGTGTCCTGTAAAAAGGCAGCAATAAAAAAAATGTTTTCGATGTATCATTAATTCAGTTTGTCATAGCCATAAAATGTATTGACTAGGTGTAATATTAGGTCTATTTTTTTTACAGACCATTTTTCTTGCTACTGCAACAACGCTTCAGCAAAACTACTTTTTTTCTCCTTCATGATGCATAATTCCTACACATTCATTCTTCTACTAATATAAAGAGGGAAGTTATGATGCTGAAAGCAAAACTTTCACCCTTTTATTTTTCATAGTCAAAAGGCTGTACCATCTAGTTGCACTCTCCATTAGTTTAACAAGAAAAGGATTAAAACTATGCAAGTTTTTGCAAAGGGCAAAAGCAAGAATTATTCATACATCAGTAAAGGCTTGAAGACCTTTAAATTATTTATTTTTAATTATTATAGTTAATAATTTAATTTACCCTGGAATAAATTAATTGATTAGTATTGATTTTTATGATGACTTCAGAACATAGAACTCTCACCCTGACTTAACAAATCGACTGATAAACTGACTACATTGTTAAACATTAGTCTGGAAGTGAAAGATAAGAAAGCATGTGCATTGTCCTCTGCTTGGGCAAGCTGTCTGTCAAAGCTGCAGAAATATAGCTAAGGAGTTTAAGAACTGAGGAAACATAAGTTCAAGACCCAGGAGGGGAAACATAAGACCAGACATTATGCCAATTAATGGAATTAAACTAAAAAGATTTAAAAGGGGTTTCCCTCAGGAGACAGCAAGAAAGAAAAGACAACAGTTAATTTAACAGGGACAAAAGCACAAATGAGCTAACTATGAAAGGATCAGAATATTTACAGATTATGGTGTCTGAAGAATTAAGGAACATTGGCTTGCAATTACTGTGAATTTATTATGCCCCAGTAGTATGTTCTAATTTGGTCTCATTTATCCTCTGAACAAATGTGCTCATCCTTAAATTTCAGAGCAAAAGAAATAATCCCTTTCTAGTTACAGTCAGTCTATGAAACCGATTATGATCAGCAAAAATTCAAAGACTATGACAAACAAAGGCAACTTCACTGAAGTTTGCTGTCCATCATCTCTATCAGCACTTGCAGACTGCACAGTAATTTAAAGTTTATTTTAGCAATGTTGTGCTCATGAAGTCCATGAGAAATACAGGTTCTCATGCTCCACTTCCCATAGGATGTTAGACAGAGAAGGGTAAAATGGAGAGAATAGCATAGAAAGCCCTCTTTCATGTGCTGGACACTGTCCAGTGTGGGTGTGAAGGTCTGCATTCACACAGGAATTTTTCCTTCTGCTGGTTTTATTGCTGAGGAAGCCAGGCCTCTCCCATGAAGGAGGTCTTACCACTCAACAAGAAATACCGTTCAGACAAACTTCACATACTCTGCAAAGAGCATCCCTGGTTTTCATAAATGTCCGAGACTAACAAATCATACTTTACCCTACATATTGTGGAGATACTTTAAACCAGAAAATGGGAGTAAATAAAATGAAAGTGGGAGAAGGCTTTAGGATCTCTGTGACTGAGATTCAAAGGGCTTCAAATATTGTAGCTTTACAGAACCGTATGTTCAGGTATCTGCATGGACTAGCATCCCTCCCAAGGTGAAAACTGATGCCAATGCATTCAGCAAGTCCCACAAATACAACACCCCAGTGAACACATCCTTCAGTGAACCACAGACCTCTAAACTCAAAGGGAGATGGCACCCAGTGGCCCCTCCAGGACAGAGGGGCATGCTGGCAGTCAGCCTCATTCCCCTCTCACTCCTTTTGAAAGGGGAAAATTTCACTCCTTTTTGCTTATGGCTTCCCAGATACCAGCAAGGACCAGGGGACCAGTGTCAGGGAATATCCAAGCCTGCCTTTATTTTGTTTTGTGATCTCCTGTTGACATTCTGTTTCCAGTTTTGCAACTGGAAGAGAAGTTCGTCCTCTTCTTCCTGGAATGCAGCTTGGTTTGCATCCAATGTTTGAAGAAACGGCAGGAAAATATAATCTGTCTGAGGTAATTCTACTCCTCCCGAGCCACAGCAAATCCAAACAAGTTTGTAAACGCAAGGAGCTGGAAATCCCATGTTGTTGGGGTCAATTTTTTACCATGACATTTCCAAGACTAGAAGAGAGTTTTCTTAGCAATAATTAAGCTGTGCCTCTCTCTGTGTACAGCGACAAGCAAAGAAAAGATCACACAGTCTTAGGAAACTCAATAGAGTCACAGGCAGGTACTCTGCCCTGACATTAGGTATTTCAGCTATATTTGTACCACTTCCCCAAAAAGAATTGTAAAGCCATTATTCTCTGTTATGAACTAATAATTTGCCAAATTAATTCCAATAAATCAAATCCTTGCTGAGTTACGTGCAGAACACTATGGGTGAGTGGTAGATGAGGGGAATAGGAAATATTGGAACTCATAAATGTCTTAAGAGAGCAATTTGATTTTTTTTTTTAATTTATTCAAACAAAAAATGCTCCCTAGGTGGAATACTGTGCTGTGTTTTGCCTGAAGCAAGTGTTTATGGCCAAGTTAAAAAAAAATAAGTTTGTGACATCCTATAGCACAGACACACACAGAGGCCAGTTTCTGTCCAATTGTGTTACAACAAACAAAATCTCTGCTGTCTCAGCTATTAGTGGGTGTCCTGAGAGGCATCAGGTAGGAAAAGGTCCTTCATCTACTGTAGCCTTGTGTCAGCTTGTTATGATGATGTGTGCTCTGCTTTTGTTATGCCCTCTGTGGCACCCTTCAGGGAGCTAAAACGAGAGTGGTCACGTCCAGAAGAGATATTTTAATGGCAACTCTGAAAGCATAAATGGTACCTCTTTTATCAGAAGAAGATTCAAACAAGTGCTGGACCTTATCTTTGCTGCATATCTTTATAGGCAATGTTAATTGAAAGAAGTCAATAATCACCAGCCTTATTCTGGGGAAACATGAGTGATATCAGCATCACCATGAATTCACCTTATTTGTTTTTCCCTTTTACATCACCTATGGAGAAAGTGAAGACTTAACTGCTTGTACAATTTTTCTCCTAATGGATACTGTATAGCAAATGATCATTACATGGAGCAGTGCCAGCTTATGTTTCTGCAAATTGCAAATGTTGCAGAAGACTGGTTCGTCAGTTGTCCTGGTCAGTGTTGCAAAACTAATTTTCTTTTTATACTGAGGGAAGTGCTCGCTGCTTTGACACAACACAAGCTGTTTTGCCTGCATGGTATAATAATCAGTCTAGGCACTAAGGTTATGATCTTAATAAGCAAAACAGGCAGACTAGAAATTCAGCATGGTCCATATATAGATCTTGAACTGCCTCTGTGGCTGTTGTGTGCATAAAAATCTATGCCATGAATGTGTGTAAGGTGGAGATTGTGTTTTGCTCTAAAACTATCTCAGGAAAGCCAAAAAGTTCAGCCTGTTCTCAGGGCTGATCCCTCCAATACATGGAGTCTGCTTCCATCCCACCCAGAATGACGAGGGAACTGGATGCAATGGAATGAATGAGAGTCTTGCAGTGGGGAAAGGCTCCTCCAGAGTTTTGAGGTTGTTATGTGGGCCAGATGCAAAGTGTATCTGACTGACAGATCCATTACTGTAGAGGACTCAGAAGGCCAACCAAAATTCCCAAGTTAGGGCTCTGAGAGGTATTTTTTTCCCTTTACCTTTCTCTCTCACACCCATGCATACCCCTTCTGTTTATAAGAACAATGAGCAAGACATCCCTCTGCAGGTGTGTCTTTGGGAATAGAGGGTCACAATATCCTTTAAAAACATCTTGTTTCTTCCTGGGAAGACTTTTTTTCCTTCTTTTAATACCACAATGACTATTGTGCTACTGATAGTAAGGATAACACTGGAATTACCAGACAAGACACCTAGGAAAATCCCTGTTGTGAATGCATGTGGTGAGAAAGATGAAAAGGCACTGCATGAGTGATGAAAGTACATGATTGTCATCCCCAATGCATTAGACCTTTGCCTAGGACATAAGTTTCACTACATGAAAATTGTGAAAATGTGATTTTTTTTTTCTGAAAGCAGAGAACTTCAAAATATAAAAGAAAGGGTTTTTTTGAAGTGAAGTGTATGAATCACATGAGAGTTAAAATAAAAATTGCCCCCATCTATTACTGCTTCTCAGGGGGCACACACAAAGATACCCAGTCCCTTGAACAAGATAAGTAGCATGTGAAATATCCTCAATCTACTACTTCACAGAACTCTTCTCCAGCTCAGGTAGTTGTACTATTCCTCCTGCTCACCAAAGTCAGCGATTGATGTTCTCCAAAGTGGAGAAGACTGGAGCTTGAGAACTTAGCAAATAGGTTCTAACAGAAGGGGTGTCCAAGAAACCATGTCTCCTGGCAATAGTTCTCTTCAATGGCAACAACAGGGAAACTGAGGTAGAAGGCTGGTTTCTGTACCCATCCTCAGGAGACATCAGTTATATGGCTTATCCACTTTGCCGAGGCCAGAAAGTGATGGTCTTTTGCATACTGGACTTTGTTGTTGTTGTTGTTGTATTAAGTTACCAAATGGAGTGGCTTTCTTAACTCTCTTTCAGATTGTTACCTGTTTCAGTCCTGATTATCAATTGTCTATCAACTGATCTAAGAACATATCACAAGTCTAAACCCTTCAGTATGGTAAAAAAACCAGAGCAAGTTCAATACTTGAAATATTCTGCAATCATTGTCCCAACTGCAAATTACTTCTGGTTCATGAAGGGCTCTCTGGAATAGCAGCTGAATTACAAATCTTTCTAAGAAGGGTAGTGATCAGCACCTGCTCAGAGGCGCAGCCATTGCCAATGGAGTCTTTCTGTTCTACAAATAACAATGCGTGTTCATAAATGCATGTTCCTCTCTCCCAGTTGTTAGAGGCAATGAGAAAATGCAAAGCAATGAATTTTCATCAGTCACTTGCATTTTGATGTCTGTTGCCAAATGCCTGTCAATCAGTTCTGGGACAAGGGCAAGAAAGAGAAGCCATCCTGCAGATGGGGGAGAGTGGTAAAGGAGTTCCCCATTGTACCAAACTGCAGCCACAGCAGGATTGTTGCCTTCTGTAGGCAGAGTATTTTGCTTTATTTTTCAGGGTTTTCGGTTTTTTAACAGGTACAGGTTTCATTACCTCTGGCACAGCCTGGTCTGCATTTATTTATGCTGGTTTCCCAGGGTGTCCTTCAGTTCTTGGTATGTGAGGTTATTGCTTTCAGGCTCCCTTACAGGTGACCAGAAAGAAAGAGGATGTGGTTGAAGTCAGGACTTTAAGGAAGATCAGTGCTTTCCTTCCCACAGGCTTGCCACAATAAAAGCATCTCTCCTCTCTCAGGTTTACTTCCTTGAAGCCCTTTCTCTAGTTAGAAATTTTTTATAGTTAAAAGTGAACACAAAGACTGAGGGAGAGTTGACAAGCCAAAGACAAAATAGGGACCAAACTTAACTCCTTGAGCCCTTAAAAATCTACCCTCCATGTTGTTTCTGTGTACAAACAGCCCATGAGAAGATTATAGTTCCTTTCTACGTTTGATTCCAAAAGCTCTTCAAGAAGCTTTGTTATGCACTGTAATCAGAAGTAACAGGTTCACCCCTTAGGCTTTTTGTTCTCTGAACGGATGAGTTCATCATACAATTCAGTCATCTTGAGCAAATAGCATTCCTTGCGAATTTTTCTACTCACTCTCAAGGTGTATTTGTCCGTAACAGCTTTAAAGTGTTTTCTCAGCACTTGTGGTTAATAGAATTTGATCATAGCAATCTGTAAAAATCAAATCAAACACAGAAGAGAGTGTCAACACAGCAATGTTTTAAAATGTGCATGTATACTCAGCAAGGTCTGGGGAGGGAACTACTTTGTGGGCATATGGGAAGATGGGATGAGGGGGGTTCATCTGCTTTTCCAGTGTTTCTTCAGCTTCAGAGTACTTTGAACCAGACTCATAAACTACAGAACACAATCCAAAGGGGACCTCAGAATATCTTCATCCCCAGCTTTTCAAATCAAAGAGCAGAAAGATGTTCTCTGTCCTGCTCTCAAATTTCTCCAAGGGGTTCTGCAACCTACAATCTATTTTAATCCTTGTATTCCTTTAGAACCTACTTACTCAATTATAATCTATTTCCTAATGTCTAAACTCAATTTCTTCAAGTAAATGACTGCAATTAAATTGCCGCAAGTTAAGCTTATTGCATCTTATCCTACACACAGTGGACTTGGAGGACAGTTATTAACTTGGTTTGTTTTTTTTGTTTTTTTGTTTTTTTAAATAAATTCTTCTTCCGTATTTCCCCTTCCCTTCCCTCTTTTTCAAATATGTACTGTCTTTATTGTGCACCCATAGTTCATAATTGTGGTACTCAAACTGGATATAGTGCTCCACTCAAAGCCTTGCAAGAAACAACTTTTTCTTTTAAAACAACTTGGTTGGTTGGTTGGGGTTTTTTTGTCTTGTTTTTCTGTTACAGAATAATGCTAGAACTGTATGAAATGTCTCATGAACAAAATTAAAATAAAATTCTGTAAGACCTCTTTAATGATGATCTGGACTTATTTTACTTCAATGTATATAAAATTTGAGGCTTCTTTACTTAACTCTTTGACTTTTCATGCCAAGACTGTAGCTCAAATCAACCTACCTTCATACCTAATGTTTAACCAGTAGCGTATTAAGGCATTTCTCTTTTTATCAACTGCATCCTAAAAAATGTGATGCATGTTTACAGTGACTGCAGGAACAAATGACAAATGTTCTGGTACATATCTGTTACTTCTATTCATCTTGTATAAGATAAAAATTAATAGATTGTTGGCTTATAGTTTGAAGCACCTGTATTTTGCAAGGCAGTTTTTTATTGTTTGTATTTGTATTATTATATTTATTTTTATTATTTATTTTTATTTTAAGCCGGATGATTTTAGGGCACCAGCTGCAACAGTACAAAGAGAAGTAAGTCATTAGGCCAAACCAGACAGGCAGGACCATCTTAATCTGGTGGTCAATGACAACAAACCCAGTACTTTCTTGAATTACATGTTCACTTCTCCCGTTTGCAGTTTGGCATTCAACTTGCACCTACCTACCTAAATGTTTACTTTTGCTAAGAAGTGAACTTTTGAAATAATTTGTGGTCCTGGCAGTAATTCTTTTTTTTTTTTTTTTTTTTTTTTTTTTTTTTTTTTTTTTTTTTACCACCTTATGGTGGTATCCTTCCACAGAAAGATGACAGAGACAACCAGGGAGTTACACAATACAGTGAGATTTGTCAAGGGTTATCTATCAAAGTCCATTAAAATAATGCTTTAGTACCTCACTGAACTACTTTTAAAAATATAACTGAGCATGAATTTCTATAACATAGAAATAGTTATAGACTACTACAATAGCTAGGTACTATATAGTTTAGGCTACTCTGTAGACTTATGCTGTTCCTTACTTTTGCTTGTCAGAAAAAAGAGGCCAGGAACATCCCAGTCCTTCTCACAGTGTTTATATCTTCTTGCCCTCAGACAAAGGCTGGAACATAAAATGAAAGACCAACAGCATGAAACAATTGGTCTTGAATGTCTAAGAGCTACATTGAACATATGGCTTTCAACTTGTTTTCTTTTCCAGATTGGCATCTCTCTTTATTCTGTACAACAAAAAACCCGAGCATGCATGCACATGTATAAGTAATTGTGTAAAATTATACATAATTACAGTGATAGTGTTTCCTGGAAATCAGCAGCCTGAAATGACCATCTTCTTTCACTTTTTCTTTTTTTTTTTTTTTCCCAAATGTTAAATGTTTGTCAAAACAAGGATAAGAATAACTTGATTTTTTGTGCTATTGCTGCTTCATTAATACTGATGTTGATGCCTTTCTACATTTCTTACTTAATAGTTCACATTATAAGAATTTATACAAAGGCACAAGGACAAGTAAATATTTTTAATTTAGTTCTCTCTTGAGTGAGCTTTGTGGTAGCATTTTTGAATGACCTTTTCTTTAAACAAAAACCATTCTAGCACCCAATCTTCTTTAATACTGCCATAAATTCAAATATCAAAAGGTGGGGGCTTGTTGTTTTTTTGTTGTTTTTTGATTGATATTGTCATGTTTACTAGTATATCTATTTGGATATGAAAAAAAAAAGCCCAAAACAACCCACATCTGTTTTGGTTTTTTTTTCTATAGCACAGTACTGTATTGGAATACACAGTGCTTGAGTGCACAGTGCTTCAGGCTTGGTGCTGTAGCTGGTGGCTGGTTATGAGTACCTCAGCGGCCTATACTGGGACCTCTCCTGTTCAATATCTTTATTTGTGATCTTAAGGACAAGACAGAGTGCACTCTCACCAAGTTTGCAGATGACAACAAACTTGGGGATGGAGTCTATTTACGTGGAGTTCCCTACTTCTCATTGGAATAGTCTCCCTTGGAAGCAGTGGACTCTCCAACACTGGACACTTTTAAGAGAGCTTGACAGAGTGCTGGGACATCTCATCTCACTGTGTTCCTACCTAGAAAGTTTGGACCAGATGATCCTTGAGATTCCTTCTAACCTGGCATTCTATGATTCTATAATTCAATGTGCTCGTGGGCAGAGTTGCCTTTCAGAAGGAGCTAGAAAGACTCGAGTAATGGGCCAACAGGGAACTCATGAGATTCAACAAGAACAAATTTGCAGGTCCAAAGGAGGGCAACCAGGATGGTGAAGGGACTCGAGCACAGACCCTATGAAGAGAGGCTGAGGGAGCTGGGACTGTTTAGCCTGAAGAAGAGGAGACTCAGGGGAGACCTCATCACTCTCTACAACTACCTGAAAGGAGGGTGTAGCCAGGTGGGGGTCGGTCTCTTTTCCCAGATCACTTTCAACAAGACAAGAGGACACATTCTTAAGTTGTGCCAGGGGAGGTTTAGGTTGGATATTAGAAAGAATTTCTTTACAGAGAGGGTGATCAGGCATTGGAATGGGCTGCCCGGTGAGGTGGTAGATTCTCCGTCCCTGGAGACATTTAAAAAAAGAGACTGGATGTGGCACTCAGTGCCATGGCCTAGCAACCGCAGCGGTGGGTCAAGGGTTGGACTTGATGATCTCTGAGGTCCCTTCCAACCCGGCTAATTCTATGATTCTATGAAATGCAAGGCCCTGTATCTTGGACAGACTAACCTCCTGAAACTGTATGGCTTGAGGACAAACTGGCTGGGGAGCAGGTCTGCTGAACAGGATCTGGAAATGCTGGTGGAGAGTGGGCTAAAGAGAAGGCAGCAGTGTGCCCTGGCAGCACGGCAGCCCAGCAGCACCCTGGGCTGTGCTAATCAGAGTATGGCAAGGGCATCCCTGAAACTGATTGTTTACTTGCCACTTGGTTAAACTGTATCAGGAACACAGCAACCAGAGGCCTGGATTAAAAGATTCTGAATAGGTGAAGTGAGTTCAATGGAAAGCCACTGGGGTGACCAGGGACCAGAGCACTTGCCCTCGGAGGACAGGCTAAGGCATCAGTGCTTATTCAGCTTGGAGTCAAGATGGCTTTGGAGGCACCCAGCTGTGTCCCACCAGTACCTGCAGGGAGTTTATAGAAGTAACATTGTAGGAAGATGAGAGATAATGGACATAAATTAGAGAGACTGAGTGTTGACTTAAGGAAAAACTTTTTCTTATTTTCTTAATGAGCAAGACCAGGCAGTAGAATAGGTTTCCAGGAAGGCAATGAAGTCTCCATCTTTGGTGATTTTCAATATCCACCAGACTAACGCCCTGAATAACCTGGTCTGGTCTCAAAGATGGTCCTGCTTTGAGCAGTATGCTGGACGACAGACCTTCCAGGAACTTTCCAGTATCCAGGATGAATTATTTCTAAAACATTCCCATATGGAGCCCTGCGTCATGTTTCAAGCAAGGTAGAGGGTATGTCTCAAAGTCGTATTTCAAATCACTGAAGTAGATCAGTGTGTGAAAGTGTGACATACCAGTAATTTTCAGAATATTGAATGTGTATTACTACCTTTCCAAAATGGTAGTAAACATGAATGCAACTCAAGCAATTAGTAGATAAGACGTTATTTATCAATAAGGTGGCCTGAATTCTTCTTGTTGGGCTGTTATTCACTTATTCCCTCTTTACCTGTCCCAAACTCTGCAGTGCTGGCTCAGTTGTTTCTTCTGTCAAACAGCAAGCCACAGTAAAGAACACAGCCAGCTGAAAAGCAACAGGCATGAGAGGGATAGAAAGGGTTTTAGCCAAGTCTTATCAGACACATAGAAACGTGGACTGGGTAATTGTGAAGTGTAACACAGTGAAAGACATTTCTAGATTCTGTGTACGATGCATGTAAAAATAGCTTCTATTTATTAAAAGTTGAAGGTACTCAGACAGTTTGTCCTTTGTGATGTGGAGAACAAAAAGGCTAGCCCAGTAGTGTTAATGTAAAGTTGTCAGACTAGCAGCTGAAACTGTCAATTTCTAATATGACTCATGGCCCAAACAATTTTAATTCCAAGAGGGTTGGGAGATAAAGCTGACTCACTCATCAAAAGGATCTGCTTTGCAGGAGGAGCCATGTGTTAATTTGAGATGAATTTGAGAGTACATTCTCAAATTCAGTGTATTTACAAATAGCATTGAAAATACAGTGATCAGTGAAGTATAAAGTTTGCTGATACTAACAAGTTATTCAGTATAATAGAAGACACTGGGGGAGTGTCTACATTAGCTTTTTAGTTTTTATTGGGAATGTGCTTTTGAAGCAGATTTTATGGTTCTCAATTACTGCACTTTATTTTGTGTTGTCAAAAAAGTCCTCAAGTGCACAGTCTAGATGGCAGTTTAGGAGAAACTAAACTGGAAGATACACTCTGATTACTAAATACTTTTCAATCCATGCACCCCAAGTATTTTTTGTTCTCTTGGTATCTGTTTGTGCTCACTGCTGGGACCAGCTTGCTATCCTAGTTTAACCCACAAGATGAAAAGGGAAAAGGTAAAAAAGACATCTGAAATTGAAAGAAGTGTGACCTAAGAAAACTGAAAGTCATATATTTTAACCTTCATTTGCAAAATCCTCTGTTCCACAATCAAAATCTCTTTCTGTTCTCTCAGCAAGGTCAGTAACAAAGTAAGAATGCAGTAAGAATCTCAATGACTTCATTCATATTTGTCATTTTGAATATCACATTTTATTCAATTGGGGTTGTTTTGTAACTATATTCCTGATTGCTTACTGTGAATTTGCAAAAGGAAAGGTAAATTTAAGGCAACAACCCCTTTAGAGAAATGTTTCCCAACATGTATTTGAAGTTCAAAAATCCTACTCTTGGTAGAGGCTTAAATGACTGTACAGGCATGTCCTCAACTTCCCTAGAATGACTTTAGGGTACCCTGGTTTGAAAATTACTCTCTCTGAAGCTGAAAGGGAGATGTGTTTCTTTTCACTGTGGGTCCTTGAGTACAACTGTTGAGTAATAGCCAGCTTCAAGAATAGCTGTCAGTCTACCAGCCTGAACTTGGAGCTGGAGGTGATCAGAAAACAAGAAGAGTCTGTGTAATTTAAAGGGAGACAAAATGATGTTTAAAGACATTTTCCCCTGAGCAAAACAAAGTCCTTTCCTGAACACTGTTCCAGAAGTGCTGGCAGGATTTGACTTGGGGGAGGTGTCAGACAGACAAAGTAAAGAGAAAAAGGAATTAGTATAATTGGAAGATGTGGTTCACAGGAAGCAAAGAATTGAGCTCTTTCATTGTCATTCAGTTTGTGCTGTCTGAGAGCAGCAGTTTTCTGCTTGTTGCTGTGCTACATTCTTCTTTCTCCAATTTTGAATATATGCTTCCTGGGCTTGGAATTAACATACCATCTGAGGCATGGCAGCTCTTAAAAGTGGAGCACTTCAAACTGCTCCTGCAGCATACATAGTTCTCTTGGTTCAAAACTATCCTGATAGGAGATAATAAAAAAATAGAATTACCCCCAAAGAAATCTGGCCCATTAGGTCTAGCAAGACCTTATGGCCCATCAAACACAGCCTTATAAACCTGAAAGATAAAAATCCACCTATATTTTATCTTTTCTTTTTACGTTTCATAATATAGGTAGCTGTCATTTTCCAGCTGCTTATTCAGTTATTTATATTACTCATATTGATGACTTTAGCACTTTGTTCCTTTCCTGTAAGGAATTGTCCTGCAATGCTTATTGTCTACTTATTTTATTGCCTGAACAACTTCAGTGCCTTAGATGAGGTACATGCAAGGGCTTTTCACAGTCTGGCATTTCATTTGTTTCCAGCTAAGTGCCATGACTGAGTGCTGCATTTTCTCAGTGGATTGAAAGCCCTGACATCCAATACACAGCCACCATCGGATGAATTCCAAGGGGTCCTGAATGGAGAAGTTGAGACCAGAGTAGTCTGTGAACAAAAGTCATGGCAGTGTGAACTCCATTGCAGTGACTACAAGAGCACTGATAATGTGACATGAATGATTCACAACTTTACAACTGGAAACAGCTATTAAATTGTATCTGTTGAAATGGAAGATAGAATAAGTAAGCTGAAAATATTCTCAGTCCTTATCAAGTTCTAAGGAATATTTTAGAAAATCGACTAGTTGTTTTTTTTTTCTGAAGAGATTATGAATTCTGTGGTCATATTATCTCATGCAGATAACCTTCTTGGGGCTTTAAGCAACCTGATCTAGTAGGGGGTGTCCCTGGTTATGCAGGAACTAGATGATCTTCAAGGTCCCTTCCAACTATTCTATGACATTGTGTTTCTATGATTCCTATTAAAGTTTCTCAAATGCTTGTGGAATACCAGATTCAGAAAAACTGTCACGTTGTAAAACAGATTCTTGCACACATCCAAATGGAAATTTTGAAGCACTAGTATAAGGAGTACTTTTTTGGACATGCGTGATGTTCAGAAAGTACTGAGAGGGCAACTACAATATGTTGGCCCATTTAAACAGCAAGTGACTACCCAGCTGCCACTGTAGAGAATTAGGTGGAACTTGTAATTTGTCTCAGTCCTGCAATGACAGACTTCAGCAAGAATCTGCACTTGTGGGAGAGCTAAAGACTGAACTATGTGAAGGCAGTTTATAACAGGAGGTGACCTGGGATATGACTGATGGTGTCCTTTCCTTCTTACATCTTCTTTGTAAATTCTAATAATCAATAAATCAGTTCACTGCTAGATATGACTTAAGACTGCACCATATTCCCACACCAAGGACACAAGGGTAACCTGTATTCTCAGTACTTAGAAAACCTGAAGACAAATAGCTGCCAAATAAAGGTTGGCCTGAGCTCATTGTCGTGGACCAGTAAGGGTCAGTAGCTCCTGTGAGACAGGTCAGTCATGAAAGATCTGGGGATGCCACCCCACTGCCCTGTGGAGACTGAGAGCTGGCACCAACCTCCTGAGTGGGATGTTCTCAAGGTCTTGATACTAGTGTTCTCATAATAGTATAATTTATTTGAGGAGCTATTCTGTTCCTGTGGACTCAAACTTGGACATTGCAGTAGCACAAAGAGAGTGGCCACATAAAAATCTTTCCCTTTGCAGAGGAGAAACATGAAGACTGTCTGAGCTGAAGGCCTAACAATAAAGCTCATATTGCTCATTTTTTTGCTGGAAGATGGTGCATAAGAAAAACATCTTATTATGTGAAAACCATCCTTTTGCTAAGGTTGGTAATGACTCCAAATTGATATCTGGCTATGTTGTTGTACAAATTTATAGCAAGAATGTGTGGTTCTATTACAAGAAATTAATATTGATGTCTGTGGTATATAGAGACAAACTGAACTCTAATGATTTCCTAATAAAGTAATTTGTTCATAGATCACAAGGGGATACAAGCAAGAAATTTTTAATGGTAAGGCCAAGGTAATTATTTTTCAGCATCTAATTACACCTATACAGCTGATTTGGGCTACATTTGCTGAATTAAATGATGATACAGAGTGTCCCACAGAGGCTCACATTCATCATTAAAATCCAGTTCCCAGCCTTTGACAGGAGGGCAGTGAAGCTCATGAGAGGTAATTTAATATAATTAGGAGGATATTGTGTTTACTATCTACACACTGTGCTGGCTTTAGACTAAATCAAACAACTGGAGAAGTAGAGGGACATTTTCCCCCAAATTAGCCTTCTCATCTGAGATCAAACTTAGCCTGCAGTTTATCCTTCTTGTCTCTAAATTGCAGCTAACCAGAAGGAAGAAGCCCATCACAGGAGTGACAATAACAATATATGGTTGATTTTGCTGGAGATTCAAAGAGAGTTGCGTAAGTTTGTCAAGACAGACAGGGAAGGGTTGGCCCTACTTCACTGGGAACCACATGTAGGGTATTGGTGTATGTAAAGAAGTGGGTTGGTATTCTCATTTCACATCTCCTGTTTCACAGAAAAATTAGAGACTGGACAATTTTGTGCTCTGTTTTAGTTTCCAGAAAATTGACCAACAGATTTCTTCTGTGAGTTTACTTATGCAAATGAATCCAACCTGTGCTTCACGGTAGGAACAGATTTTTCAGACTTGTTTTTAGTTGCATTTGATGCCTTGGCAGTCCATGCACTCTGTGAAGCTGTTTGTTTTGTTTTGTTTTGTTTTGTTTTTCTCTGGGAAGCAGTTCCTATGCCTTCTGAAGAGGTGGGCAAGTTGTTGTGCATATGAGAGGAAGCACAGCTGGAGTATTATTGGTTTACCCACTTTTTGGTCTCCAGCCTGGAATGAAAAAATGACAGAATGAAAAATTCAACTATGCTCTTCTTTAGTGCAATGCCTTGAGGAAAAAAGGCAGTGAAGGAGCCAGCAAATCTGAAGCAGGGTGGGACAGAACAGAACTTTTCTTTGGAGGAGAACATTCCAAGGCAGAATGAACAGCAGGAAATAGGAAATTCAATCTGCTTTAATGACACCCAGAAAAGGGGTTTTCAGTAAAAATTCATGAAATTTTTCACAGCATCTTTTGAACACATGAAAGTTTCTGGAAGCCAAGGCAACAAGACTCTCACATGCCACGTGAGAACACAAGAAGGTAAAAAGTCTGAGACCTGGCTGGAATTTATTTAAATAAAAATACTTTTTATTTCCGTAAATCATCCACTTGTTGCATTCCCTGCTTTCACTCTTTAGGAAAGTATTTCCCATAAGGCTCCCTGGCCCTTTTATCTGAGCAGACACCCTCTGTGCAGGAAACAGACCTGGATTCCTGCCACGAGAGGAAGTACTTGGGGTGGTCCTTTAGGCATGGGGTCCTGCAAGTCTTTTTCTTCCTGCTGCTCTTCCAAGGAATTTCACTGCAGTTTCTGGCCAGGAAGAAAAGAAAGAAATGTTTTTCTTGTACAATTCAATCAGTCCCTTTAGTGAGTAGGTGGATAGCCTGGGCTTGTTTTGGCACATGTGCTCTTTTACATCCCACAGGCTCTGCTGGAAGCTTCCCCATCACACCTGGATGCAGACATGGAGTGAATCTTCCTCCCAGCACTCTGTACAAGCAGATCTTCCCCCCAGAGCCTGCACCTCTCTCAGTGTCTTCTCCTCACACCCACCAGTTCATCTCTTCATTACAGACAGCATGATACATTCCCAGATAACTCCTGTGCTGCTGCTGCTGCTTCATAATGAAATTCAACTCCAGACCCAAGTCAGCCTCATTTTCCCCAATTATCTCTGTGAAGATTGTCTGAGAGACAGTTTCAGCAGGCAGTAGAAATTTGATATAGAATTTATCTAGACATTTAAAAATTTCTTCCCATTACTCGGTGCAGTGTAATAAGCATGGTTTATCAACAATGAGGGACAATATGAGCTAGTTATTAAAAGGAAAGGCTTTTCTACTCTCCATATATCTGGTGCTGCAATACTGTGTAGGACATTGTCACCCTGTGACACATTTTATCTCTGTAATGCTATTAGGAACAGTATCAAAATACCTTATTTGCTTTGCCAGTAGCAGTCACATAAATTAAAGATGCCCCAAAGCAGCTTACATTCAAAACTAACAGCTTTGGAAAATGATCTAAATTTGATTGCAAATAGTGTAACAATCTCCTGTGTGATACGACTCTTTATTTGATTCTTTTTCCTCATTCTCCAGCCTCAACTTTTGCCAGCTACAAATACGAACAACTAGTTTCTATTTACCAACTAGGTTCTCTCCAGAAAATGAAGGCATGGAAAAATAATAGAACTTCCACTTTGTATTTTTTTCTCTCTCTATTTTCAATGAAATTCTGGATCTTTTCACTAAAGAGGATATGGAACTGGTTTTATTTACTGTTAACATATCTGTCCAGCAAGGAGAACCTCTTTCTGTTTTCAGTGACAAATGTCCCACTCTTTATTTGCAAAGTGTGACTAGGTATATTAGTGACATGACAAGTCTGCTGAGTTTTTACACGAGGTGACAGTTTTAGCAAGTGAGATAAAGCAATAATTCGTTTTTTCCCCCTCATGTTAGTTAGACTATCTGTTCAGGTCTTTTCAAATTATTTTGTGTATGCTATTTTTCCATAAGTAGCAGAAAAGAACTTGAATCTGTCTCCAAATCCTCTGCTAAACAAGTGTAAATCTCTGACATCTTAGTGGTATGAAATCTGCATAAATATATGCTGTATATCAAAACTAAAATATATAAACAATCCAAGAATCTAAGAAGAGCAATATATTTTAGTCATTATTGAAATGTTGTGTCAGAGCTGGAATATATATCTTTGTAGAAAGACCTGGATGTTTTAGTGGTACAACAGCTATCAGATTTATCAACATTCTGATTTATTTGCTACATAAAACAATTTCCTATTTTAACTTTAAAAATGCTTTTACTGGCTATTTTTTTGTTAAATACACCTCAAACTTCCAATGCAAATGATGTTCAGTCTTTCATCCAGGACAAATTCAGGCAATTGCTCCTGCCTTATCTCCCTCACAGACTGGGTGTTACCTGGGTTGGTTCTTCTATTTCATCAGATGGATTTAGTAGTAGACTGGAAGATGAATGTTCTATGTGATAGCAACATCCAAAGGGTCAAAATGAGTCTGTATTTCATGTCAGTCACTAGAACTGGGTAGTCTGTGCTGTAGATATCTTAAATGCAAGGCTGCTAGCAAAACACAAACCTGCAGCCAGAAAATTAGATCAACAGACAAAAGCTCTGGAACAAATCTCCTTTCACTTCCCATCTTTCCACAACCTCACTCCTCCCCTCTGTTCACAGGGGCAGTGTTGGGCCAGCAGCCACCTTTTTCCCTCCGCAGCTGCAGACTGGCAGAGCCGGATCCCACCATGGGCAGAAATCCACTGTGCAGCTTCTCTTGAGCCCTTTTCCGACACACCTCAGGAGCAGGCACACATTGATGGCTCCCAGACATATCTTTAAAGCAGACAAACCAAAAGGCTGAGATACTGCCCAGAGAACAACGATATAAATCAATACGCGCTGATTTATAGCAGCTGGGGATTTGGCTCAGGAAGGCAAACAGTCTTGATGGCATTGTCGAGGTGAAACTGCAGACAGAGTGAGACCTACCACATTTATTATATACAGTCCTGGGATACAAGCACTCCTCTCCTCAGAGTGAAGTGTCCTGGTCAGACAGGTGCAAGTGCTGTTTGGAATTCATCTGCATTTGAGCACTTACAGTACCCTACTTAAGTTCTGTAAATCAAAGGGATGCACACTAATGTTGAAGAACATTGCATGTGTCAATTCAGTAGTCAATGGAGTGGGAAAGATCACCATAGCAGTCATGAAGATATATGAAGTCTGCCTCTTAATGATGTTAGCTCGTAGGCAGGTTGTGATGGAACCTTTTTGGCCTGATGACTGTGTTTAATATGTGTAATCCATACCCCAATAAATCTGTAGCTGGCAAGAGAGGACAGAGGCTTTGTTCAGTTTATGGAAGGAAGCACACCAAGCATTGTGGGCAGCATTAACAATTAACAATGTTAGGTCAGAATATAGAGAAGCTCTTTATTGAATCCAAATTAAAAAATAATAATTACCCAGTGAAAACACTCCATGTAGGCTACACTGATTTTGGGGGCAGGATAGACACCCAGTGCATCCCATTATAGTTTGCAGTCACGTCAGTGTCACTAGGAACTGGATGTTCCATGGACTCAGTGCAGTATTAATCAGTCTAGAATTTGTCCCAGCTCCAGGTGTAGCAGCTCCAAGTACAGGCAGGAACTGACTTGCATCACAAATGTCTTACTGCAAATAAGAAAGAACCAATAAGCAAACAAAGAAAAAGTAATACATGATGAGGATTTAAAACACTGTTAATTCTTGAAACAACTACTAGGGAGTAAAAAAAAAGACTCATCAAAAGGAAAAGAGCTTGCAACCAATGTGTGTATTTATAAATAACTATTCTCTAAAATTCTGAAGACCTTGACAAGGGCCATATCCTCAGCTGAAGTGAATATACTCTCTCAAGCTAAAATAACCAGCACAAATGCACGCCAACCAAAGACCTGGCCCTATTTAGTGCTCCCGTTTCTTTCCGCAATGGTTTGTCATTGCAATAATGTGGGAAGTTCTGATTTACCTCTGCTTCATTCTGCTCCCACATGAAAAAGTAGGAAGCTTGTTCCAGTTTTCAGAAGGCATTAGCTTTCAGGCACAGCTCTGATAAAGCAGCAGTAGCAGGTGGCAGCAGTGTTGCCTCCCACACAAGCTCTCCTCAGTGACTGGAGAGCCAAACTAACTATAGCATAGCTAGGGCAGCAGTAGCATGTAAAGGAGAAAGATTGGATGCTAGAGTGAATTACAAATGTTCTTTTAATTACTGTATTATAAACAGTGATCCCTGGTTCTGCAAACAGACAGCAGTGGGAGAGCCGAAACAGCTGAACCTCAGAAAGAATGATCACAGAAGCATAGAATGGTTTGGGTTGGAAGGGACCTTAAAGATCACCCAGTTCCAACCCCCCTGATATGAGCAGGGGCACCTCCCTCTGGACCAGGTTGCTGAAAGCCCCATCCAGCCTGGCCTTGAACACTTCCAGTGAGGGTGCAGCCACAGCTTCCCTGGCAACCTGTGCTAGTGTCTCACCACCCTCACAGGAAATAATTTCTTCCTAATATCTAATATAAACCTTCCCTTTTTCATCTTAAAACCATTGCCCCTCATCCTACCATTACATGCCCTTATAAAAAGTCCCTCCCCACCTTTCCTGTAGCCCCCTTTCAGGTACTGGAAATATGCTCGAAGCTCTCCACAAGAGCCTTATCTTCTCCAGGCTGAACAACTGCAACTCTCTCAGCCTCTCTTGCCCCAGCCCTCTGATGATCTTCTTGGCTCTCTTCTGGACTTGCTGCTACAAATCCACATCCTCAAAACGAGCCATTGAGATCAACTGAGAACACCATACACTTCAGAGAAAACCTTGTGTGTTGTTTGTAGTCTTGGCATTTGTTTCATATTAATAAAAAATTTTGAGATATCCTTATAGATGTGAGTTTTGGTGTTGGTAGTTTGTTTTTGTTGTTTTGGGGTTTAACTTTTTTTTAGAGAGAGAGAGATTTGAAAGGCCAGTTGAAAGACAAATTTGGTCCACCACCAAGCACTGGCTCAATCCTGCCTTAGAATTTGATTCCAAAAAACCTTTTTTTATTGAGCTGCAGAAAATATTCTAAACCTTTCTGTAAATGTGAGGTAAGCAGTCACTGAACTTCATAGCGTAGGAAAACTCCAGGTAAAGGAACTTAGCTGACAGCACTGAAGGTGCTTCTGCAGGTGTTAGCAGTGATTTTCAGTACTGCCACCTGAGTGACATGGAACATAGACTTGTACTTTAAAATCTGCATAAGAAAATCAGTAAGCAAATGTGCTTACAGAACAAGGCTTTTAAAACTTGTCTTGCGTGTCCTGTATGACTTTCAAATACTATCATTTTTCATGTACATGTTCATGTATATCCATGACAAAGAAAAATGAAACCAAAAGCTTCTCAAATGTTTAACACTATGCACAGAAATGTAACACTATGTGGAAAAAATACCCACTACTTATCAATATTTTCGCCTGGTACTTGCAGATGATGATGCTTATCCTTCATTTTCTGCAGGACAGATAATGCACATCCAGCATTTGACACATTTCATCTTACAAATATCTACCTTCGTTCAGGTGACATTATTCCTTTAAACCACACATGCATCAGTGTGAGGAATTAAGTTTGCAGCTAACTTTGCATCTGCTTTGTGTCAAAGCAATCTTGTTGACCAGCCTGTCCAAGGGAAACACTGTCAGAGAAGAAAGAGTGGCCAACACTCTTTTTATGTGCTCTTCATAGCAGGTTGATTAAGATAACTGACCAGCAGCTGGAGGATATCATTCAGCTGACATTGATTTGAGCTGAAGAGAGAGGTTTCATTGTAGCAAAAGACTGAGGTATATAGAAAGGAGACTCTTTTAACTACTGTTGTGAGGAGGGAGAGAAAAGAAAATAAATCCTTTCTCTCTCTCTGCAAGAGAGAACTCATGTGATATTTGTGAAGGAAGAAAGACATTAATTTGGTTGGATACATTTATCATTTTCTAGATCTGTTTATGTTACCCATATTACTTGATGCAGAAAAACATGTTTTAGCTATTTTTATACTGTTTTGTACCATAAGTGAGCATCTATTTTGAGACAGCAAAAGACAATCTAGTCCATTATCCTGCTTTGATGATATTGGATACTCAGAAAAAAAAAATTAGAGCATATGCTGATGCTTGTTATACCACTGTCCAGCGATCTGTAACTCAGAAACTTCATAAACCACTTTTTCCTGCTTGTTTTTAACATGTGTTGGGCCTCCTGACACTGGACAGCACAAGTTCTGTGTTCGGCATCCAGACCACACCATGGCAGTGAGTTACACAGTTTGACTCTGTTTCCTCTGAACCTGAGGTAGGGTTTTTTCATTTGCTGCATTCATTTCACTTTGCTTCATTTCCACACTCACCCTTCTCCTGGGTGGAGGAGAAATGTATATGTGAAATTTTTTGGTGAGGATGGTGAACGAATTCACAGAAAGACTGAGATGCAGGAGGTTTGAGCACAGAAAACTCGACCAAGGAGTGTCATGAGGTAGGGTGTTTCCCCCAAAATAAGATGAAGTTGGAAACCAAGGAACCTGCACAGGCAATGAGGCAATGCCACATGAATTCAGTGCCTGCACCAAATATTCAAGTGCAGTAACTGCTGGGGAGAGGGCAGTTTGACCAGGGCTGTGACAAATGGTGACAGAACTTTGGAAGACTTCCAAAGGAAATGCAAGGGCAGGATTAATACATACTTATTTAAGATGTACTCCCAATCCAGGTTTTGGGCAAACCTCCTTTTCCTGCAGGTGCACAGTTGGTGACCAAAAAGTTAATGCACCAAAACACCTCTTATTATCTTTGGCTCTCTTATTCTAACTGGCTGTCATTCAGAGAATAGGAAGCTCAACACTGCATGGAGAATTGTCCTCTCCACCTGTCAGTGATTAATTTCACAGACTCAGCCATCAGGGACTCTGTAGGAGATTCTGGTTATTTTTTTCTTTCCTGTCTTAAAGCAGAATTTGCTGTTTGTACATTTAATTAATTTTTAAATTAATTTTCATATTTTGGGAAAAAATGCCTCACAATTTTTCTACTGTTCTAATAGTGCTTTGGAGTTAAAATTTACATGCGTTGCATTTGAATCAATTTATGGATTTAATTTTACAAGTGTGTTATTAATCATATTAAGATAAATTATCCTCAAGCAAGGTAAGAAGTCTTTTTTTAGCTTCTTCCAAATGAAAAATAAATAATAGACTATTTTAAAAATTTTCTCTTCCCAGTGCTCCGATTCTGGATTCCTTGTCACTTGGCTGGCCAAGGGAAGCTGTCTCAATTCAATGATGTTCCTCCTTTTGCTCACAGAACAAGATGCACAGAACATTTATTCCAAAAAGTCTCAGATGTCCCAGGCACTGAGGAGAACAACTGTTGAACTTGGTTCTACTCCAATCCTCAAGGAAACCCTAGTTTTGAGAGACCAGAAGGCTTCCAAACCAGTATGTGTTACAGATAAAAAACCTTTATGTTACTTCCAGCCCTTCCTGAAGCTGCCTTTGTCTAGCAGAAACTTTAGTTTAATGTGTTTTCTGAGAGATTGTGGCCCTAACAGGTTGTGTAAAAGAACAAGGTAATGTGGAATAAGATAATGTGTCAATGGTGCAAATGTGGATGAGATCCAAATGCAAGACACTTGTTTGTTTGGTGAGAATCATTGGGTGAGAGTCTGCTTTTTATATACCTCATTCTTTTGGGAGGATAAAAGCTCCCTCTTCAGCTCCAAAACAATGTCAGCTGAGTGAAGTCTTCCAGCCACTGGTCAGCAGTCTTCAAATCAACCTGCACTGAAGAATACATATAAAATAATAAAATAAAATAAAATAAAATAAAATAAAATAAAATAAAATAAAATAAAATAAAATAAACAGTAATTGGTGAAAAAGTAGCTGGAGAGGCAGAGGAACAGGCAACTCATATACTGTTTGAGAGTTGAGCCAGAAGAGAGAAGAACAGGAATTTGGATGGGTAAACTTGTGGGAAAAGTAGCATATAAGCATGTATGAGGGAGAAGACCTGGAGATGAAAAGGTTTGAAGGACCCAGTGTATTGGAAGTGTAACTATTGGCAGAGTGACAGAGACCTGAATGAGTGAGGTAGAATGTGAGGCAGGGACAAACGTCAAGGAAAGGTATGAGAAGGAGGGGAAAGTCTGTCTTTGAAGGAATACAGAAGAGAAGCTAAAAATCATGGAGGAGAAAGTTGTGTAATATGTGGAAATTCAGAGATACTGGCATTTGATGCAAAGCTTGATTTTGATCAGAAGAAGGATGATAATCAGAGTTTTGGCAACATAAAAGCTAAATTCCCATGAACCTCTAAGGTTCAGTGTCCTAACAGAAAAAAACTCAAGACAATATCTGCCACAGACATTGCTCTAGAGATCAGGATAATTGATATCTTAATCAATCTTAACATATAATGTGTGGAAAAAGCAGCATTTTATCATAGGGGACTTCAGTCTCAATGCCTTGCACTGCTAGTCTAATTCTGCCAATACTAAAATGCCCATGGAATTTTTAGATATTATAGATTACAGTTTCTTAAATCAAAAGGTGTTATGTTCAGCTCATGGGACTTCTGCATTAGACTTCATCTTGAAAGAAGCATTGATTCTGCTTCCAAGTTTGGTGGTAACTTCAGAGCAAAGTGATCTCTAACTTGTTAACATTTGTTGCAGGCAAACAGAATAAAGCTCATGCTGGTAATAAACTGAGCTGAACTTTCAGCTTTAAAACAAATTATGAAAGTTAAATCAAACCCAACAAAATGTTCAGAAAGAATACAATTATCAACTGAGGATACTCAAGTACATTCTACCACATATTGGAAAAAAACCAGTCCTGCAAATAAGGAAGAAGAGTATGCTGCTTATAGGGAAGAAAATAAAAAAGTACAACACTGCTGATTTTCTCCTTTTACTCAATGTTGTGGATGCATCTGAGATGGATTAATATAGAAAGCCAGTAAGTAAAATCAAATTATGAATTTGGAACAGAATGCTGAAGAAATTACTATTCACAGTTCTTCTTGATCTTCATGACAACGGCATGATCTCATTGTAGAATCATCTGGTAAAAACTGAATGGTGTAAGAAAAGGTTAAAAATAATGACATTTTTCTGCATTTGAGGAAACATCTACATGATGCAGTCACATATGAGCAGTAAATATTTTCTTGTCTAACAGTAACTAAGTTTCCATAGCAGATAGAAATAATTAATAAGAACAACCAAATGTCTTGTATCCAAGAGTATAAAAAGAGATAGCAAAGAAATTTTCTGAGGATTTAGAGATGCATTATCAATAATTTTCCATGTGGAAAGCTCTGGAAATTTTGATGCAAATTTTAGATGATACTGTATGAAAAAATTTACCCATTTAATTTTGCACTTTACAACTTCTCTTCAAGCAGTCACTGTAAGACACAATGTCATTCAGGTTTTCATCTGCTTCCTACTTCCAGCAGGGACCTCTGAAAATAGATAGGAAAAACTATCAGGAACTAACTGAACATGTCTGAGAATGCAATAGGAGTGTCTATGCTAATGAAATATCCAAACAAGAAACTTTATTTTATCCACAAAACTGGTAAAGAAATAATTGTCTGGCTGGAGAGGAGTTTTGAAAACTGGATGGGTGATCAAGGCCACCCAGAAAAGGCAACCTCCTGAGGAGTTTTCTATTGGTTTCAGTAGCTGTTTCCATCGATCACAGAGTTTAAAAATTCTGTATGAGCCAGAAAACAAATCACATGCAGGTCAAGGGAGAGCTTAGATTCGTGGGAACACACTCACCAATGATTTAAAAATATATTCAGGTGAAAAGGAAATCTAATGAGGGAGTAATGACAAGGCCTGTGTATTTCTGCAAGCCAAAGGAAAAATATTTCTTTATAAGTATTAGAAACCCCATTCAGAAATATGTTTCTTTGCCCCTGTCCACAGGAACAAGGCTCTGAGCATGTTTTTCTTTCTAATACTGGGAGGATCTCTCTGAGGATCCTGGTACTTAAATCGCAGTGAAAGTGACATGGATAGAGTGAGTGGGGAAAGCTGAGTTATTTGGCACTGTGCAAAATAACCTATGTGTCCAGTCAGTTTCAGCTTCAACAATTAAAGAATTTTGAAAGACTGCAACAATGTTCTGAATGTTACTAAAGCCAGGGAATACATAATGCATAGTTCAGGATTTTCAGCTGAGTTATTTTAAGGAAAGACCAATGTGGGAATTGTTCTACCTGGAGGACAGAAGGCTCTTTTCTCTCCAGCAAAAAGCCTAACAGGGCCAAGTGGATGAAAGCTGGAAGACTGCGCTCTAAGTTACAACGAATAAATTTATCAATGTTTACTTGTGAGTTCTATATCAATTGAAAGTTTAAAATTAAACCTGCTTCTTTTTCCAAACAATCTGCTCTGAAATACAAGCACATTTCATGTTAGGTATCAGAGGTCCCATTAGCTACATGTGGTGGTCCTTTTTGTTTGCAGTTGGTGCAAAAAAAGTTCTTAGAAATGGGAGAGCTGTGACTGAAGAAGCAGCAGGGGAAGATAGCACCTCTTTTTTCCAGCCAAAGAGTTGGCTGGAAGAATGGAAAAAAAGGATGGATGAGGGTTGCAAGATGATGAAGAAGAAACATGATTTGAAGAAGGCAGAAATGGTAGGAGGTAAGCATAGAGAGAAGTAACACCGGTTTTTGGGGCTCATATGGTTGATAGAAGTCTGAAGTGCTTGACTGGATAGAAGAAAGCAAACCTGGATAAACCCAGTGGTTTTTACCCTAAAAAACCCTAAAAAGCAAATAGGAAAGGTGACATTCTGACAGGATGCCAAGCTTCAGGATGAAAGCTAAGGGAAAGAGGATTGACAGTTTCCATGGTGGCATTTAAGTGGTATTTAAGCAGGTGATGACCTGAAAGTAATGGGAGAAGGAGACAGTGTCCTGAGAGTTCAAGTAGGGCAAGCAGAGCCAAACACTTGTCTGGATCAAGGCTAGAGGGGCTTCTCAGGGAACTCTGGACATGAAGGCAACATAACTCTCTCTGCACCAGATTTGAGGTTCTAAGAAAGGTGCCAGAGATAACGGCAAGAAAAAAGATGGATATACAGTTTGAAAAGGTTGCTATTTTTAGGACAAGTAATACAAAACCTTGTCTGAGGCTGGTAGGAGACTGGTACCAGAGAGGAGTTGACAACAATAGAAAGTGAGGAAATATGACAAGGAGAAGGTGAAATCAGTTCTCTGAGGGAACGAGGGTTGTGGATCTACTTCTCCTAGGTAGAGATTAATGAGGATTTTGGGTTTGAGTTTGAAACTATTACAACAAGGGACTAAGAAACAGCAGAGGTAAGAGACTGAGAGGGAGTGAGGAAGATTTTTGTCGCAGGCAGGCAAGCTGCTAGCACATTTTTACAAATGACACTGGCTCTAAGAAAGAATGTTCCAGGGAGGTTACATTTCAATCCAATGCCTTTTCTTTTTTTTTTTTTTTTTTTAATACATAATTTATTCCTCTAAAGAGGACACACTGATCTGATTTAATTAGGCTAATTAGAGGTCGGTGTCAAATACAAGAGTGAAGAATGTGGAGGTGTGTAGATGTGGAGATGGGGGGAAAAAGGCCTTCTAGGGAGTGTCAGTTTTCACTCAGAATAAAGTGACAGAAATATGGACAGTGAAAGACCTAAAAATCTGGATACTAGAAAAATCGTGCATGGCTTGGTGCTAAGGTGCTCAATATTGAAACCAGAGGTAGATGGACCATGGAAAAATAATGGTTTTGACTGAATGTAAGACTGCAGATGTACATGGGTGAGGATGGATTTTCAGATAGGTGAATTTCTTTGTATAATGCTGTGGAGTGTGAAGGATCAGACCAATGCTAAGGGAACAAGAAGACTGAAGGAGAACTGGCAGGAAGGCAACAAAGCAGGATTTCTGATTTTCAGTGGCTCCAAGCAAGGAATCTGTCCTTCATTTGAGAAGGGACAGGGAGACAGTGGAACAAGCTGAGTGTCTTGAGTACATGACAGGAACGATTTAAATCAAGTTTCCATCACCACTGAAAATAACAATTGAACTAAATCCAAGATACTGACCTCTGCGAAGGTATTTACTGCATCTTGATGAAGACTGATAATGTAGCCATAAATATAGCAAGTAGCTGGAAATTCAGTTGAGAAATATCAAGAGCCCTTGAGGCTTTTCCTCCCCTCAGAACAGGTAATGTATTTCAGTGAAATGTGAGAACAAAAAGATGATATCCCAGGAAGATTCATCTTCATACTAGGGCTCTGTGTTGCATTTTGAGCTTGGATTCACTTCAGCCAATATTTTTATGATCTAGTGTTGCTTTACCAAGGAGCTTCAAATAGAAAGTTTCTTCGCCAAGGAGCTTCAAATAGAAAGAATCTTTACCAAGGAGATTCAAATAGAAGATTATGCAATCAATATATCTGACTTTAAAAGGCAATGGAGAAGTTAACTTGTTTATAATAAATTGCAACTTGTGGCTGTCCTGGAGAATGAGAGGACAGGAAAGTATCATTTATACTACACAATTTCCAAACTAAACCAGTGGAGGCTGACAGCCAATGCCAACGATTTACTCTTGCGAGAAAAACAACATTTCATCACATTTAATACACAGGGAAGCTCAGTTACCATGAAGTCCTGAGAGAGACTGAAAAAGGGAGGTGAGTTTGGAGGACAAGAGTTATTTCACACAAGGAAAATACTGTTTTGTATGTCTTGTGCCCAAGATATTGGAGCTGAAGCACAAGGCAACTGTGAAATGCTGCCAGTTCCTACCTTTTGTTTCTTGGAAGGCTTGAAGAACCAGCCACAGAAACGTGCTCCAGACCCTAGTGCACCACAACTCTTCTTATTTGATTCTCAAGTGTATTTAGGCACTTGGACTCACCTCAAGAAGATGGTCACCTGAGACAGATTCTTAACATTACAAAAAGAACCCAAAAGCAATTTTAGTAAAATTATATTTTGAATTATATTCTTGTGCTGAAAGGTGTTGATGGCAATAGGCCAGTGGGACTTTAATCTGCAGATATCACACAGACTGACACACCACACAGATGAGTCTGCCAATAACCCAGGCTGTAAAGAAGGATGAAATAAGTTATGTAGCTTGATAACTGGAAATAATAGGAAGCTGTGTCTAATAGTTTGCATGGCAAAGGAGCTAAATCATCTAAGCCCTTTAAAAATGTGATGGATAAAAGATTTATTGTGCAGAAGGTGATGGGAAGGACGAAAGAAACTGTGACACCTTCTAAAGAACTAACATAGCCTTAAGGTTTGGAAAGAAAGAGAGAATGGATGTACAGGATTGGAAGATGAACTCCCACTCTCTTTTCTTCTAAAGAACAGAGCCTGGAGTGAGAGAAAAAAGCAGGCATTGCTGGAGTGCCCAGTGCCAATACAGCAAGTGTTTATTTACGTGTTTGTTATGTTGATTTGTTACATTGTGAATCACAAATTTTGGGTATGTTTATCTCTTGAAGAAGTCAATGGAAAAAATGGTTAAAGAATTTTATTTAAAGAGTAACATTGCCTTTGGCCCACAGAAAAAGAGAAATATGAGTGCTATTTTGATAAAACTAATTGTAGAGTTCGTAGCTATTTCAGTGCAATTAGGATTTTGTGGATAATTTTGAGTTATATCAGATAAGATAATGGTTAATTGTTTTTCATAATTTGTTTAGTTAAGCTTCTGAGTAAGTAGATAAAGTTTAATGCAACATAAACCTTGTGCAATATGCACCACTGGTGAAAAAGCACTTCAGTTGAGACTTACAAGTTGAAATATATGGAACAAAAATAAGTATTAGCATACTGGAGTTAATTTAAATACAATGCTAATAGAACTGTTATGATTTTGCAACTCCTGAAACTGAACATTTGAAAGTCTTTGAAACAAATCTAAGGCAATGTGGAGAGATGGGATTAGGAAAGATATTCATACTTTGAAACTTCTTTGCCATTGGGGTTTTAATGGAAATTTTCTTGCTGCCAATTTCGGCTAATACCTCTTTCTTGTGTAAGACAGAAGGACATGAGAGTTGCTGAGTGTGTGAGGAACAGTGCCGTGAGGACCAGATAAGCTCTTCAAGACAAGTAAACAAATGGTTTTCTGAAGTATGCACATATGAGCATTATCAACCTTGGAAGTTGCATTAGATTTTTAAATGTATGTCTTTGTTAGCTATATCAGTGCTTGGCAGTCTGAAAAAGCTGTTAGTGAGAATCTCTGCATTGGGAAGGGGGAACAAAGGGACTGGCAAAATTTTGAGTATCTGTGTATTCACTTTGATTAAAAAGAAGAGTTATTTCTGGGGAAAAACTGAGCTTCCTTTGCTTTCTATATGGAACACATTTAAATATATAGAATTGATTGAATCTGTAAAAAAAAAGTCTATACTAATCTACTGTATAAATTTGTAATGTATTTTAAATATGCAATTTTACTTGTTTGATTTCTGCGTAAATCAACTCTGCTTTTTGTACAGAATATTTATTCAAAATGAAAGGATAAAGAAAGAGTAAAGAGTTCAGAAATAAAGTCATTATTATAGATTTCATCCTTCAGTGGTTTTATCTTCAACATCATCATTTGTTTTCTTCTCATTTTCCTTTCATACCTAGCCAGAATAAGACACCCTGGGCTCTGTCTTTATGCTCTTACTGACAGCCCCAAACCTGCAACACAGAGAAAGCTGATGGTCCCCTGGGTAACAGATGTTTAGGTGGCGGGCAGAGGTGCTGGGTCATTAGAGGACATTATTAAACCTAGTTCCTTAATCAGCATTTGGAGTGCAGAGCAGGTGGTAGATGTGGAGGAAACAGGGGACTTAGGTGGTTGTTTGGGGTTTGTTTGTTTTTTTTTTAAGGAAGAAATTCTTGAGTGTTTAATCATCGCCATCCAGAATCATTGTGTCTGATTCTTAGTGAGATTCTGTATGTGCTCCTTAACATAAAGGAGTTGATGATATTTTAAAAGATGAGACTAAAATTATTTCTTTCCTGCTCCAGATTAAATGTCAAAAATTATCCTGAATTACCAGGAAACCACTAGTAGATTACTTGTGAGGATGGAGAGGAGCCTTGGGGCTCTGGGTAGATGTAACTTGCAGAGATGGTCACTGGACACGTCTTGAATCAAAGCTAGGTGTTATCAGCTTTCTATAGGCAGAGAGAGCACCCT
The DNA here is from genome assembly GCA_038090715.1 of Florisuga fusca. NCBI lineage: Eukaryota > Metazoa > Chordata > Aves > Apodiformes > Trochilidae > Florisuga > Florisuga fusca. Next base: position 20,036,114 of record JAAWXA010000005.1, read on the forward strand.
AGTGCTAATCTTAGAATTTAGAATTGTTTTTAAGACTTTCATAGGTCATTAAGTGAGTTCATCCATAAAACAGCATACGATACCTACCTCACATACAGTCAGTCAGACCTCTGAGCTCAGACATCTGAGTACTTGTTTGCACATTTTGAAAAACTGGGGACAACTCTCTATTTACGGGGTCACAAAAAAACCAAAGAAACAAACAAAAAAAACCACAGCTGGGGAATGTCTTTTGTGAGTTCTGAGATAGACAGTCATCCATACCAGGGCACTTTCAGCTCTCCTTGATTTTGTACTGAAGGATAGCTGCTGTGCTGCCTGTTGCTAGTCTGCACTACGCCCAGCACTGCTTCCAGTGTATGGTAGTAGGTCCTGAGAAGAGGAAGCAGGTGCCTTATTTCTTTCTGAAGGCTATCAAAAAAGCCAAAAGGTACCTTCTAGCGTGCCATTGAGCACTGTTAGCATTTAACTCAGGGCCAGGGCTCCTCCCTGCTTTTACCAGCCACAGACCTGCTGAAGAAACCAGCCTGCACAGAAGTTGAACTTGTGTCATGAAACAGGAATGTGTTGCAGAAACCTTGGTACAAAGAGCTTGAACAGGAGGTAATGGCTTCAGGCTGGAAGAGGGTAGATTTAGGTTAGACATTAGGAAGAAATTCTTCACTTTTAGGATGGTGAGACACTGGAACAGGATGCCCAGAGCAGCTGTAGATGCCCCTTCCTTGGAAGTGTTCAAGGCCAGGTTGGATGGGGCTGGAGCAATCTGGTCTAGTAGGAGGTGTCCCTGCCCATGGCATAGTGTTTGGAACTAGATGATCTTTAAGGTGCCTTCCCACCAAAACCATTCTGTGAGTCTATGAACTTGTTAAAACATACCCAGAGGACAGAAAACTAACTAATATCATTTGTTCAGATTTTATTTCATGATCAAAGTAATTTCTTTGGTAAAACTCTGGAAATATTTAACTTGATTACACCAGAGCTAAAATACCATTCTAGTTTCTAATTCTGCCAACGCAAAACTCTGCTTTGTTCTCTCCACAGCACAGGTAAACTGGTATGACCTGGGCAGTCATTCTCCTTCAGAGAAGGGACAGGACTGTGTGGATTATTAGACTTTTCCCTAATGATGTGATATTATTAATTAATAATAATTAAGAATAAGAAAAAGAATAATTAATTCCTTTACCCTGTGTAAGTAATAGTTTTCTTCTGGCATCGTGCGATTGTCTGAGACCGATGATAATACAAAAAAAGCAGCAAAAATTGTGTTTGAGAAAATATATGTTCTCTCTATTTCCCATGCACATACTGATTGGAGGCGGACACCTTCATACCTGAACCAAATAGGATTTCTGGCCCTCTGCTCGTGACATGCAGGCACCGAAGAAGACTTCAGCGTTTTGGAACCGGGCATCCAATTTCAACAGGCCGCATTAAGAGGATGCCAGTGACACCTAGTGTTTAGTACAAAAATGCCATAAAAACTGGTGGATTTGTTTTCCAAAGCCCTCTGCAGCAGCTAACAAAGTGGGTGCTGTTGGGGCGCCCTCTGCAAAAGGTTCAGCAGCAGGGTCACTGGAATCCTTGGCAAGGCACAAGTGGACCAAGGGCCATCGTTCTATGGGTTTCTCAGCCCATCTTCTCAAGCAGTGAGTTCAAGATTTGCTCACCCTCGATAGCAAAAGAAGAACATTGCAAGGGGTGCTGGCAAGGTGATGGTGATGGTGTAGTCTGCCCTGTACATTCTTCTGATTTTTCTATGCAACATCCACCTTTCTATCTAATAAGCTGGCAGAATATTGGACTTTGTACAATTTTGTTTGCTGGAATGCTGTCTTGTCACCTATATGCTTTCTGCATGCATAGAGATAGAAAATTTGCAGTGGGAGCAATATGGGAATTGTCATCTAATTCTAGCAAGGAAGAAAAAACAGTGTCTCAGAACAGGATTGCAATAAATTCTGAAATAAATTTCCAACACATTAGGGAGTTCAAAGCTGGTATCACACTGTCCAGACTCAAGACAAAGGAGAATGCCCCAAGGACATTTGCTATTAATTAGCAACAACAGTTATAAGTTGATTAATTCAATGTTCTTACAAGTAACAATGACAGTCAAGAAGCTCTTGCAGCTTTTAAATGTTTGGTTTGTTTAAGCTCCTGTTCTAAAAATAAGGATAAAATGGGTTATGAGATCATAAACCATATAAAAAGAGATGTACGCTTAATGTTGTACAACACAGGAAAAGAAGTTAGTGTATGAATAACTAGTCATCACCACAAGTATTGCAAGACATAATTAATGTAAAAATACTATAAAGTTGCTAGTAGAAATAAAATATCAGCTTGCACTGCATACAGATGTATTACTTTTTTCCTTTTGGACATTTACCATATCCAAGAAAAAAGAAACAACAAGATTAGATCACGTGGAAAAGTTACTGTAAAAGTAATGAAATGGACAAACTCATGAAGACAAACTTTATGAAGGATCCAGACCAAAGTTTAAGATTGTCGTGGCTCCCATAGACTTGCACACATTCCTACATGATTAGATTACTTCAAGGCTTCAAAGATGCAAAGCACTTCTGAATCAGAGGAAAGCTGTAGGTCTGGTGTCTTACATTAGATGAGCCTTATATGTTTAGTGCTTTGAAAGTCACAGAGTCTGTAGAGACTTCTTGAATTACCTTTTGGAATAAAGTCAGCATCTGTGTTGTTTGATAAAAGAGTGACACAGATGTCTGAAGCTACCATCAGTAGTGGTTTTTTGAAGAAGATTGTAAAGCAGAACAGGAAAAGACTAAACTGATCCTAAGATGTATGTTGGGACCGGAGAAAAACTTTTTGCAGGGCCAAAATTTGCACTAGTCTGTTCCTGAATTTAAATGATGCTGCTGTAGCTGTGTAAGTTAAGGCAAGTTTAAAGCAAGACTGCTTGAAATTGAAAGAGAGGAAAAGTAAAGAATACTATTCATGCAGATAGTGAGGAAAACAAGCCATTGCAGGAATTCACATGTAGTATGGACACATAATTAATCCAACATTTTTTGTTCTGAATGGGTAAGGACACTTTGTGTGGTTGAGTGTTACGGACATTGACCTTTGGCAATAGCACAAGCAAAACCAAAATACCTCCATAAACACGTGTCATAAAACCAAGCAGTGATTTTGAAAAATATTTTTCTTAATGCATTCCATGGATAAGGCTAGGTACTTGCCACGGCTTAGCAGTTTGGGCGGATCACAAACCTAATGATGGAATTCCTCTCTATTTCCCCCCTACAAAGGGAAGATAAAATGGGAGTAAAGACTGGAGACTTTAAGTTGGAAACTGAAAACAATTGGATACAGATTTTACTAACACAAGGGAAAGGTAATAACATAAAGGGTAAAGTAACAAAGAACAGAAGTATATACAAATATATAAAAATATATATATATATATATATATAACCCCATAGTACGTGAAGAGCTGATGGTAACGAACAGCAGAACAGCCAACAGGGAGTAGGAGGAAAAGGAGGGAGAAGCTGTTGACTTTTTGATCTTTTATAGAGTGTGTGGGAATAGATCCCTTCCCCTTTGCATTCTGCCCCTTCTCAGAGTCTGAAAGCCCTCATTTTTTAGTTCCTCCTGTTCAAATGGTGACAGCACTGCCAGGTGAGTGAAAAAATAAGTAGAAAGTTTCACCTGGACTAAACTGTGCTTGATAGTAGTGGATTCTTGTCTGTACTATCTTCTTTGGGATCAACTGGAACAGGAGGGAAGAAGATGCTGACAGCTCTATAGTCATTATATTACTTCAGGGTTCATTCATTTTGATTACTACTGTTACTCTGAATATTTTCTTGATATCTGAAACAAAAATGCGGTTCTCTACAGTTCAGCTCACTTTAAGACACCATCAAATTGGTATAACTCTCACAAGCTTTTGTTAAAGTGATGGTGACAGCTATTGAGTTCTAACTAGCACTGGTTTTATGCTTGCTATAAATAATGACTTTCATCAGCCGTTTTCTCGGCCATGTATCACTGGAGAAAGATGCAGCACATTCCATGTCTCCACACATATTAGCATTGATTTATTGTTTCCTCTTCTTCATCTGACTATAAGAAAGGCAAAGGAAGAGTTATCCATCCAGGCTTTCATTTCCTCTTGTTTTCTGTGTAGTTTTAGAGTTTGACTCTGGTGACTTTGGGGATGGCTTTTGCATTGTCTTCATGTGAGTGACATTTTAGTAAGGGTCTGTTGGGTAGATTCCCCTGTGCAGCACAGCTTTTTGCACTGCTAAGGCAGCAACAAGAAGCTCTAATGGGGCTGCAAAGTGCTAGCAGAGAATCCCCTAGGAGGGAAAATTGCACAGCTTGACTCTACCATTGCATATCTGCCTGCCTCCATGTGCAAAGGGAGAGAGTATACTTTAGTGGTAAGAGAGGACTCTCTGGAGGTGTGACAGAGAAGACTGCTTCTCTTCAGGAACTCCACTGAGGGTGATAGAGCAGAACTATTTTCCAGTAAAGGGAACTACAGTTTTCAAGAGTTAGGTATCTGAGAGAGCTTAAACTGCATCAAACTTCATCCTGGAGTCCTTCTCATCCTTGCACTTGTGATATAGAGCCACATCCTAAGTTAAGGCTGCTATTCCAGCTAACTATTGTCCCTATTTGCTATGTGGTGGGACTGGTGCTCATTTGAACAAGTTCAGGAAGTACATTAACTCACCTGGTGCTGCTCCTTCTCATCACAGGGAGATCAAATGCATACCTACACCAGTGCAAGGGAGCAAGCAGGGATGTAGCTGGAGAGGGAGTGGGAAGAGAGAGCACTACTACTGTGCTTTTTTTGCCACGTACAAGAAAGTCAGCACCGAAACCTATGTCAAGGCTACTGATCCTATGTGAGGACTTGAAAACAAGAAAAGGAAAGTGTAATGAAGTAATTCACTTGTACAAGTCACTCATGACCCATTGTATACAGGTTGTATGAAGGGACGATTTTTTTTCCCCAAAATACAAATGCAGATAGGATTCCTAAAAATTTAAAATATTTGGGGGGATTTTATTTTCTTTTTTTTGTGTGTGTGAAACAGGTAATATAATATTTTCTAACATATTCTTGTCTTGACAGCATCATTTTAATTTGCTCTTAATTGGCTGTCTGAATGGCTGTTTCCATGACAGCATAGCAAACATACAGTAAGGGCATTTATAAACAGTGATGAATAACAGATCATTAGACTGCAGGGAGAATTCTGCACTAGTCTGCTGATGCTTTTTACATTTATCAGGGGGCTGTAACACATTTTGCCACTGTCCATGACACCAAGATAAAAGCTGTCTCACTTCCAAAGGCCCAGTGTGCTAAAAGACAACAGTTAAAAACTGGGTCTAATCTGTGTCAAAGTACCTCTTCTAACAGTTAACTTGCTAACTATAACAAGGTACAATACTGAGTGTCTTACCTATCCTTGTTAAATTAGTCATAAGCCCCTACCAAACAACAGATCCTTAAAGGTTGGAAGTAACTTTCCATGAGCCACTGTCTGAGCTTTTTCCAGCCATGCTCTCTGACAGAAGGGAGCTCTTACAAAAAGTAAATTTGCCCTCTGATTCACTGCTCTGGGGTTCCCAGTGCAATCAGTGTGGAAAGGTGTTGGGATAACTCGTTCTCCTGAAAGCCATCAGAGGACCCTCTCGGGGGGAGATGAAACTGGAGGTGTTTGCTGTCGCATGCGAGGTGACACCATTGCCACAAATAGTGTTTAACCAAGATCCATTTTAGTACAGCATTAAAATGTACACGGATGCCAGAAGAAAACCTGCAATTGGCTTTAGTCAGAGCAATAGCAGCTGAAATATTGCTATTTCAAAGGAGGCTTGTTAGTCCTCGTTGTGTCCTAGAGCAAAATTCAAAACCTTCTCTTTCCCAAGGATTTAGACAAGCACTGCAGAAAAAGATCAAATCTCTCCTCTTAAAATCAGTGACAATTTTGTCAAATACTTAAGGGGAATCAGAGATTTTCCCCCTATTCTGTTGCTTTGTGTGATAATTCCCAGTTTTAATAAAACCAGAAGAGTAAGTATTGAATAAAATATTAAAATAACTCTCTGCTTGTTTAGACAATCTGCAGTGCAGGTTGAACTAGAAAGGTCATCTGCATGCTCACAAGTTTTGTGGAAAGTTTTCTGAAACTTCTCCATGTTGCAACCATAAATAATACAATTAAATCTGCTGAAAAGCAAGTTCTGACTGCCAGGAAAAATTAGTAGCCAATCTAAGGCAACCCAAGCTTTGCTACGACTCTTTTTGCAACAAAATAACTGATCTTCATTGAGTCCTAGGGTTTACACAGATTGCTAGCCACCAGATTTTAAAGATATAATTTAACAAGCATTTATTTTAGTGACAGTCCTGGCTTAAGCAGCTTTCACTCCATTACACCTGTGACTAATATTCATTCTTCCTTCTACTTCTTCCCCAAAGCACAAGTTTCTAAGATGGAGTGATTAGCCAAATCAGAGTTTTAAACAGTTTTGGTCTGGTTCTTGGTTTTTTCTGTTTTGTTGTGGGGTTTTGGGGGTTTTTGGGGGGTTTTTTTGGCTTTTTTTCTTTTGAAATACCTATCAGTTCTCATTGCCTCAATTGCTAGCAATTTCAAATCTCATAAATTTCAGAAAATATCTAGTCATCACTCCAAAAACTTGTTTCCTTCAAACGTATCTTACGTCTTAAAGGTAGCGATGCACCCAAACATTATTCACTTTTTAGGGTTAGGCTACTGCCCAACCCTGTAGCTTCAGAGGTCATTGCTAATTTTTCCCTCTCCTTAGAAAAGAACTTTTGGTTTTTTTCAGTAACGCACAGGAGAAACTTCTACTTTGATTCATATGATTTTAGGGCATTATCTGACTCACACAGAAGATCAAAGCTCACTTCTGTCCTGTTTTAAACCTCTCAGCAGTTATAAATCAACAAAACTTTTCCTCTGCAGTTGAAACGTGAGGATAACTTTCATGCTCTGGCATTAAAACTTCTTCAATGGTTCACTGTGCTAGCACCCAGGATAATACTGTGTAATAGAGACATGTGGCATTTCTCAACCATTCCCACTCTATGAGGCAGAGTGAAGTACCAACAGGGTGAGCCATCTGTGCTAGTGCCAGTGATGTTATTAAATAATTCATTACATTCCACGAGTTCATATTAGATCATTGAAATTCTTATTTTGGCATAGTGCATAGATTTCTTCCTCTAGAAATATGAACTCAGTATGCAAATGTGTTTGCCCTGTTTTCTAATAAATTCATGACCGAGTTGAATGTCCTTACAAGTGCTGTGGCTCATGTAATTGTGCCCTCAGATCTCGATAGTAGAAATAGAGCCCTAGTTCATGCCAGATTAACTGATCAGCTTTTAGCATGAGTAAATTTGATGAATACATTTCTGCCAGCTCATTCTGTCTACAAAACACAGTGCCACCCAGAGCTCTGCCTCGTCCTGCTTGCTGCCTTTCTTTCCCAATGAAGAAAAGTATTCTTCCCTCACATTTTTTATCACTTGATAGTAGGAATGTTGCCTTAAAAAATCATAATATAGCAGCAAACTGACACTGGTTTCACTGGTCACCATCCTGGTTACAGACATAAGATGCTAGCTGACCTATTTGTTTTAAGGATATTGATAAAAGGACATTAAAAGGACATCATTCTAGGCACTGTGCCTATGCGGAGTCTGCCCTAGAGACCTCACAGTGCAGGCAAGAGTGCAGCCCAGCAGAGTAGACTGGACAAACAGATAAATAGGGAAAGAACTTTAGAAACTCACAGCAAAATTATTTCATCAGAAAGTATCATTAACTACCTACTTACACATCTGAGAATTGCCATGGAGACACTAGTGACTTCTATGGAACTAAGACTGTGTTATGATTTTCATTAAAAATAGAACAAAAATTCCTTTTCGATTTCATGACTATGTCCCAGCATAGTACAGTAAATCACCACAAAAAAATCTTCTTGTTTATTTTCAAAGCTTGAATAACCTTGCAGGTGAGACAGAAAAGCATATATGTGTCTGTAACTCCCTTATGGAAGTATAAAATATTCAGCATGAAGGCATGATGTTTAGCTAGTTAATGAAGAAAAATATCTCACTTCACTGTCACAGACAATTTGCTAGAAGAAATACTAACTGTAGGTTTTTCATATAGTTGTACCTTTACTGAAAGTACTGTATGTGACCTGCAAGTGCATAAGCAAGCCTGGTCTATTTTGTTTTCTGCAGTCCCCTTCAGTCTTTTGAAGTGTCTGCAAACAACAAACATAACCACAAAGTGTGAGGGAATGGAGAATCTTCACTCTGTAGATTTTCTACCTGCTTTCCAGAGCACACATGTGCTAAAAGACAAGGGACTGTAAGAAGCCCTAAGTCTTTTGCAGGTTTGAAAAATGTTTGACCATATTAAAGCCCAGGGAAATTATCACCTTCACCAGCAGAGTAGTTTTAAGTCGTTTTTTGTGTATCTGTAGCTGCGTGAAGGGGCCTCTGCAAGGTCCACAATCAACCTCAGGCTCCAGTGTAAGTTTATGAAGTATATATATATAGTAATGCAATGATATAAATACAGCTCAGAAGCACTGGGTGTTTGTACTTAAAAGGGCTGCAGCACTCAACGAACTTTTGAGAGAATAATGGCTTCTTCCTCAAAGACACTTCAAAATTCAGGTGTACAGTTTCTTCTCCCTCTGTTCAGGCTCTTTGGCAGAGGAACAGTTGCATGAATTAAATCTTTTAGAACTGTCTCAGAGTATAGCAGAGCATGGAAGACACAACAAGTCTTGGTTAAGAATTGCTGCAGTTATTCCAGGAACCCAAGGTAACCATAAAAAACAGAGGAAGAAAACATGTTGATCTTTAAGCTGAGGCTCTGGTAACATCCTGATGGATAGTTGGCCACAGACCCCATAGTAGTAAATATTCAGTCATTCTTATTTTCAGCCAGATGAAATTTTTCCAACCAGTCCTTCTTTGCACTTTTTACTCTGATTTTCTAGATTATAAAAAAAAAAAAAAAAAAAAAAAAAAAAAAGTAAAAAAGTCCAGTTTCAGGCTAAGCTATGCTTTCTGGGGAAAAGAGGAGAAATGAAAAAGGGATGTCAGAAGGGCAGGCAGAAAACAAGACCTTCAGTGAGATCTGACACAGTTAATTTGAATGTGATTTTTCTCTGGGCCATGAGCTGTACAATGCCAGCTCATGTGTTTTGCCCTGGCATCACCTCTTCATTGAGAGGGGCAGAACAGCTCTGGACTTTTCTACTTGCTGAGATGGATTCAGCTCTTACATGGAAGCATTTTCATGTCTTCTAGCTAGGAAATTCTCATGAAGCTTTGGGGTCCATTCTTGCTTTTAAACACCCCCATCCTAAGAAGCTCTGTTTGTGTGTGATTGGAGACACAGAAAATCTAGAGAGATGTGATTTTTTTTTTCACCTTGCATAAACGAAAACATCTGGGAGCATACAATAATAAAAAAAGCTGTTCAAAAAAGCATTGCTCCTTTGACCCATTTTCATCCTCATTTTACCAAGCACAGAAAATTCTTCATTTTCACTTTGTCCACTATCATTAACAATGCCTCGTGATGTTAATTAATACTGCAAGAGGCAAAACCTCAGGCTGACTGTCTCACATATGGGAATTAGTTGTGTGGGTTTGCAGAGCAACATCTGCCTGTGAATAGATTTTTAAAAATAATAATTAAATTAAACAAAAGAGAAGCTCTAAGCTGAATCTGTGGCTAAATGATTAATATCCCTTCATGTTAAAGATTTTTTTCACAGCCTATTTTGTTTAATGATTTTCAGCTATGAATATTACATGTCCTTCTGCAATTAATTATTTATGCTGATGAAACATGGCACTCTCTGTACCCTTTTTGGATTCTAAGTGGAAAGGAACACATTTTCTAGACAGTTCCTTCTGAACAGTGATGGCTCACAGAGCCTTCTTTCATTGGAGGCAGATTCATCCTCAAGCTGGTTTAAGGAGGCTTGGAGTTCACTGGGAGAAATTGTTGTGAGAGTCTTCACTGCTGGCCACCAGCTGTGCTTGCTGGGCTGCCAGCTCAGCGCTTCCAAGAGCCTGACCTCAGAAATCCTTTCCTTCCTGGTGGGAAAACCTTTCACATGAAAGATTAATTAATCAGCAGGGTTTATATTTCAGAATTTCTGGTGCTTCAGGAACAGTTTGCATCTGCCCAGGATTTTAAACTGAGTTTGGACTCCGGCTAAGCAGAACTTTGACATTTTGAGCTTTCATTTTAAATAGGTATGAAAGTAATCATCAGGTATTGAAATCCTCACGGAATAGTAATCATACTTTCCCACCCAGCTCTGATAATTACTGTTTGTGGATCTCTTTGCAGCCAGATATCCCTCATTCTGTGAGCTGATCTAGGCTGGAGCTTTGGCTGAAAAAAATCCGCAGATATTATCTCTGCTACTGTGTCATTTTAGTCACAGAAATGTATGGCTCTCCTCCACCATAGGACCCTGGGAATTATCAAATCCCTAACACCACTTTTGGATGAGTCAGGTCTTCAGAATTTGACCTTCACGATAAATTGATGGCACTCAAATATCCTGAATGGCGTGGAATCCAATGAAATATAAGCCCCAGAGAAATTAAACTGGTTTTAACCACCAACGCTACAAGTTATTGTGGTAAACCAATCCCACTCAGAAACTTGACATTTTGGGAAGGAGAGCAAGCTGTTAAGTTTTACAAACTCCAGCTATTAACTACATATGTACTGCTATTAAGCTAAGGAGTATTATTCTCTGGGGACAGCAAAGCATTATTAGAAGAAACAAGAGAAAGGTGTTTTTACTAAACTTAGCAGTAAAATAACTTTTGGTGAGATTACTCTAAATTAGTATGGTTGGTGCCTTGACTGTGATTTACACCTCTTCAATTAATCTTTTCTGGTGGTGAATTTGGAGATACTCTGAAGCATCCACAGAGCCCAGGTGCTGCAAAACTCACCCTGCTGCTGCTGTTTGGCATGAAACTCTGGAAGCAGATGTGGAATAGCACACAGATCTCAAACACCCCTTGCCCCCCAGACACAGAGACACTGGAAATAGTTCAGCCATGGTGGGGCTCCATCCTGACAGTGCCCCAAGGCTCCTTCATTCCTCTCCTAGCAGGGGCCCTGCTGCTGTGCTTGGCTCTCTGTCTCCTCACTCTATCACTGGTCTCTTGTCAACACAAAAATGAGACAGGGCTGACATCTGTTTCTGAGAAGTTCTGGGTCTCAGCACTGTGCCTATGGCAAGGAGTTTTGGCTACAGTGCAGAGGTGCACTCAGCTGCATGGGGAGTCCGAAGGTGTTCACAGCTGTATTTATGTGGAAAGTGGATTTTTAGGTGCTTGCCCCCCAAACTACTCAGCACTAAAAGATGTAAGCACAGCCTATCAGCAAGAGCATCTTGAATGTGCATTTTAGGATATGGACTGGGAAGAGGAAAGCAAGAGAGAGAGCTAGAGAGGAGATTTCTCAGGTTGAGGGCCTGGCACTCTACCTGTAGTCCCTTACATGCATTCAGGCTTCGACTCTCTGATAGCCAGCCAAAATTATGTCTGTAAAACAAACTCCAAAGCCTATTCCTTTCTACATGCATCAGCTATTCATAAGGAAGTTTCCTGATGTTCTTGACAATGTGGTTTGATGTTTTTTTATCCCTTACAAAAATTGTCATTATTAAACAATTGAAAAGCAAGTAACTACAACAACTACAACAAGCTGGTGGATCCTGCTTAGGTGAAATTTTCAAAAGCAGATAAGACTATTTTCAAATATCACTTTGTAGACCCCTACTTTTTAACAGGACTGCTTAGGCTGTATGAAAGTCTGTGCTAATGCAAGCTGTACCATTGCCAGTACACCAAACTAGACCATTCTCACCTAACTCCATCAGCAGCTAGTGCCATGTAAACATATCCTCAGTTGCTTTTGTACATCTTCCCAACATCCCTTTTGCCTTGAAATATTCCTCTTAAGATCCTTTAGGTTAAAAAAAGAAATAAAAAAGAACCATTTTCTGACTCCTAATAGTGATATCTTAAACAAAATAACTTTCCATAATTCTGATAGCTGGTACCATCCTTATTTCCATAGCTTTCATCATTCACCTCTAATCCTCTTTCTGTCTTACTTGTCATTATTTGTCTTTGCCTTTATTCCTTCTGATCACTATTGTTATCCAATTTCCTTCCTTCTTTCATCTTTCCCTAACTCCCACTGCATTTGTGTCCTGTCACTTTATGATTTTGTTTTTACTCCCCATGTAGCTTTCTATCAGATATACAACTTTGTAACTGACTTTACCTTCATCTTCCTACCTTTTTTCCCCTTTTCTCAGACATGCTCTGGGGATCAGACAAAGGCCAGCATTGCAGGCAGTTGCAGACTCTTCTCACAGAGAGAATCCACAGAGTACAACTGCTCAGACTGCTTCCCTGATGGATGGCAGAACAGCCTTTAGCTTTGTTTGTTACTCATCTTAGGCTGAAGGGCCTGGAAGGATAGCAAATATCTCTTAATGTGCAGCGTGCAGTGCCTGGAATATGGGGGTTCTGATTCTAATTGGGATAGATGCTACTGGATTAATAGTAATAATCTCAGGGATTTAGAGCTGAGCTCACTATCAGGCTTTGGGTCACTCGAGTTATGCCAGAAGAGACATGGCTGTTACTTAAGAATTTATTTCTTTATTCATTTAACATGACTGTTTAAAAAAAAAAAATGGAGAGAAGTCATCCATGGCTCTACATGCCTCTAAGAGTCTTCACAAGACAATGAATTAGGAACAAAGTAGTGATCAGGAGTCAGTGTTTCCACCACTACCCCAGCAAAACAAGACCAAGGAAACCCCAAATATCTTCAGAGATTATTCCGTCCTAAAAATCAAGAGTTAGTCTGACATGAGACCCATTGCATGGCTTCACACTATTTATAAAAAAAGGGGATCGAGGTGAACAACCAGATGTTTCTTCAGTTTCTTCCACAAAATTTCCTTTCCTGTGTTGTATCTGTCTTTTGCATTTTGCATTTTAGACCACTTGCCTGCATGTGACATGCAGCTACTTCTAAGGGGAAGAATCGCTCCCATGCCAGAAACTGTACAAACCAGAATAAATCTTCTGAACATCTGAGAGAAGTCCCCTTTCTCCTTTTTCTCCTCCCCCAGAGGAATGGGCTTCAAAGTTCAGAAATATACTCCCAAATAGATAGAAAATATATTTTTAATATAATTTATTTAGGATTTAATAGAATAGGAAATGGCTTATCAGTTTTAACTGAATAACTACAAATTTCCATGATACTGAGTTACTTAACTAAAGTTCTTGAATACAGCTGCATTTGTAGCTGTCAAACATGGCCACATGGAAAGACTTCTGCGGTTCCAAGGGAAAGGGATCATGTCTTTCTCTTGAGAAAAACTTGTCCTGACAGAGGTGTCAGGGACAATCTACTTCACTCAATCCAGGATTCAGCTCTTTGTCCCTGAAGCATTTTGTACAGTGGGCACAGGCAACTCCAAGATGTTTCTCGAGAAAATTGAGCTCACAGACTATGAGATTAGCAACAGCCCTCTCCTAGAGTACTCACAATTGGGATGAAACCTGCACACCTATATATGAATAATTCTTTGGGCTTAAATAGGAAATGTGAACTAGGTTTAGACCTAGAAGGTATTGCCCAAATGAGGGAGCCATGCTGGATCCCTCTTGCAGGCCAAGTGTGCTATCCAAACAGGTGGGAGCAGAGGGTCTTGTGTACTTGCAATCAACAGTCACCCTTCTCTGTAATTTTTGTTCTTGTTCTTGCTGCAACTCTATCTCTTCTCACAGGGCTACTGTCTCAAAGGAAAAGAGTAGTGTTTGCTTTCAGACAGGTCAGGTTTCAGAGGCTCAGGTTGCTGAGTTGCTCTGGATGTTGCAGTCTCTGCAGAAACTCCCTCTACCTGCAAGCAAACACCCTACTGTGTCACCCACCCTCACTGATATTTTCATGAGTTAGTTATACAAGAATGGAAAGACTATAGACAGCTGTACGTGTATATGTTTGGAAGGGTGTATAAATTCACCACACAAATGAATGTGATGCCAGGGCTGAGTAGGCAAGCCCTCAAAACATATGGTTTGATTCTGACCTGGTAGTTACCTAGTAGTTACCAAGGTAACCTAGTAGTTACCTTGAAGTAGTTACATCCCTTTAAAGAGTTTCAGGGTGCCAACTTCAAGCACCTGAACTGGCTAACTGAGTTAGCCAGGTGGGATTGTGCATTTTGTAGATTCCCTCTGTAGTCAACGAAAATGAGAAGCTGTCCAAGTTCCTCATGAGAAGCCATCCCCATCCCTGACACCTCTGGTTTGCAAGAGCCCTGCAGCCAAGAACTATTCTTATATTTCCTTCTCTGTATTCAAAGGACTTATGGAGATCAGCTTTACAGGCTAAAAATGTTGGAGCAACACAGAGTGATTGCCCCCAACAGCGAGGGGAAGCAGCCAAGGGAACACGACAGAGGGCAAAGCACAAGCACACCGTGGCCTCCTGTGCCTCTGGGTGGGAGCTGGTGAGCTCTTGTCTTGGCAGAGGGCAGGCTGCAGGCACAGAGAGGATGAGGAGGCTGTGAAGGGAAACAGATGCTCGCCTGTCATTTGACCCAGAGAACATGCTTCACTTTACAGTGCTCATTAGGGGCAACTACAGTTTCCCCTGCCAGCTCGGTAAATCTGCTTTCACTCAGACTGCACACTTGATAAAGTTGTTTGTCCTGTAATGAATACCAATTTAAACTTTTCATGCAAACTTTTGTAAATCCTAATGTATGGGGGTTTTTTGGTTTTGTGTTTTTTGGGGGTTTTTGTGTCTGCATGGAAAATATCTCTTTACATTTGTGTCTGTGCAGCACCAAATGCCAAAATGTTCTCAGGCTGGAAGTAGGTTCTTGGCCCCACAATAATGAAAACAAAATTGACATTATTTGTTTTGTGGTAGTGCCTCTAGGCCTCAATCAAAAATGACACAAGACAACAGATGGATGCAAGTACACTGGGGAAACACAAGACAAAACATTTACTCATTTAGTAAGCATCGGGCATGGTACGCCAGCTGCTTGGGTATTAAATATTTTGTAGACAGCATTGTATATATATAAAAATCATAATAATTGTTGTTATAACCTAGCATATACTATAGAAAGATTTTTTTTAAATAATGTGTCTCATGGGACTGGAAAATGTGGCCATTAAAAACAAACACCTCTGTAACTATAAGCATTCAGTTATTCTTCATCTGTAAACATTACATTATCCTAAATTGAATTGAAGTTGATAGTTTTATTCTCATTTAAAAGCTGATAAATACCATACTAGAATTTTCTGACGAAAGTGTCTGCAGTTACAGACAACTGGTTATACAACTGGTTACACTGTGCAGTGCTGGCTAATGTTACATCTGTTCAGATATTTAAACTGTTCTGAAAAGAAAATTCACCCCTCCCAAAAGCACCCCAAAGTATTTTAAAATGGCATGGGTATCTGAAACACTACAAACAGAAAAATAGATTATGAACAGTTAGACCATACCTTATGAAAATGCAGAGGTCATAACTCTGGATTTTATAATTTCAAAGATTAGATTTATTGTCTGGTTTTGAAGCCTGGCTCAAACAGGAAAACATTAGATCCCAAGCTTATAGTTCATATATCTTTTCAATAGCTTAGTTTTTTTTTTCCTGAACCCATAGAACAACTTCCAATGTAACATTTTTTAAAATTATTTTTTAAATTGGAAAAATCAAAACTGCATTTTGCCAAGGTCATTTAAACTTTGCTCAGGATTACTTTTATTCGTATTCCTGCTACAACTGAGAGGGAAGAATTAGGCTTGCCTAATTTTCCTCTTTCTTTTAGTGTCTGTGCTGCATGTTGTATGCTACAATTTACCCATCAAGCATGACTACTGTGTATTATTCCCATGTCCAAAAGTTAAGCTGAAAGATGCTTCTCAAGAGCATGTTCTTTAATATGAAAAAATGGTGGGCTTTATTTTGGGCCAAATTACTTTAGGTCTAAAGTAAATATGTTTCCTTAGGTGCTTTAGGCTCATTTACTTTCTTTGAAACTTAAAAGCTCTGTTTATCTGCCTTCAAATATTATAACTAACCATTTTTTTTTCATCCACGGTAGGGTTTTTTGTTGTTTTTCTTTAGTTTTAAGAGACCAAACATATTAATGGAAATTGTTCTGCTTTACTTTATATAGTCAACCTAAAGCAATTTTACGGGAAGAACATGAAACAAGTTAATAAACCTGGAGAAAGGAATTTTGTATATAGTACATTGTAAACTTATCCAACACATATATATTACTAGTTCCTATTTCTTTCTTCTTTTCTTTTTTATTTTTTTTTTTCTTAGGAAGGAAAAGAATGACTTCAATACTGACTAAGTCCATTGAATTGGTTCCATTTATGTTAAATAGTCTGAAAAAGATTCCCAACTAATACAAGTAACCACTTCCTCTAGTGAGGGCGTGTCAGATAAAGTTTTTGCAGCCACTAGAGATATGTAACATGAGACTTGGAACTGCTTAAGTTTTGGGGTTTTTTTTTTTTCTCTCATCAATAAACAATAAATATATTTCAGCAATTCATTATGTGTTTTGACAGCTGACAAAATCTGTAAAACACAGTTCCTAGGTATATGGGTCATGTGAGAATCAGATGTACCTCCTCCATGTAAAAATAAAATTGTATCTTTTGCTACACACTCTTTAATATTCCCATTAACTCCTTTTTTCTTCTGCAAGTGGCTCTATTGCTAGGACAAAGGTAAATAGCAAGGAACTTGTTTAGTTTTCAATTGAAGTAATGTTTGTGTCATGAGTAAAGTAATAATAAAGTAAATAATAAAATAATTATAAGGACTTGAAAAGGAGCATATCCTACCAAAAAATCTTTTTTTCCAGTAGACCTTTTCAAAATATCTTGTCTTATAGCTGAATTTAATATGCATTATAGAAAAGCTAAAATTTAGAATACCTGAAAACATCCCTCCCATAGCTTGTCTTGTCTCCTTTCTGGCTGAAATCTAACCTAAATTACCCAACACACTGGCAACGACCTTCTCTCAAAAACGGTCCTCCTTAGTGATGAACTAAGTTTGGAGAGATATCCAGGCAGATAATTGTATTCCCCACTAGTGCATATTGAAAGTTGCATAAATTAGCCTCTAATTTGATCCAGTGCTTTTGATTGATGGAGTTAGTTACTTGAATTCCAGTCTTGTGGTTTAGGATGTCACTACAACATGTCTTACAGAATTAGGGTCTTGTATACCAAGAAGGGTGTTCTATTGCTCATTGTTCATTATCTTCCTCTCATGGACTAAGAGAAACTTCTGAATTTTGAGAATCTTTGGAGCTCTTGACAACATAAAGTGCCATGCTCTCAGAAAGCCACTAATACGGCTCTTAAGACTTTTTCTCCCCATGGTGGAGGTTGTTCCTTCAATGAGGAAGCCAAAGTCTTCCTCAGCAATGCTGTTCAGGGTAGCTTACCACACGGGGTCAGTAGAAATCAGTGAGAAATAGTGCCGCCTTCACCACCCCAGAACCTCTGAAATGCTCACAGCCACTATGCCATTCCCTATTAATTTCAGAAATTCACTGAGGGAAAAGCAGATGTGATTGTTTTTCTTTACAGCCAGACAGCTTTTACCACTAAAATATATGAGTGGTTTCCTAACACTGCATGAAGTTTGCTCTTTTCCAAAGCTAGCTGGGGTTCAAAAGCTTGTATTCATTTAGTTTTACAGGGCAACTTTGCCTCTGTATCTCTTCATTACATTTGTTAAAATGAGTGCTTTGTGTGTGACAGATTTATGATCAGGGAGCAGAATTTTTGTTTCTTCCAAGCTATGTTTCATAGAACTATTTCTCTTTTAAAATTAATACAATTGAAGTTTAAAAAATTTCAAAATGAAATTTAAAAATGTGTCCCAGTAAGCTCTGTGGAACTAAGCAAGAAGTTGAGAGCAGCTGCATATATTTTCTCTCCAAATACTTATGTAACTCATTTCTATTTTATTCATGATTCACAAAGACTACTCATCACACTTGTCCTCTTCTCTCTGTATCTCATTCCTTTCTTTCCAAACAGCACCGGGAAAAAGTGAAAAAAGGAAAAAAACCCAAAAAGATCACTGGCTTGAAGTCTGAGCCTCTGACAGTTTTGTGACAAAGCAATAAGCCTGGGGAGCTTTCCAGACATAAATTACAGCAAATTAAATACTTGCTTATCCCACAGTGGGAACTGGCACCTCAAACTTTGCCAAATGCTATCTGACCATTTTTCCTTTAGGCAGGTAGAGGGTCAAGCTGATGTCAGTTAATCTTAAACTGTTGCAGTACATTAGGTAGTGTTCATGGAGCCCTTGAAATCCCTCTTACTTTTTCTTGACGTAGCCATTCATCCTGAACAGTTCCGTTTTAATGAAAAGGAAATAATGCTGGGAAATAGATTAGAAAATACTCAGATTTTAATTTATTGAGGCTGTTGCAGCCAAAGGGTCAAAATACTCTTAAAAAGAAGTCTGGAGGTTGAAAGTGCCAGGGAATTATGGTTTTGTAGATTGAGTCGTTTGCTAGAAGTATTATTGCACTTTGGTTCATTTTTATGATACAGACAGTGTAAGTGGTAGAAAATGAAACTAAATGGAGGTTTTTGCCTCCAACAAATCACAATTTAGCCAATCCTGCCGATGCTTGGGAAAAGAATTCCACTGGTATCACTGTACAATGACTTCAGTCTACTTTGTTTGGAGCTAGTGTATAATGAATTTATGTTCAGGGTGGTATGCAGAAAGAGTATGCACAGTAAAAAAGGTTAATTTTTCATGTATATTGCAAAACCATGGCAACATTACTCTTTTAACCCAGGCAGTGACATTTCCAAAGTTTCTCACTGCTAATATATATGCAGCAAGCAAAGATTCTGAAACTACTTTTTTTTTTTTTTTTTTCAACACTCACAATTCATTATAAAATGCAGGCTCAACAAAAATTGTGGAAAGAAACTGATTTCCGTTGTACAGTTAAAAAAGTGTAGATTTAGATTTGCTCAGACAGCCTTAATTCTTCTTCCTTGCTTGTCTGCCCTTTGCATTGAATTTAGTGAAAAATCCTCCTGAAAAGGCAGTAGAAGCTGATCCAGATACTCCATGCCAGTTATGGCACCCAAATCATAGGGTGAAAGCTGCCACATGCACTGTGAGATGCATTTCAGCTGATGCAAGATGACAGTGGGATTATGGCATGGGGACGTTGGTGATAAATGCTACATTCAGCTCGAACCTGTAAGAAATTTCTTCATTTCCTGTTATCTGGGAAATCTGGAGATTTGCTGTCCTAGATGATGGGAAAGGAAAAGCAAAAACCAAGCTAAGAGGCTCAGAGTTATTTATTTGATATGGTGCAGATCAGTGCTTGTTTTTACCCAGAGATGGGTGGAGTCCACAGAAGCCACGTCTTGGGTTTGGAGGGGAGCAACTCAAGGTTCAGCTTCTCTGAGTTTCCTGTCATTCAGTCCATAGCAGTGACTACCAGGCCAGCATTAGTGTGAACCTGGAATGTTTATGTGTTTCTTTGTTCTTCTGATGTTCTTCTTCAGCCAAAACCTGAAGAATAAAAGTAACAGGTTTTAATCTGTTATTCTTCTTTGTTTGTTTGTTTGTTTTTTTAAGATGATATCCTGGCAAACTCGAACCCAAAATGTTTAAGACACAAGAACTGATTTCCTTCGCTTTGTGAAGTGTCACTCTTACTTTGTCATGAAAGTCTGATCAAACCCATAGGTTTCAAAGAGCCTTTAGAGAAACAGTTTTGTCTGGAAGCCTAAAGTGAGATCGGAATCTAGACGTGCTATACACTGTAAATGACCATTACAAGTGATTATTCACCCACTAGGGACTGAATAAGCAGCGTGGAGAGAAACTATTACTGTCCCTATGGAGCCTTGGAGACCTGAGACACAAGTAATGACTAAATTACATACCTTAAGTTATATCTGAACTCAAAATTGAACTTCAGTGTCCTGGGTTTCCTTTCTGCCTCTTAGACATTACATCTTGAAGCAACATCTGCTTACTCCTGCAATAAAAGGCCTGAGGGATGCACCTTACTGAGGATGGACACTGTGCTGGTGTCCTCAGGAGGACAGGTGGATGGGGAACCTCTGGAACAGGGCTCTGACATGCTGGATGCTCAGCAAAGAGCTCGGGTTGAAAGCTTCATAGGAGCTGTGAAGTGAAAAAAGAGAATGTTTAAACTCAGTAATTTGGGGGGGGGG
>JAAWXA010000005.1:20056549-20171119 GCA_038090715.1 Florisuga fusca
GGGGGAGGAAGGAAAGAGGAAACTCCATAAACTCCATAAATACAAACTTAAGACATATTTAGAAGCTGGATATGCAAGGTGAAGTTTCCCTGGGGCTAATTGCTGTAATGGCATGTTAAATAAATCCTCTCTAAACTTGGCTTTACCACCAGAATGCTGTTTAAATAATGAAGTGTTCATGAACAAACTCTCAAAAGTATTAGGCAGAAAAAATCTTTTATTTAACTTGAATTGTAATGTGAGTGTTTTTTTCCGTCTAGTTATTGTAACCACCACAAATCAGATCATTTTTTTTCTGATAATTTTGGGGCTGCCTCCTCCTTTTGCTGTCCTGAGTAACCAAGAATATAACACATGCTCCTCTTCTTTGCTTTTTTCTATAGTTCCCTGACAGACATGGGAATGTTCTTTGCCCTTTATTGAGCAGCTGGTAACTTTTGGGCCTTTCCTATTTCATTATGCATGTGCCTGAAACAAGACAAAGCTGCTGAGGCGTAGAAGATATTTATGAAACAGTAACTTCCATGGCCAAGCCTCTTTAAGAAGAGTACTTCAGCTGATGAGTTAGAACAGTTGGTGCCTCAAATAAATCTAAATCATGGCAATCCATACTGAAGAAAGACAGAAGATATAACAGAGGAGTAAAGGATATATCTAAAATCTAAAATGCTTAAATCTAAAAATTTTATCTCGGTCTGTGTAAATAGAAATAGCTAGATAAAGTTTTAGACTTCCTGATATGCTTATCATAGCATTATTCAAGTAAATATAAGGTAAAGTTAGGAGCACATTATGTTCACTGTGTGAAAAGGTGTTTTCTGTTTTGGGTTGCTTTCCTCAGGAAACATACACAACAATTAATTTTATACTTTTGATAAAATATTTCCTTCAAAAGCTTTCAGAATAGAGCAGAAATAAAAGTATTTCTTTTAAGAAATATTTCTTTAGGTTCTTCTAAGCCTCAGAATAATGTGTTTACATATTAGGTAATCTATTTTGTAGAAATCAATATCTTTTCATTGCATCTGGGGGAGAATAATATTAGACACTTGTTGGTTCTTGGCATTCTTAACACTGTTTGAAAAGGGAAACAAATAATTTTACAGCTGCTTCCAAGAAAGCACATTATTAGATCTCAATACTTAACTGCATTTCCTCACAGACATTGATTTGTTACTGTTACTGCTGTGACTGCAGCCAGGTGGTCATATAGTTTGAAAGAAGTATGCAATTAAATTGATATCACAGAATTATACTTGGTATATTTTTGTCTGCCTATGTCTCAGACTCAAAGGTGAGTCATTTGATTTTTCTTTAGAAATGGAAAACTCAATTTCCTGTTATGAACTCCGAGACTGTTAACAACCACCAAGAGTGATAGAGAGAGGCTTCTTTTAAGCAAGAGGCTTGTTGGGGGTTTTTCCAGTTCTTCAACAGCTGCCAGCAGTATGGGAGAAATTCCATTTTAGTTTCCCATGCACATCCCAGGAAAATGCTACTATCACCAAATGTTGTTTGGGCAAATAGGGATCACGAGGCAGAGGAGCTGTACTGTCCCACTCTGAATGTCCCTCTCAAAGTATTTCCCACTGTAGCCCAGGAGTTCGGCCACTGAGCTGGAGATTCAGGTCCCCTGATGAAAATGAGTTGTAGCAAGGACTTGAATCTCTCCATGACTCCAACGAGGGCTGTAGCCAGTGGCTACGTTGTTGCACATACATTCTGTCCAGAAATTCTCTTCACACTGAACCTGTAGATAAAGTATTGTTGAGAGATTTCTTTCACAAACTGATTTTTCTGCCTGAAAAATGGCTTCCTCAAAGCAAGCCCAGCCAGCTCAATTGTGTATTTGCTAAGGGTATGAATATATATGCATTTTTGCTTAACTATTATTGGGTTTTTCTTTCTGTTGACTTTTGTCTGTGTGTATTCTAGTATCGAAATTACAAAGATCATGAGATGTGAATATTAAAGTATCCTACCTAGAATGCATTAAAAGAATCTGATTTTAAAGACATCAGGTCTATGGTTTCCCAGCACCAGCCATATTTAGAAGTTTCACTGTCCATTTGAGCTTTTAACCAACTAGTCACTCCACACATTTTTCCACCTGTTTCAGGCAAGGACACGAATTTTAATTTTCTCTAAATATATCTGTGGATTTTATTTGCCCAGTAGAAGGAATATAATGCTTTCTTCTGAAAGATTTGTTCTTACACATTGAAACTGGTCACAGTCAGCATAAGCCTTGTCCAAGAAGTGGTCATTAAAACTACAGCTTAGCTCTGCAGTTTCTGAATGACAACAGTTTGATCAGGTATGCAGTTATTCCATCATGCCTTTCATTTGCAAGTTCAGAGGATCTCCACAGATGCTGAAGGGCACTGGGAGCAGGCTAGGACTTGCAGAATGAAACCCTGGCCAAACTCATTTATTTTGTTCTTGCTTTGGGATAATACCCCTGCTTATAAACCACATGGTGTAGTGCCTCATCTAACAGTCCACGAGCAGGGATAGATTACAATGAACTGCTGTGTTTGTATTACCCTCAACCACCCAGCCTGGTCTCAGTGAAGAGACAGTCGAGCTGCTCACGAAACAGCTGCAGAATGGCTGCAGTTTGCCACCTGGCCACTAACAAAAATGGGCAAGTAGCATGAGCTGAGGTATTGATGGGGAGGCAGAGAGGTGGGCAGAAATGTGAACCACTCCAGCCTGTGGGGCTGGGCACACAGGGACCACGTTTGCAGCTAGCTGGAGCATGTTATGTTTCCTGGCAGGGCTTCAACTTGCAGAGTTAACTTCACTCCAGAGAAAACTACGCCAGATTCTGGCCTTTGAAGATTTCGGTAAAGTTCTTTTTCAGGGAAAAAGGGTTGCCAGCTGGGAGTTTTTTGTGAGTTGTCTGCTTTTCAAAGATCTCTCTGAAAGGGGCTTGGTTAAGGGCATTGCTGGGGGAAATCAATTATAATTTTCAAATATGTTAGACTTAAACAAACATTTAATTAAAACAAGACCAGCTCTTTCAGACATTGCTTGTCTTCTCCTGTCTGTAGAGTTGGGGAGTTCTGGGGAATTCCTGATATCAAACATTTTTCGATAGCATCAGCAAACTTTTCAAACTAACCTCCAGTACTTCCTTTCCTTACTCTTCTCTCTCCCAACTCTTTTTCTCAGACACTTTAATCTATTTTTTCATCTCTAGTTTTTCTGTTTTCCCCTATTTCTTGCAATCTCAATTTTTCTTCTAACCTCCTTACTCATTGCTCCCTGATCCCTTCTCTATGTTTTTCTCCCCACATGCTATTTCCCAGCCCAAATTAACCTCTCACAATAGCCTCTGCCTAATGATGGAGAGGAATACCCTGAAACATCAGCTTTCAGCAGATGGGCATCAGGAGGGTATATGTGAAATGGATTTTTCATCCGCTCCCTGATTTCTGTTATCCTTCTTCAAATGTCTGTCTGACTTCGGTGGCACCAAGAATTATAGCTGGGCTCTCAAGACACAGAACGAAATAAGAAGATGATTTTGCCACTTGTTGGGCAGCTCCAAAACTCTGCCAGGCAGCCCAGGAAGATCTGCGGGGAGACAGAGGGACAGAGCCAGGGCTGCAAAAGGTGGGCATCACCTGAGTGTCCTGCAGCACCCAAACATCGGTTTCCACTAAGGTATCATAACACTGTGCTTATGGTATTATCAGCATTATAACCACAACACAACATGTGTGCTGAGTCTGAGTCTTTGCAGTTATTAAAACCTACAAATATCTACAATAAAAGCAAAGGAAACATATTGGCCACAATATGTTTTTCTTTCAAAAAAATCCAGCTGATACTAGCTTGCCCCAGCATAAAGTTCCCTCACCCAAATCAAATTTTAATTCAAATTTTCCTGTTTTTTCTTCTCCATTTCCCCCCTCTTCCTCAAGGACTTTCAGTGCTTAGGTGTATTTGCTTGGTAGGACATGATTAAGGATCATGATACCAAATTGAGATAAAGTAAATGTAAACAGTATTATCGTCCCTATTTTGCAGAGGGACAAAGAAGGTATTGTGCAGTAGCTTGTGATATTGGCTGATAGCAGAAATACATTAATGCAACAAATTGTGAGTATTTTTTATTTATCTTCAGCAATACAAAATACACAGCATAGCAGAGGTGGGCAGTAAATATATATTCTTAATAAATACAAATAAATTGTATTATTTGAAAAAAAAAAGGTATAAATTAAAATAACCCAGTAAAAAGTTCCAATCCTATTGTGAAGGAAAGAGCTAGAGTAAACAGGGGCAGGACGATTTACAAGGGCATGTAGTGAAAGGACAAGGGGTAATGGCTTTAAACTGGAAAAGGGTAGATTTAGATTAGATATTAGGAAGAAATTCTTCACTATGAGGGTGGTGAGACACTGGAACAGGTTGCCCAGGGAAGTTGTGGCTGCCCCCTCCCTGGAAGTATTCAAAGACAGCTTGGACAGGACTTTGAGCAATGTGGGCTAGTGGGAAGTGTCCCTGCCCATACAGGGGGTTGAAACTAGATGATCTTTAACGTTCCTTCAAACCCAAACTGCTCTGTGATTCTATGGTGTGACCAGATTTTTAAAGACAACTCCCATGAAGGTTTCTGCTCAGACTTGTCTTGCTCCTGCTACATACTAAACATAAACCGTGATTTTTCTTTTCTATTTTAGAGTATGCAAAATGTGCAACATGATCCTGTAAACTTTGCCTGTCAACCTTAACTTCTACATTTTCTGGCTTCTAAATGATTGCTCTCATAAATCTAGTTTACCATTAATCTCTGGATTCTTTGTCCCTTTACGGTATTTAAAGACTTGGAGACATTTTGCTTTTACATCTGTGAGTATGCAGTGAAGAGCTATCATTTCTTTGCTTGTCAATTCATTCTCAAAAGCAGAAGGTCTTTTTAAATTTTCATAATACACAAAAGTTACACCAGGAGGATCCAGCAGACTGAGGACTGAGTGACAGACTAACTTTAATCTGAATCAGGTGAGGAAGTGTTTTGAGAGTCATACCATGATAGCCAGCCTGTTTAAAAATTCTGTTTCATCTGTGAGCAGACTTCTAAGACTAGAGACATTTCAAAAGCAAAGAAAATATTTGGATTCTACTAAGTCTAAAAAAATTCTAGACTTAAAGAGAAAACTGTAAAAACACATTCAAACTAACAGGTTTCTCTGTCAGTTAGAGATTTTGAACAGAACTGGAAAGATAAGCCCAGGTGGAGATTATATTAAAGTCTTTTGTGTCACAGATTTTATAACAGTGCTCTGAATTTTTGAAAACAAATAGTTCCTTGTTGAAGGTTTGGCTGCAAGCAGCTTCATTTTCATACAAAGCTTCTGTAAAAAAAATCTGATTTGATGATGATCTTTTAGCAGATATATGGTTTGCTATAACAAAGAAAACCAAAACAATACTTTTCATTAATCTTCTCCACATTACATAACAACTACCAGTTTCTACATAACTCCTCGCCCTCTGATGATGATTAAATTTTGCCATCTGCTAAAAAACAAAATTTAATGTAGTTTAAAACCTCTTAAAGAACAAGACATGGAATTTAACTCCTGTTTTTCAGTTTCAAATCTGTAATCAACGTGGGGATTTTAGACACATTCAAAGATTTTCAAGTGAATTAATAGAATCATTATGATTTTCCCTGCTTTCTAGAGAGCATTAAAATACAGATTCAGTGTTCTGTAAATGGAATAAAATTATTTACTATACCTATTAATATACATATACATTATCTTGAATTGCACATATTGGTTATTACATAGTACAGATGAATCACTAAATATGTAGATGAATCACTGAATAGTTACTACATTGTATTACTTTTTTAATCTATGGAAAATAATCTAATGTGTAACACTAACCAAACCACAGAAATCTGACTCACTAAGCGTGTCTGAAAGTGTTTGTCCTGTCTGATCAAATCAGTAAATTAATGATTTAATAATGTAAAATGTCTTCTAGTTAAAATGTTCATCATATTTTAACAGACACTTATATATGTCATGTCCATCATTTTGAGGGGATAATTTCCATTCAGATCATGATAAAACCCCACATTTCTCCTGCATTTAGTAATACAGATCTTCACTTCATATATTCTAACTCTTGCTATTAGGAACACATGCATGTGAATAAAGAATAACAATCTTACAGTATTTTTAAAATTCTGTCTTCCAAAATGTAAAGAATTAATAGCCAGTGAGATTTGCTCTATCTTCAAATATGAATTAAGATGCAGAGCTCTCTCTGAGGAATTAAACCTTGTAAGCCACGTGTTTCTCCGATTTTTATGCCTTTCAGTTTTGTCATAAAAGTTCTGAGAATATTATAGTCATCCCTGAGGATGTATTTTGTTTAGTTCTCAAGTGCCTGCATTCACATTACATTTACAGCACTTTTGAAAAATAGGGCCTCCAGCAGTCCAGGAGCTGAAGCCACCCTGAACCCCAGCAGAGGGACAACTCCCCCAGCAGCACTGCATCAGTCACTTCGACCACCCAACAACTCTGTTCCAGTCCTCATCAGCTGGGAGATATCCCCCAAAAATATTTTGTATGTGTCTTGCAAAGTTGTAAATGATGCTGCTGCTCATGGGATGAGGTTTTTAGATGGTGAACACTGTGTTAAGAACTACAAAACTGTCTTCATCTATTAGTGGCTCTACTGGTTGCCAAGCTGCACTAAATTTGTGCTAAATTCTGGCTGCTGGCAGCAAAGCAACTCAGCCAATGCTCATGTGACTCTAGGATTTTGTCCTTAGAAGAAAAGGTGACGTTAGCTAAGTTTTGTCTTAGGCGTGTGCAGTAGTGGCAGATGTTCTCAGCAATTGTTAAATGAGCTCCAGATGGTAGTTTAGAAGTTTGACCTTAAACATTTTCTAACTTTCAGCTGTAATTTTTCAACGAAGAGATGTGTAGGTGCATGGCTTGTTCAGCTTTTCTTCTGGATTTAGACTGATGATAAAATGATGAGGTTCATCAAGAAAATGGATGATGATATTATCTTGTCTTGAATTCAACACAAATGAAGTTTGAAGGAGTCACCTGTTCACCATTACCAATAAGGAGATTTTAAGGAGAAAAAAGTAGCCCAATAATTTGGGGTTTTTTTAGTCCTCATAGAACTTAAAGAAAAAAAAATTCCTGTTCAAATTGTTTATTCATTGTCTCATAAAATTTCATCTATTTATGCAGACTGCGTTCTGTTGAGCCGTTTAGAGTAAACCCTAACTCAGTGTATTCAATGGATTTTACCTAACAGAGAACAAAACACTCAGCTTTCAGGTTTAAGGAGTTCTTTTCATTTGCTTTCTCCTTAAAAAGAGGATGTACATATTTTTACATTTACTGCTTTTTGCAGAGTAATCACCAGATAGTTTGCCAGATACTCTAAGAAAGTTCATCTATGCAAGAAGCTTTATAATTTAGAAAATAACATCTAAAATCATCACTCTTACTGGAATTGTTCTCTACATGCAGAGTTAAAGGAGGATAACTCATTGTTCATTCCCTCATTAGACAAGAACACAACCTGTCTTTGCAATAAAACTTCTGTATGCCACGTTCAGATGGGTATGCGTAGTAAGTGGTTGATTCTGAGCACATGATAAGCATGTGCTGTGAAATCACTACCTGATTTCACATTAACTGTTTTCTCCATTTCTTCCTTTTTGCTCTAACACACCTATAATTCTACCATTTACACCAAAAGTAATACTTTGAAGTCTCACCTCTTCCACTAGAGAGGAGGTAAGAGTCCATCTCATTTTGGCAGCAGGCAGGAGCTGGGTCCCATCAGAGTGCAGGGATGCAGAGCATCAGACACACACTTCTACTGGGCTCAGCACATCTCACTGCCATCCCAGGGGAATGATGAAGGTGTGAGTGGATAGGGCTGTGCTCATGTGTCACCCCAACACGAGCTCAAAACACAAAGGTATTGCATCCATGAGCAGGACTCCGGGATATAACTGCATCTAGTAGTTAAGATATAGTCGTAATAAGGTAAAGATAAATAAAAAGATCAGATAGGATCTGGACCTGTACACATGCTACTGCTCCATCCACAATTAGCATCAGAACTGCTGCACCCAAAACAATGAACTCCAGAAGGAAGAAAATGAAGCCTAAAGAAGGTCTGAAATAGGGTTTGGGCCCTCAGCTGTAAAACACTTCTAGAATGCACACATCTCTGGAAATATTGACTTGGAAATATTTAAAGGCTGCCATTTATCATACCCTTGATCTATAGATAATTCAAGAAAATAAGATCTAATAACATATCTTATTAAAGCTGATGAATGCAATCAGCAGCTTTCAGCCTAACTGAATATTGAATGCTCCTTTATATAGCAATAACTCAAAAGAGCAGGGAGCCATTGCCTGAAGTCAATGGCAAATTAAACCATGAGGCCAAAAAGGATTCCCTTAATTGTAAAACAGTTGGGCTGTGGTATTGATTTATGCAAATACCTTTGCCTGTAAATTGAGGCAGTGACCCTGGGAGCAGGCAGAGAGGTTTGGGGACAACCCCAGGGGGCTGAACCAGACATCTCACTGCCTGTAACCCATGCTCTGTGGCTTCAGGGTGTAAAGGCAGATTCATGATGCCTCAAGCAGCACCTGGATGCATAATCCTCATCTGTCCCCAAGACAGACACATGCACATGGGCTGCAGCTTAATATTTCCAAAGTTAGAAATAGCACAGATCAGAAAGCTATAATTAAACTTTTTGTTGCTAGTCTTTATAGCTTTCCACACATTGCCTGCTTGTTGGTGGGGAATGTTGTGCCACACATGAAGTAAGGGGTCCTTTACAGAAGTATATAGACAGCAGCAATATCACTTATCTATTCAGAACCTGTATCACTCATATTTTTGAGAGTGCAGATGGAAGATTTTCTTGATTTTGGTGCAATATATATGGAAAGAGATTGAATATATGTTTGAAAATACTAACTCGTGTAATGATTCTAATCACAGTTTGCTGGAGACTTAGTCATCATTTGGTTTAAACAAACAAAACCAACAGTACTTTTCTGGGACATTGTGAGCCCACTCTGGGTGAGCCCAGTACAAGCTGAGGGCAATTTTGTCCTGTGAAGAAGGGAAGAAAAGCATTTTCTTTCTTTTCCAAGTTGCTGTGCAATGCAAGTTTTTATATCAACAGCCATGATGAATTCATTAAGTGTAATTTGAAACCAGCTTGGCACAAAAATGTCCATCTGTCTGTTAAAATCAATGTAACTATGGAGTGAGTAATTAGAATTCAATCAGCAGGGAAAGTTGCTGATTCTTAAGACAGAGAAATCAATATATATTTTGGCAGAAATCATAAATTGTAATGAGTGCATTAAAGACTACCAAGTAGCTACATCTTTCATTTCCACTCCTTTTGCAGGTCTACCCAGCACACCTAGAGATTTCTCTAGCCTTACTCCCATTTTATTCCTTAATCATGGAAATATGGTTCATGATAATGTTCTGATATACTTAGGGAAAACTTCAATTTAAAACAAAGAAACAGAGAGAGACAGAGACAGATTTCTTCTTGCAAACAAAAAATTAATTCAGGCAGATAACTTCAATACTTAATGTTAATTGTTAAGGTAAACACAAAGATTAAGCCTGAAGATGTCATCTCACCAAATTATCCTGTTGTTATGTCAGGGATTTTGAGCCCAGTCTAGAATTAAGCTACATATAGGAAGAAATTATTTACTTTGAGGGTGGTGAGACACTGGAACAGGTTCCCAGAGCAGCTGTAGGTGCCCCATCCCTGGAAGAGTTCAGGGATAGGCTGGATGTGGCTTGGAGCATCCTGGAGGTGTCCCTGCCCATGCAGGGGAGTTGACCTAGATGATCTTTAAGGTCCCTTCCAACCCAAACCATGCTGTGATTCTACAATAATGGGCCTAGAGGTGTGGAGAGGGTAACTAAAATGATCAGTACCTCATAGGAGAAACATGGGTGTTTTAAGAAAGACAGAAGAAAGACATAAATAAGAACATGAGCACAAAGTGTGTAACTCCCAAAGTTGCTAAAATGGGTTGCTGAGATTTCAGGAAGAATGTGTTGAGAAGCAGATGTTTGTGTCAAAGCCTCACAGTGAAGATTCAACACAAACTTTGACACAAATTCCATGCTTTCTTTTTGTTTTCTAATAAAAATCTGACTTAGAATAAAACACAGAGAAGCACTGTGAAATTAAATGCAAATATATTTTATTACCCGGCTTGAGCCACTTCATCAAAGATTAGCATTAACGATTATAATGAAAGAACAGGAAGAAAAGTTAAATCACATGCAAATGTGTTTTGCTACCTGTCTTAAGTTATCTCATCAAAGATGAGCATTAATAAATTTAAGAGGCTTTGTGAGTAAGGCCCACCAGCTTCAGTTGCTGAAGTTCAGCTCTGGATCAAGAGAGAAAAGCAAACAAAATTCTGGAATAAAATAAGCAAGAAAGATGAGAGAAGACAGTGACATGCAGCATGTTGACCTAAAAACCCACTAAATAATAGATTTTATTTATGTGGTCTGTGGGCCATCCTCAATTCATCTGCACACAGTCTTATTTATAAAACAAAACCCCATTTCTCAGACCAGCAAACTAAGCTTAGCAGCTACTCCATCTGTTGAGCTGCAGCAGCAGAAAGAGGCCGTACTCTGTCACTGGGTGTTATTTGTATCCAGGGTAGAGTGTAAGGTTGAAATTGAAAGCAGTGACCTCCTTTTTGGCTTTTTGCACAGGGATTTCTACTGGGGACCTCCAAGCTGAGACAATGTTTTGTATCTGGGTACTGCCAACATTCTTTTGTTCCCTAGGGGCAGGGGGAAAAAGGATCAGTGGGTTGCAAGTGGGTCCTGCATTTCTGTCCTGGGCTGGTCAAGTCTTGCTTTCCTTTGACCAGAGTATAAAGCCTCACTTCTTTGCAACTCTTATTCAGGTCAGCTGCGTGACTAGAGGCTGGTCTGTACAATCATGGCAAGTTATTGGTGATCCCAGGATGCCCTGGTTTGGCATTAAGAATAAAACACTTTAATAATCTAGTGTAAATCTCGGTTTCGTGTGAGATTCCACCTCCATCCTGCAGAGAAGCTCTTAAACTCTTTATGAGTCTCTGCCATTCAATATTATGCTAGATAGGCTCAGCTTGCAAAAGGTATAGTACCTTGGCACCAGGCTTTCTTTTTTTATCACTGCTAAATATCAGGCTGACAAGACTGATAATCTTCCCTGATTAGTTCCTTCACGTTTTATTAGAACATGTCCCTGCATTCATTCAGATATTTAATTCCACTATTGACGGCCGCTTCTTAAAACATAAACAATTCTGTCTTGGCTGGAAAAAAGGTTTCTATGATATCCAATAATTGCCTTAAGTGACAGCAACCACCAGCACCAGCTCAATGCATTCTCCAAGGTTACTGGACTCAAGAGCATTTTCAACTACTAATTACTTTTCTGCATGCTTCTCTCTTTTTCCCTGGGTTTGATAATTAATTTCTTCATTCCTTCCTCAGGTTTTCATGTTTGCACACTAATTTTCTCCCTCAAGCTCCTAAAATGTTTTTGTGCACCTTAACCTTCAGACAGAGCCGCTGTCCTCATGAGCATACACCCGTTTCTTTCATGGAGCTCTGCTGAACAAGGTGACTCTTGAGTTGTGCCATCCGCCTCAGGAGAGTCCCTGCAGATTTATACAGGTATGGCTAGATGTGGGGTTACTTATTTACAGATAAAATATCTCTCCCCCTGCAGTCCCTCCAAGCATGCAGCATTTGACTGGGGTTTGGCCATGTGTAGTGGGAAGCTCAAGGCTTTTTCTCTGGTTTCCCAGCTGGCCACTGCCTTGTTGGAGAGAGCCTGAGGAGCTGCTCTTTCCGTGCTTGAGCTGGGGATTAACAACAGCTAGAAGGTATTTCTAAATAATCATAGCATCACTGGGACTTACACTCCCTCTGAGAAAGAGTCCTGGAAGAAACAGATAAAGATCTGGATGTGTTGCAAGGGGCAGAATTGCAGCAGCTCTCAGACTTTCAGTGGAAATAATGTGACTCAGCCTCTGCAAATATGGAGGAAGATGCTGGCTTGGGTAATGAGAGTGAGGCACAGCCACCATTACCTTCAGTAATCTCAGCCCAAAGTTTTTGGCAGCATTAACCTGAGTGTTACTCATGCTCAGAGCACAGGCATGCCAGAACAAAATGTGTTACCTGTGCCCATTAGAAGCTGTCAGGTGGCAACAGGATCACAGTCTCCCACTGCCGTGGCATACTTTCCCCATAGGTTTCACAATAGCTGTGTTTAAATACTTGCAAATCTTTACAGATTTACAGGATGCAGTGAAAATTAGAAATGTGAAATTTGTAGATCTAGTCTGATCAGTGATTAATATCACCTCAAGTAAAAAAATGTGCATTTCCAGAATACAGGTATTTCATTGTCTCATTAGAAGGAAAATTTTGTGTTATGAAAAATCAATCTTTGTGGGCCTTTTGACAAGAAGAAAACTGTTCTTTCTGAGTATTCAGACTACTCATGCACCCAAAGCTACTATACATTAAAAGAATGGAGAAGTCATTTTATCTGTGCAACTGAAGATATTAAATCACATGTAGTTGACACTGTAGTTTTTCCTGTACAGTTATCCTGTCTCTTGATGGTGGAGGTGATCATGGTGATTTTGGATGTCAACACTAGGATTGGGGAAAAAAAGACCACCTTTCTGAAGAAGAAAGTGTGATCATAACAATGCAGAAATGAAAAATGATGCTCGGGGGCAAGTGTAATACTTGAAAGGTATTGTAACTCATTTACTGAAAATGACCAGATTTCATGGTACCATCATCTTCTTAAAGGATTGCATTCAGTCCTCTTTGATGGCTTATAAGTCTTTTTTTCCTACATAATGTAATCTTTACAGAGGCAGCTCCTAGAGAATGCAGTATAATGAAGGCAGGTACTGAATAGAAGATACATTTATGTCATAAGGTGAATCTCATACTTTTTATTTGAAGCTGATCCACCAATTGCAATCCATGATCTGATGTAGCTAAATGAAGAAGCCCCATTTTTCTGGTAGGGCAGCAGAATGGAAATCATATCTATAGCCTGCAGCCCCAGAACAGTATGAGAGCACTTTGTATACACCTGTTGCAGACAAGGAGCCCTGAGCAAACGATGCTAACTCATTCACTCTGACCTTCTATAGAGGGTAGTTTAATTTAAAAAAAACATACTCTAAAAGCATGTTTGCAGACACTTGGAAAGAAAAGATGATCTGAAGACAAACTGTCCTGTATCTCATTTGCTAAATGTTGTTTAATTCCTTTACTAAAACATCTCTCCTCGGAAGAAAGGATATGGCAGCAATTTTCACCAGGTCCTGGAACATGTGAAGAGCAATCATAGGTGACAAATCTGTAGTGGCCTGGGCTGCAGACACAATAGAAGCCCAATTTCATGTTGTGTAAACCCAGACTTCTAGATTAATAAATCCAAACTGCACTGAGAGAATGGATTTGATTCTGTGTGTTGTATGGACCTCTGACAGCAGGGTGTCAATGGGACTTGCTAACACCAATTCCCCTGGGCGCTACCTGATATGTTGGATTTTTTTACAGCAGATGATCCTGAGAATCCTGGCTATTTAAATGTATTTGCTTTTGGACACATATATTGGCATTCAGTGTTATTACACTGACACAAGCAGCAGCTGTGTACCTAACACCAATTTGATGTCTGTGAAAGAGATTAAGGAAAATAAACAAAAATTCTCACTACTTTAATTTACTGCTGGCAGTTTCAATTGGTGTCACAAGCTCAGCTTTTTTTAGATGACCTACAAATTTGAAACAAAGGAGCATACAGGTATATTTATAAATCAAAAGAGTATGCAACATCATATATACATGTAGACAACATGTGTTTACCTTAACGTATATGGTCAAAAATTAGTTTAAGAAACATGTAGTTGGTCAGTGTGGTTGATGACAACCCACAAATGTTAGGTTAGGTATGCTTAGTGTGTCCAGGGTGCACATTTCCTGCAAATTCTCCTGTCAAACATTCAAGAGAAAAACCCTCAGTCTTTACTGACCAAGAACTTTAACTTTGCAGTTTATGAACAACACAATAAATGGTTTTATCTGTGCTGTAGTTCTATGAATACAGTCAAATATTTGCCACGATGACTGTAAAGTTTTGCTAAAAAATACATTTTGTACATAAGCATTTAGCTTTAAAGAGGCATTTATGAAGTACAGCAAATAAAAGAATAATAGGCTGCCTTGTTTATTGTTTATCTGTTTCCCTGTAATAATTAGGATAATCCCAAAAATTACAAAACAACAAGAACATTTAAGCTTTGCCATTTCCAAAATGTGACTAAGTTCCCAAGCACATATTTAAAAAAACAAAACAAAACCAACCAAACCAAACAAAACAAAAACCATCAAAAAACCCCAAACCCGAGAAACAAAAAAACACAAACAGCACTGAAAAAAAATATAAACAATCATTCCATTTGTGAAGCCCAGATCAGGTGTGTACTAGAAAAGACACTTGGGAATATGTTATAATTACATTGATTGGTAGCAAGTGCTTAACTGTGCACGTATATATCTATACTACAGTAAGATGGACCCTAAAATTATTTTGGATTCTCTCATGGATGGAGTGATAGATCATACTCCCCTCTCCAGATGCAGAATAACAGTCCCAAGCAACAGAAGCACTGCATGAGTGCATTTGCAGAAGTTCATAATCTGTCCCAAGTTACTTATCAAGTATTCTTAAATTTCATTCTGATGATGAAGAGATGGAAAATTATGATACCATCTGGAAAGGGCTAGTTCAGTAGTCACAAATCTAAAGGAAGTTCTGGCCAGGATATTGGGCTATTTAAGGTGTCTTTGAGAAAACCACCTTTGTTCAGCAGTTAATAAGTAAAATAAATTCATTGCAGAATTCAAACATAGTGTAAAGGATGACTGCTTCCAATTAAGGAAGCAATCTGCTCTGGGTAGTGGTTTCTTTAGTAGGAAGGAATGATTTACCGTGTAGCATGTTACCACAAAGAAGTTAGTGAGCTACTCTGTATCCTTTGGGAAAAGAACACGCAGAAAATGGCATGAAATCAATGAGAGGGAAAACTAGATCAGTTACAAGCAAAAGTTTCCTAAAAATAAAGAAAAATCTTCTTGGGAAACCTAATTACTAGAGCAAAAGTAAGCCAAATCCTGGAGAGTATGGTTTATAAACAGTTGAGCTGAGCTGAGCCAAGGGAAATTAGCAGGAAA
The DNA here is from genome assembly GCA_038090715.1 of Florisuga fusca. NCBI lineage: Eukaryota > Metazoa > Chordata > Aves > Apodiformes > Trochilidae > Florisuga > Florisuga fusca. Next base: position 20,071,904 of record JAAWXA010000005.1, read on the forward strand.
CCTGTGAGATGTGTAAGGATTTTATGATCCTGGGGCTCCATCATGGTGTTCACTTACACTCTCTGCTACAGCATTTTGCAGCAGTGTAGCCCGAAGGCAGGAAAAATGGCTGTGGGTATGTGACAGGAGGGTAATCCCCTCGGCTAAAGAAGTTTCTGCTGTCAGCCCTGTTTCCAGAATAGCTCCAAGCCTTCTTCCCAGCCTGAGCTGAAACAGCTCTTCCAGATCTCCTCCTCTTTGAACAGTCCAACATTAGAGGCATATTTAGTTTTCCCAGGCTGCTCTTCCTTTTATTGTGCAAAGTTATGCACTTTAGTGTTTGAAAAGCTTGATTATGCTATTAGGAAGATACGGAGTTTAATTGCCCATGTATTCTGCTGACTCCCAAATCTATTTGGTCTCCCAATCTTAACTAAGGGCTTTAGTACATCAGGATGTTCCCAGGACCAGAAGCACATGTAATTCCAAGCAGCAGTCCAGCTAGGAGGAGGGATGAGAGAAGATTTACAGCTTTGTATCTAGCCTGCTAGATCTCATGGAAAGCAGCACCACATGATGGTCAGCTCCATCAAATACTGCCAGCAGATCTAGCTACATTACCATTGTAATTTGACCAAAAGTTTATAGCTAAAAGAAGATGGCCCACCAGAGTAATCGTCATTGTCTCTGTGTAATATCTTCAACTAAAACCCCAGCTGTGAGAACATTTTTTGGCAGAAAACAGGCAGTAATAGGTCCCTTTTGGTTATGCCTCCTCAAAAGCTATCCTTTGTTTTATATGTATCTCAACTTCTGGCAAAAGGGAAGTGTGTGATGAGCAGTGAAATTGCTTTCAAAATCTTAGGCTAGCCAGCATACATCCTACATCCACTATAGAATACTTGACCTTGTTTTTTTACACTGCCCCTGCAATAATACCATCCAGAAGGGCAAAGGAATAGGATACCACTGACACTTGGCCACATGTGAATCATTAAAAGATGACCAAACTCTCTGGACAAATGCCCATGCTAGATTTATCTGCAAAATATCTGTAGTTCTCTTTCTGTCTCTTTTCTACCGTATAGTGTCTGCTAGTCAGTTTGCCTAGTCTTTATTCTACTTTCCACTCTCATTTGCCCTAAAACTTCTCAGTAACTTTCTTTTTCTGGCATAAATAATACCATAATGTCATCATTTGCTCAATGTTTGAATCCAGGCTGTCAGAATGGGTTCAAAATATGTCCATTGGTCCTAATAAGTGATGCAAACATTCAACGTGTAGTACAAATTCTGAAACTGGCTAGGAGAAGTCTACGTGGTTTTATTTCATTCAATCCTCTTTTATATGTTCTTCAGGGCAGCTGCCAGACTGTCATGTCATTGTATTTCTGCTTTTTATTCCAGGTATTTTAGGATAGAAGAGGAACAATAGCATTGGAATTACCTATTTAGTGGTATGGTGCCTTTGTTTCAGCAGATTGTGAATCACTTTGGAGGCACACTCAGCTTCACATATCAGTTTGTTTCGCTGTCGATTTATATAGACAGCTTGTCAGCAGATGTTGTATCAGTGCAGAACTTTCTACTATCAAAAGTGCTGATGGGAGTAAGAGAATTTTGCTTGTCTCACATTCAGGGCATGTATAGAGACCAAAGCATAATATTCAGATTTTACTTCTCTGACATTTAGTCATCACATAAGATAGAGTAAACAGCTTTAAGAAGGGCTTTGGTGGGGTATTTTATGTTCTATGTTATGCCTAAAAGCATTCAGTCAGCTGAGAAATATAGAGTCCACATGATGATCTGCTAATGATCCTTCAGTCAAAATTGAAAGACAAGCATGAGGAACACATCCTTCAAAATATTTATGAATGCCTCTAAAAATTTTAAATCAAAGAGTTAAGAGATTCACAATTAATATTTTGTGAACAATGTGATACTGATAACTGATAAACACCAAAGAAACTGTCTCCCAGATAGGCACTCTAACAGAATATTCTCTTCCAAGAGGTACCATAATCAAGCATTATTTGGCAGAAAAAAGATAAATGTTTCCTCCTTTCTAGAACCAGGCAAACTGGAAATATTACATATTTTTTTTTAAATACTGTTCAAAAGGACTGGAAAATCAGACCTTCCTTGGAATTTTCTCAAGAAAGTGGTGAAGGCTTTCAGAGGAACATCCTCCTTGCTTTACAAACCACATTTCAACTGAAAGCTTTCTGGTCCTAGTTAAGGACCTCCTTCATTTATTTGCAGCCTGTGATTCTGTGGTAGGGTTACAGTCTTGAAATCTCATTTTTGGAGTGAGATGAGACACTTTTGGTGCAAGTCTGACCTCATGAGTTTTAGATGAGGTCTGCCCAGGAAAACAGCATAGGACAATTCACATAGGGTGTGAACACATGAAGCCTGTAGTCTCACCTCCAGCATGCAGCTGGGTCAAGGCCAAGCAGACTGAGCTGTTCAGATATTTATCCAGACTTGTCTTGAACATCTCCATGTATGGAGCCTGCAAAACAGGATACACTTCAATCTAAGGTGTAAACGAAGAATATAATAATGTGAGTACATACATACATCCTGCTCATCCTGTGTTAGGGCAGAGGATGTATAAGAAAGGGAGCTTATCTTAACCTACCCATTTAGACCTGTGACTGGAAGCCCCCACCAGTGCTTTTTAATATAGAATGAATTATTTTTTTCAGAAATATGAATTTTTAGGACATCTTGAGGCATATTCCAGCCCTGGAGCTCTTGACATGGTAGAAGATGCCATTTGAAAAACATTCTAGAATTTAGTAAGATAATGCAATAACATTCAGAAAAAAAAAAGATTGTAACTACTCTTTTCTTTCGGATATCTTGTGACACAAAGGCTCATTAGAATAAAAGAGTTTCACAGTTCACTCATTGACTTGTTTAAGTTAAGATGGGTTTGTTTTTAGAGACTTCTTTAGAATGAAACTTAGTAATAGCTGAAGAACAACAGGCACTTTGAATTGCCTATTATTTTTGAAGGAACACACAACTTGCTTAGAAAGGCTTCAATAATTATTCCAGCATGCCAGTTACTGAGCAAACAAATTTTATACCAAGTTGCTAGAAGATTTTTTTAAAGAAACAAGCGAATGCCCCATAGCGATGCTTAGCAGAGGCAAATTTTAGCCTCTGAACTGAGAAATGGAACATGTTGTAGGTGGTGTATTTCTAGCTAATTAGCTGAAAATTAAAAAAGCTCAAGGAAATAAAATGAAACCAGTTGCTGAATGCTTTATGCCCTGGAGCAAAAGAGACACCTTCATAATGATAAAATGCTTTTAATCACCAAAGGTTTTTCTAATCGACTCTGTATTGATACAAAACACACAGCACTGAAACTGTGCCAGCATGGCCCATCCCAACATTCATTGCAGTAAATGCTAATGGCACTTGGAATGAATTTGTCTAATCTAAAAAACCCCTCTGAAGGTCTAATCTTTCCCCTTTGGAAAAAGATCAGGCCAAACAGGCACAGTTTTGTCACAGCTGCTACTTGAGTCATGGGTTTCATATTAAATTTTTCTTTAAGAGTAAGAATCCCCACTTCTGAGTTCTTTAAATGTGTATAACTGTGTAGGTGGCTGAGCCAGCTTTACTGTCAACTTTGAAAAATGAAAACATGGAAAGCTGGGCTGTGTGGAAACTTCAGCAAGAGTGAGAGGTTTCTTAACACCTCACAACAATGGAGCACAGGGTTTCTCTCCCACCTCTCATGGTGGAATGATCCCAGACTCCTAAATAGCATTTAGGGGGTTTACACAGTGTGCACTGGTAGCCCACAGAGAAACAGTTGTGAGTGTGGGAGCTCCAATCTACCCTCCACACCAAACCTTTTTCCACAGCTATCACTGCTGGGATGAAAACGTAGCCAGGAAAATGTGCTTAAAGAGCCTAAATTGGTCTCTACAGTAGAGTAGAGGTGTTCTTACTTCAGGGAATTGACCTGCAATTTTTGACAGGTTTCGGTTTCAATTTGTGACCTGTTATCTTTCTTTGCTAACTGCACCGACTACTCCTGTTACTTCGAGGAGGTATCAGTGCTGGCTGCTGCCTTACTGCTTTCAGAGGATGACTCTGCTACTTTAACCATTGAGCTGCTCGTCTACCAGAAGACATTAGAAGACATGCAGAAACCTGCCAAGAATAGGGTTGCTGGCTCCATACCAACTCTGCTGACACAGACAGACTGCCGCCACCCTTTCCTAATTCATTTCTTTTTTTTTGCTACACGTCAGGCTTTGTAAAGTGCAGATTACATTTACGTAGCTGATGAGTTTCCTAATACAGTGTCTAATTTCACCTGCGTGTTGAATTTTTAATCTTGTAAAGATTCTTAAATCCATCACTGGAATGTGCCCTCTGCACTGGAAGAGCCTGTAGCAGAACAAGTATTATATAAGCTAAATGCATGGGGTTTTTTATTAAGTCATAAAACAAGACTTGGCTTTATCCCAAAGCAATTAATTTATTCCTTCAACTGAAGAAAAAAATCAAGATATCTGATCTTTTCAGTGTTGCGTATAACTTTAATCAATTGATGGGTACAGCCTGAGTAGATCAATCTGAAGAAATATGTTTGTAGCATGTATATATTGAGAGAAATTAAATCTACAACACTTGGAAGTTTAATCTGTATATACTTACTAGAAGCTTCAGTGACCTTCAGTACAATTTTCTGAGTGTATTACCTCAAGATGCTAAAATTCAGTAGGCCTGTTTTTCTGTAAAATCCGACTGGTGATGAGAGACTAACAGATCTGTAATTTAAACCTGAGGTTGCATGTTTTTTTTAGGGCATACAGTTATCAAAGAATCACATGCCTGCCAGGTTGTCAGTAAGGGCAAATGAGCTCAACTCTTACAAAAGAGGGAGCAACTGGCATATTCTGCTGTTAAATCTATTTTCCTTCCTTTCTACACTTTTATTTCTACGAGGGAATCAGACAAGTTTCAGGTGTGAGTGGCTGGAGTGAGTCCAGAGCAACAAGGCTGGTGAAGAGACTAGAGGGAAAGTCTAATAAGGAGAGGCTGAGGAAGCTGGGGTTGTTTAGCCTGGAGGAGATCCACGGGGGACTTTATCATTCTCTACAGCTACTTGAAGGGAGGTTGTAGTCAGGAGCAGGTTGGGCTCTTCTCCCAGACAACCAGTGACTGGACAGGGCATAGCCTGAGGCTGCACAAGGGGAGGTTTAGGTTGGATATTAGGAAGCACTTCTTCAAGAAAAGGGTTATCAGACATCGGACACCAGACATCAGTATGGACTGCCCAGGGAAGTGATGGAATCACCATTCCTGGAGGTTTTAAGGAGAGAGTGGATGTGGCACTTAGTGCCATTGTATAGGCAGTGTGGTGGTGTTAGGTCATAGGCTGAACTTGATGATCTCAGAGGTCGTTTCCAGCCTCAGTGATTCTGTGTGATTCTGTAAAAGTGGATCCATGATTGGCGTTAGAAGAAATGAAGGAAAATATTTTTGCTCCCCAGGTCTGCTCTGAGCTGCTAGCCCCCATAATGTACTGCAACCAGGGAGATCCTCCAGTGACATAGAAGAAAGAAAATTTGTGGCTCCCTGGTGAGGCTTTATGTACCCACACACATATAAACTAAACCAAACTAAGAAGGAACTGGATGATTTAGCACTTGAAATGGAAACCCATGGGGAATACCCCTGCACACAGATCTTGGCTGCTGTTGGCTGCTTCAGATCCTGGACACTTTTCAATAGGCACCTTTTATCCCCAAAGTCTAAGCTCTGGTTGAGGTAATTACACTCTGCTTAGGTAAACCCCTCTGGAAATCAGAGCAGCCCATTGCTCTGCTCTCTGCTCTGAGGCACTGCCTTGAGCTGGTTGGTGATGCTCAGCTTCATGCCAAAAGTGGTTGTGCTTTGGTGACTGGAGAAGTAATCCCCTTTTACTGGCTCTAGGAGTGTGCAAGATGATTTGAAACCTGTTAGGGTTTCACTAGTATTACATTAGTGTTATTCCAAGAAAAGGCTTATGCCTTTAGCGAGCCATGGGGCAGTGACTCAAGGAGCATATATGGTGGGGTAATTCTAGGGATGTAGCAGTGCAGCAAAATGCCCACAGGGAAGAGAGGTGGTTTGAGAACAACTCTGGAAAGTTAGAACTTCTCTGTGCTTAGCTCATCTTGCAGAGCTATTTTCTTCAAGGACTTCCTTGAAGAAATATAAGCGAAGCAACATGCCCGTTAAAGAGATAATGTCATTTATCTACACGCCTGGCCTATTGTCACAATAAACTGATAATGGCTGCAAGGCACATCCGAAGTGCGAATAAGCACTAATTAAATATTTTTCTCTGTCATCCCGTTTCCCATAGACGACAATAAAGTTTTAGTATCTAATTCCAGATACGACTTGCCTCTACCTGGCGGCTTAGATACATTTATTTGCTAGCACAGGGAGAGCCTACCTCTGGATATGCAGCCGCAAACAAACCCTGTTAGCGAAGCGCTTAATCTCAGGGGCGCCCAGAGGCAGGAAGGGCGAGCGGCTCCGCACAATGACACGGGCTCTGCAGACACAGCGGCGGCGGGACGGGCGAGTGGGCGAGAAAAACCCTTTATTTACCTGCCCCCGCCGGTACCCACCCNTAGGGTCGGGTCAGGTCAGGTCAGGTCAAGTCAAGTCAAGTCAAGGTTTGTGTGTGTGTGTGTACGCGTGTTTTCGCTTGATTTCCTTTCCTACCAAGCAATCGGCGGCTTTCCCGGCTTGGAGCCCCGCCGGCACCGCCCAACCCCGGGAGTTCCCCCGGCGAGAGCGGGAGGAGGCAACCCGGCCGCCCCGGTACGTTTATCAGGGACCGCCCCTGGGGGACAGGGTTACCCTGGGGACCCGAACCCCTCAGCTTCATCCGTCTCGGCTCTTCGGTATGTCCGTGGCAAGGGACCGGCCGCAGAGGGCTGCCTTCCCTGGCTGAGGGCGGCTGCGGCTTGTCCCGGGCTCCGGTGCGTTCCCAAGAAGTTGAGGGGATGCTGAGCCCCCCGCTGTGGCACCGTGCGAGGCAGCGCTGCAGACCGATTAACTTTTATGCTGAGTCCTCGCATCCCTACCCCGACTCCCCCCCACCACCACCCCGCTACCCTCACACAACGGAATCGGGCATTCAGGGCACGTCTCCAAAGTAAAAAAAAAAAAAAAAAAAAAAAAAAAAAAAAAAAAAAAAAAAAAAAAAAGCTAGTATTGCCTATGCGTTTTCAAGCAGTGGCGTGAATGATCGGGGGCAGACTGCAAGTCTACTTGGCATGCTGAAAACACTGTGGTTCACTGCAGTCAACAAACAAGATTCGTGTAATCTCACCAATTTAAAAAGAGGGGAGATCTTGCTTTGACACAGTCCTTTTCCTAATCTCTTCTGTCCTAAAAGGGAGAAGAAAGTCCACCTCCACTCCTGTCAGAAGACTGAGAGCCATCAGGTTGCTGTCTTGTGAGCCCTGTTTCTGGGCAGCTTCCCAAAATCCAGGTGACTTCCGTGGGATTTCATGCAGTGCTTCAGGCAGGTAAGGGGAAGAAATTTTTTTAAAAGAGGGTGGGAAAGCACTGGCCCAGGTTGCCCAGAAGGGTGGTAGGTGCCTCATCCCTGGAAACATTGAAGGTCAGGTTGGATGGGGCTCTGAAAAACCTGATCTAGCTGACGATGACGCTGCCCACTGCAAGGGGGGTTTGGTCTATATGACCTTTAAAGGTCCCTTCAAACCCAAACCATTCTATGATTCTGTGTGTTCATTACATGCTAGCTAAGCATGCCAAACCTGTCTTTGTCTGCAGTAAGGTGCCTCTGTCCTGTCTGAGAGAATAATGATGCTTTTTCCTTTTCAAAGTGAGATGTCCTGCAGAATGTAGAATGAAGCCCTTGGTACTGTGTATTCTGGTAAAACTGGTCAAGCTCCAAACCTGTTGCTTTCAGGACTGGATTGTCTTCTCTTAAAGTAAGCAAACTTTTCATGATGCTGATGTGTTAGCCTACATACTCATGTTTAAGACAACTCTGAACATTTTTGTTTTGTTAATACAAGCACAGCTTCTGTTTGTTTCTTTATAAAGAATAATTATTCAGCAAATATTCAGCAGAATTCAGTAATTCAGCAAAATTACCCTACAAGTGGCTGAGGGTTTCTGTGTGGATTACCTTAATATGGTCTGAAGTTCAATAGGTTTATGGTTGAGGAGCAGGACCAGGTAGGTAATTGTGTTTGTGCCTGCTCTCAGAAGCAGTGCAGGACTGCTTTCAGTCACATCATACAATTCCTGTGGAAAGATTTCATGGCATCAGAAACCAGCATGTGTGTTGTTATTAAAATGAGTCCATTGCTTCATTAAAAAGAGTTTTTTTATTTGGAAATATATTGAAAAGATAATGAGAAAGAAACCAGTGGCTTAAGTAGTTTAAAATGGCCAAATCAAATGCAAACCATATTTTCTTTGCTGCGTTATTCAACGTGTATGCTATAAAATGCATTAATAACAAAACTTGAGTGTTATAACAGCATTGTAGTCTGATATGTAACAAGGGAGAGTGAAAAAGGAAAATGTTAAATATGTGCAACTTGGCTGAGTGGGAAGTTACTGTGGTGGGATGTTGATGTTTGGAATTTCCTGATTGCTCTTGAAATGTAAAAAAAAAAAGAGCTTAAAATTTAAAGGAGCTATATTTCTTCAGGATTTTCAGTGGATGAATGAAGGATGCTCCCATTGTTTATACAGGTCTCTTCTTTGAAAATAGCTCTCTATGTATTTCATACAAACTATTTAATTATTTTTCATTTGTTGAACTCTAACAAAATTCTCATAACTCAATTTGCAAGGTTGGTAGGTAGTACTCTTCTGTTATTGCCAGTGATATATGTTGTGCAGGCCAGATGGTGTCTTCACTTACACTTTGAGACAACCTTCTTAGGAGCAGTTCTGAAGAAATTGCTGAGATGTCAGCAGGACTGATGTACCAGCAGGCCTGGATGCTGGCTGTCTCCCTCCTTGGTGCCAGGTGTTGAAACACTGTTATGGAGTGACAGAGAAACTCTTAAATGCATTGCCCTGTGAGATTGCTAACTATTCCCCACCCTCATTCTCCCAGTAGATTACAGACAGGAAGGGCTGCATTGTGGGAATTTTGGTTTTTTGGGGGTGGTTTGTTTTTGGTTTTGTTTTATTTGTTTGTTTCATTACTACAAGGTTGCTCAGCAGCACTGAGTTCAGTTATCTTGATCTGGTATACACTTAATCCAGATTTCTCTATGGACTTTGACATCACCCAACCATAATATTCAAAATAAGTTCTGGAGAGCGGAAATAACAAATATTGTGGGTTTATTCCTAGCAGCCACTGGAATAAACCAGAACGAGGAGTAATGCTACCTGATAGGAAGAACTGTGCAAGCATTGTTAAGAGCTGGAGCTGTGCCCTGGGGTATCTGTTGTAAAGCCAGAAAGATGAGGTGTGGACCATGGAAAGGTGATCCTGGAGGATCACCTAAGCGTGAAGTAGGACACAGGCTAACAGATGAGAAGTGGGGGAGGAAGGGGAATGTTGAAGTGAGAAGATATTCTTGCCTTCTCCACTGTCTGAGCTGAAAGTAGCCTGGGCCAGTGTCCAGCAGGACATTCCTCGGTGCAAAATTTTCTTGCAGTGATACTCCAGTGAAGGCATCAGAAAATGTATTGCTTCTAGGGGTAAGGAAGGAAGAAGAAAACCAAAACACGTGTGTCATTGTAATAGCTTTCTCTGTCCTTTTTTCATTTTGATTTCATTAATACAGTTGTGTCTAAGGAGTGGGTGGGAATTGGTGGTAACCGGCAGTAATATGAATGCTTTGACCATTATAAAGATCATTTGTTTTTTTCATCAGTATTCTGCTGGCTAACCACTCATCTTGATCTTTTTTCTTTTTTTTTAGGTGAGGGGAAAAAAGGTGGAGGGGAGTTGAAAAGATGGGTTTCTAAATAGTATGAGACTATCTTATGTTTTGCTTCTATGTTTCTGATTACAGAACTAGATGATGGTGAGGGTAGGAGTGGCAAGGAAATCTTAAGTTAGCCAAAATGTACTGTGACCATTGGTTCTGTGTGGGTCTGGAATAGGAAGAAGCCAGGAATGGCAGCTGGGTGCTGGAGATGCCTCTCCTCAGGTTTAGGTGTATTTGCTTGCCAGGAAGAGAAAGGTGGATGAAGTACTGAAAGGAGGAATCATGCCAGAAGCAGGAGATGAAGTCTTCTCCAGTTTTGGGTGGCTGTGCTCTTTCAATTGCTTGTGTTGGGCCTTTACAGGAGTGTGCCTCTTTGAACTGGACGCAAAAGAAAAATAAGGAAAAATTCAAGTGTTTTATGTTAGTGAAGTGTGGATTCCTGAAACTCTTAAATTTGACAATGGAATTAAACAATTTGCCTCAAAAATTAATTAATGTAAATTTTTCAGTTTCTAAATTTTTCCTGTGAAGAGATCTGTGTTATCATCTAAGACATGCAGTGGTTTAGTCTGCTGGATTAACTGGTTCTCCATTATGGATAAAACCAGTACATAGTAGTCTCTTTTCAGTACTAGAAATTACTTGGAATTTTGGGATATGTGGGTCATTATGATGTTTTCTGGACAGGTTTATGTTTAAATGGATGGGACATTCTGGTCCATACTTCCAAAAGAGAGGAGAGAAGGTTGGGCTAAATAATGAATCAAGTTCAGCATAAATGAGAGGATTGCAGCAGTTTCTCAGGCTGTATTAGTTTCCTATAATAAACATCCTATCCAGCAGCATGGTCAGGCTATCACTCAGTGGAGCCATGTTGCCCAGGACTGGGGGCAAGGAAAGATTTACTTACTGAAAATGCTGAACTTCTGTCTCAGTATAACTGATCTCTTTTGAAAATAGATAGGTTAGAAGTAATTGCTTGTTGGCTCTTCCTTCACAGCCACAAGAGAGCATTCATCTTGATTAGGAAGTATTTGCAGGTATTTCCTCTTTGCCAAGATGCTAGAGAATGTTATCCACAACAGTTGCTTTTTAATACTAAATGAGCAAATTTGTCAGTGTTGTGTGGCCATTTTTCAAGTTCTACTAGAAGACTCATAGAAACAGACTTTTTAATGCCTTTATAATTTTTTCATACATGAGTTACAAATAACTATGTTAAATAAATTAAGCTCCTTATGCAAGCTGAAAAACCTTTAAAAATCTCATGAGGTAGGAGAAGAGCTTCAGATTTTGAGTGAGTTTGGTGTATTTACAGTCTAACTTGTGCTAAAGTATGTAGTTTTACTTGAAACTAACATTACTCTTGTTTAAAACTAATTTAAAACTTAGCCAACACATAAATAAAGAATTAAGTTTCATATAAAATAAATTTAAATAAATTAAACTAATTGCAAGCATCATGAAAACCCTTGATAGAAAGATAATTGCAGTGACTGTAATGATAAATTTACTTTAGGGTGTGTTTGGTAGTTAAAACAAAAAAGAAAAGTAAAAAAAAGCGCCTTAAACTGCTGTTTCATTTGAGGAACTTAAATCTATTCAAAACTGAAATTACCCAAGTAGAAAAGCGTCTGTTTTCTTATTAAATTGTTTGAAAAGGCTCCTGATTTTACTGTGCATCTGGAAGGTGATGACACAGGGCTTGTAGATGGTGCTGCATGCAACCATGATGGTGTTTGGGCAGGGCCAGCTGTCTGCCCTATGCCAGCATGTGCCATGGATGCATGTCCTGGCTGGCATTGCTAAAGGAAAAACCATCAGCACTATTCCTTGGGTAAAACCCTTTGTGGGCTGTAATTTAATTAAACAAATGTTTCCTGACTTCCTTTGGCAGTAAGGTCCCCATTCCTTCATTCTGGAGCAGTTTTTAGTTGGATGAGCTTTCTGAATGTTACTACACTGGTGCGTAAGCTCTCATGTTGGTGGCAACATGAGATGGATGTCAGGGATGATGAGAGCAATTGGCTGGAGAGAGAGAGAGGCAGTGCTGGCCTACACATCTTGGAAGTGCTCATGGAGATGTGGTGTGAGATACTTTGCTTTCAATATCATCCATGTGGCCTGAGAAAGCTTCTCTTGCCCACTCAAGGACACTGGTTTTCAGAAAGAAGGGATAAAAATGCAAGTTTTTTGCGGTCAGAGATGGGAACAAGTGACAAAACCCCAGAAGTGGGCTTATTTGGAAGCATGCCACCATTCATTGTGTGTTTCTGGGTTGGTCACTGTTTTATTATAAGGAAGTTACAAATATCAAACAACTTTTCCAAAAGAAACTGCAGCCTGCTTTCTAATGCCTGCTATTTGTTTCTTTTGAAGACACTAATTCATACCTTCATGTTTTATTTATCTGACTTTTTTTTGTTTGTTTTTTCTTTCTAATCCAGATGCTGTCAATGTCCTGTTACAAGAAAAACACAACTTTTGTCTGTGGAAAACAGAAGAGGTTTGTATCCCTTGGTCCTTGGTTCTTTAGGTATTGCTTATGCTGAGAAATTTCTGTCTCAGCAGAGTGATTTTTGAAGACATATAAACAGTGTATTTGCTGCAGGACTGCAGTTAAGTGCAGAGACATAAGTAAACCTTTTGGGAAGATAAGGAAGACTGCAATTCTGAGGATGCTGAAGGCACCGTTGGAAAAGGTGGAAGTGGTAACAGCTAATAAAGAGCTGGCTGGAAGGAGCCTCCACTACCCACACCCTTGCAAAAGACATTTCATGGAGAATTCCCTAAGCATTTTCCTTGCTTTAGCCTAATCTTTGCTGCTTCTTCCTAATCATATGCAGCATTATAATAGCTGCAAACAGGTACATTTATACAGTGTGTAGGAAATTTTATCTTTGCAGAATCAAGATAGAAAGAACTAGATGGAAAAAATCTCCTACTCACCTTCCTTCTGTGTTCCAGGTTCAAACCAGATATGTACTATACGCAGAAGCTGTCCGATAGCATGTACATTCTGTTGATGTCTAGCTATCTGTCTTATACAGAACAATTGCATATAAATTGATTAAACTCTAGTTTACATTTTCTGCAGGCAATTTTGTGGTTCAGAGAAGTGTATAGTTTTAATGGCACAGAACTGGGAAAAAATATGCAAAGTTCTGAACAAGGTTTTGTTGTTTTTGGAATCTTTTTTCTCTTCCTAATGTAGTTAGCTTGTTTATTCAACAGCTGTTTTTAATGGCAGTTCTTGCTAAGCCTTGTGTGCATTTTTAGAAAATGTATGTGCACTTTTAGAAAATCAGCAATTATAGATGTGTCAGTGCTGGGTTACCTAAAAACACAAAGTTGAGGAACACACAGTACCTATACGCTTCAAAATTCCATTTTCTATTTATTTGGATGAACATGTACTTAAGCTTCTCTTCTAATAGGTTTCTCTTTCAATTATTTTTCAGTAGTCTGTCTTCCTTCAAAAGCCTGAGTTTTTCTTTGCATTCTTTGTGGTAGTTTACGAGATACTTCTATCAGATAAGCACTTACAAGGGTGTTCATTTCATTGGATTTTAACACTGACTCTTTTGCTGTTTAGGTCAGTTGCAACAGCTGTTCTTCAGCTTCTAATAACATGATCTCAAAGTGATTGCATTCTGTTTCAGGTTAAGGAGGTGGCTCTTTCATAAGCCACAAGATCTTCTATGTTTTGTTATGAACTGAATTTTATGGCCCCTTTGTGGCTGGCTCTCAGGTAGATTACCCCCTTTTTCTGTGTCATCTGCTGTACAAGAAAGTACCCTTTTTGATTTTATATTTGATCTTGTTTTGGTTGAATCCAGTGGAAAGAACTGGGTCCTTGACAAGTCCTTCTCATGTTGCAAAGTAGCTGAGCAAAAAGATGATCCATTAATTCCTTTCTGCCACGTTACTGGCACCGTCTTATGCTGACCTTCCCAAACCCAGCAAAGCTCCCCTTGGATTCATGTTTGAAGGTTAACTTCAAAACGTGAGTCCCTGAAGCATAGTCTGAACTGATGCTGAGGCTCATGAAGTTGTTGTGTTGCAGGGGTGACTGCAGGGTACACAGGATCACGGAGTCCAGAAGCAGAGATGCTGGGTTGCCCATCGCAGGGGGCTGGTAGCATCGAGTGCAAGCTGACCTCCAGCTTCTCAGCTGATGGTTGGTGGGCACTGTTGTGCTGGTTTGAAACTCAGGTGTCTCATCTGGGGCGTCAACTCCATTCTTTATGGCACTGGATAAAGTTTGGAGGTGGAATGTTCCCTCCAGATGCTTGAAGAAACACTTCAGCTTTGAAATCATTCAGAGGTGGAAGGATCTTTGAGATTGTGAACAGAAATCTAAGCACTGAAAGTCATAGTTTGTGAGAGCTCCAGCTTATACATAGTATGCTATCTACGCAGCCTTCTGTAAAGAATAAAAATCTCTTTTTTTAAATTTAAAATTTTAAAATTAAAAATTTTATTTTTAAAGAATAAAATCTCTTCTTATTCCAGGTTGCTGTCTCAGGGGAACATAGTGAAGAAGATGCAGGCATGCTGAAAACTTCAGAAAAGTGAGCCATGAGTCCTGTGAAAGCTGAAAAGTAGTCCTCTAACAGGGTCATGAACCTAAGACAAATCTTTGTGTCTGTACTGATGTTTGGAGTAGCTGGTCTACTCCTCTTCATGTATCTGCAAGTTTGGATTGAAGAACAACATACAGGTACAGTAGGCTTGCTTGCTTGTTTGTTTTTTGTTTGTTTGTTTGTTTGTTTTAATACAAGTGAATCCATTACTTAGAAGTTTTTTGCAAGTCTGTGGAATACATGTTGACAGCTGGGGGGGAGTCACCCTGTTTGGAAGTAGAATGGCATTGAGAACAGACTTGTTTTAATTGCTGCACTTCATAAAAGTATTAAGAAATTTATTGAGTCACATGAAAAGATGCCCCCAGCTACCTAATTGTATTTTATCAGCTTCATTTGCAAAAGCAAGTGTTGCAAAAGCATATTGTGCATGCATGATGCCAAGCAAGTCCAGTTAAGAAATAATTCTGTATGCTGATTTTCTGTGGGTTTTGTACAGTTTATTTTGTGTGGCAAAGCAAATTTTGGAGAATTATTGTTATTTTTTGTAGACAAAAGCGGCCTTCTAAGCAGCAATGGTCATGTGGAATAACCCTATTCCTCTTTTTTTTTTTTTTTTTTAATTTGTTTGTAGTTGTTTGTTTGAGACAGAGTTAGATACTGAACCTACAAGAGTTTTTTTATATATAGAATCAGAGTCATATTGCAACCTCCAGTGAATTGGTGTTGATCCAGAATTAAGCTTTTGAGGGAATTTCTGTTGTTACCAATTTTGGCTTACAGCACAGGTTGATCTACATTCTTTCTGTCTGAAACTAAACCAGGATATTCTCAGCCTCTAGTGGATGCTCAGTTCACAGGACCAGTCTAGAGTTACTCTGCGTTAACCTCCTCTCCATCCCAAAATAATGTGTATGAGGCGGGTGTCAGTAAGGTTCATAATACCCACTATTTTGCAGTGCAGATCCACTTCTGTTGTTCCATGTTACTTGATGGCATATCCTAGGTTTTAGTTGTATGCTTGTTTTGATTTAGGGAGTTGTTTGTTTTTTAGTTGTGGTTTTGTTTTCTTTTTTTCCCATTAACAATATGGAATGTTCCCGACTTGTTAAGAAGTCTTGACTTTTATCTCTTCTTGTCTCTATTGTTCAGCTCCCATTTCCTCTATAAAACTCTTATTTTATAGTATGCTGATGCCATTGTGAAGAAATGCATCAGTAAAACCAGACAAGTCTCCTGGCTTTATTGATCTGCTCTATAAGCTGGAAGGATCCAGTTGGTTTTTGAGACTTTGAAGGGGGACCTAGTGCATTATTCCTGCTGTTGTTTGACAGTGACCTTGAGGTTTTTTCAACTAAGTATAATGACTACAACCATTCATTTCAGCTTGTTCATGTTTTTGAGCTGGTTCTAGGTATTTTTACAAGCTTGCATTAACAATGCTGCTAAAAGAGGTAGTGCAGGCTCCTTTGGAAGAGTTCCCTTGTAATCAGCTGTTGACACAAGGGTGCTGGCAGAAACAGCACTTTGGGGGGAGTCTGTCTTGAAAATTTCTGCTGTTGTCAGGAATGTTAAGAGTAGATATCCTGGCTTTCAAGGTAGTTCAGGAATGTAGATGATAACAGTAGATTATTGGTTTATGTACTTGCTGACATTCCTCAAATTCCTTACATCTTCTTTTTTTAGTCTTATAGTTAACCCTTCTTGCAAGTTTTTTTGCTATTTCTTACTGTGTTTTTTCTACTCCTTTCTTCTGTTTGCACGTATCTACCATTAAAAGAAACAGGAAAAATATAATAAAGGTAGAAGTAGAACGTACTGTGTTCTTTTGGGCAACCAGATGCTTTCTTAAGATTTCTTTGATGTATTGCCATAATATTCTTCAGGAGAGAGAGGATTCTTCTTGTACATATAAAGTAATTTCCATGTGAAAACATTTCCATAATAAAATGGAAACTACTGGAGAATAACAGAATGGTTAGTGAGCTTAAATTCAGACTGTAGTTTTGGATACCCTTTTATCTCAATGGACTGCTGTTGTGACAGCACTTCAGCAAGAAGAAAAAAAATTATTTTTTGCATTCTCTACAGTGGCCTGGTCATGCACATTGTGAAGAATATAGTGAAAAATCATTGTTTGGTATCTGCTCATGCCTCTTCTCCCAGTTTAACCTGTAGAGAGCCATTCTTGTTTATTTCAAGCACCTGTATCTCCTTTAAACCTCTGCAGCTTAGTTCTATAATCCTCCTACAGTTCCATTCTGTAATGCTTCCCTTCCTGTATGCTGCTTAAGAGCTGATACAAAAATGAAACATATTTGCATCTTCACAATATGCATTGGTTTAGTTATGGGCATTTTAAAATTTCTTTTCCCTCTTACGTTTTTCATACCTCCATGTGTTGTGCGGCTTTTTGGGGAATGATCTGTGTCTGGAGAATCCAACTGACAAGTATCTTTACAAGGATTTTATGTGCTCCTTTCATTGCATCATTCATGGCACAGCTGTAATACAGCTCCCTTTAATCTGCAAGTGGCTGAGCGTGTGATTTGATGCTCTGCTAAGAAAGGGAAAGCGCACCTCGTGCTGCTCAACTGCCATGCTATGAGCCTGTGGAGACAAGTGTTTGTTGTAGGCAGAACTATTTTTATCTTCCACAGTGCCCTGCTCAAGACCTACAGCATTTGTGTTTGCATTTGGCTTCTGAATGATGGAAAGTTGTCTGTGTCTGAGTTTAGGAAAATACCTGTTTTGCTCCAGTGAGATGCTGATGCTTACCACCCCTTTCCTCTGAATAGTTGACCTGGAGCTTTTCTAAATCTCAGTCACAGAGAAGACACAATGTTTTACTTGATTGTTGGATGCAATGTTCGTAATTATTCCTCAGGCTCTCCTAGATGTGGAGTGAATGACTCCCAAACAGATGTAGATTTTGTGGGGATTCAGAAAATTACTCCTTGCTAGTGTTTGCCCTACTGTATTAAAGGCAATTTGCTTTCATACTCACCATTCTCATTGCCACCTTTTCTCTTTCTTGCTGTTCTTGTCAGAATAGACCTAATGCCACTTTTCCTTCATATTTTGGCTTTTTCTCTTTTTTTTTCTTTTCTTCCTACTTGCTCTTTGTATCTCTGAGATCTCAACTGTGACTTCAATTGCCCCTTTGTCTTATTCTCCTCTAGCCCTGATCTTCTCTCAGTATGTTTATTTCTTATTTACTTTTGCAAACTTCCCTCATTACTCAAATCTGTCTAGCCTAGGAACACTTTCCCTAATCTTTCATCCTGTCTGTCTACCTTGGATGCACCTGCAGGCTTGGCAGCTGGATGTCTCTTAGCACAGCCATTTCTTCATCTCCCTGATGCTGTGCTTAGACTCTTCAGGTTCTTTTTTAAAGATAAAATCTTGAATTTAAAGATGTCTAAGAAACAGCTGCTATCTACTTGGTGGTCCTGTCTGGTGGCTTTTCAGAGATATTAGCAGACTGCAAGAACAGGCAGATTTTTTGTTTCAGCTCTGTGCATGGAGTTTATAAAGAGAAGATGATAAATGCTTACCTAGATGTAGCAGAGCACCCTTGTCTTGGGTACCTTCAGTTCACCTCAGTGTGGTATTGGGGAATGGACTTGTCAAGAACAGTCTGACATGAGTGTCCACACACACAGACTTTATCTGGCTGAAAACTTCATTGACATCCATATTGATAATGTAATGTACATAGAGCATTTCAAGTACTCCATATATCAATATATCAATGCATTTATATATAAATTCATATATGTAAATTGGATTGAAGCACAGAAGAAAGAGAATTCAATAGGATCAGTAAATGCTGTTTCATGAGAAGTTAAAGAGTTTTTGAGGTCTCAGAAACAGGACAGGATTTTATTAGGAGAATTTCGCCATGTAACATAAAATGGGTTTCCTTCCCCTAACACCTCCTTCATTAAGTGAATACCAGCTGTAAGGAGAGAACAATTGTCTTTGCATAAAAAAAAATTATTTACTGGTAGAGACAGATACTTTTTCAAACCATAATGATCTAAAAATACAAGTAAAAGAGAAATGTAAGAAATTATGCTTTTCAGAGCTAGTTACTGTAGTCATACCTTATCTTCAACAGCTGCAAAACCCAGAACCTTTAAGAGAAAGAAATGAAAATTTAATATTGCAGCATATAACTTTTAATGTTCTAGTTTTCTGTTTATGAGGTTGCTCTTCCTAGTTCTGACTGTTTAGCAGCCCTCAATCTTGCAGTTCATTCATTTTACTTTTATGATTGCAATAGCTAGATTGCATCTAAGTTCAGAAATCCTCCTTTCTTAAAAGACATTTATGCTGTGCTCTTTCGTTGAACTTACTGTGGAAGAGCATCTCTGAGTTGGGTGGTATGTTTCAATCCTTTGGTACTCAGCTTCGGCGTTCCAGTGATATAAATGAAGCTAGGTGGGATGAGGTTTTTTGGAGGGAGCTCTTCTCAGTTCTATATTCAGTAACATGTTTGAGCAGAAGCTGATGACATTTTATTTATTACTGTGAATAAGATTTGAGAACACACCCAACCTTGTTCATACTTAGACCATAGAGGCCTACTTCTAGAAGGGTGTAGCACATAATTTAATTGTACTAAGGACACCTGAACATAGTCTTTCATGCCTATTTTCAAGCAGGACTTTCAGAATAGGTTACTATAACTTTCTTTTATCTATAGCTTTATAAATGAACAGACTTAAGAATTTCTTCAGAATTTGTATTGTAACTTGTGCTGAAGTAACTTCTTCACTTTGTATTGGAATGCTTACAAAATGAGGTGAATGCTGAGCATCATTCATGCTGTTTGCAAAATGCTTTTTTGAATTGGATATGAAACACACATAGGTAGTCTTCAGACTATTTTCCAGATCTGTGGAGCAGAACATGTATGTGACATTTGTAAATGTGATTTTATGTGGAGCCCTTAGCAATCATTCTTTCTATTAAGTATCTATGCGCTTTTTTTTTTTTTACATGATATATGGATTATTCAACTTCTGTTTAATTTTCTAACAAGATGTGCTGTCAATGAGTGATCACTTCTCAGTTACTGTCCACAAATGTTGTTGCTTTTAATAAATTCCAGTTCATAGGTTCACCTCTTCAGTTCCAGAAAGTCCTTTCCTTAGAAGTTGATATTTCAGGCAATGAAACCGTGCAGTCTTGTCTCTTCGGTGCACCAGCTGTATGATGCTCTATCAGGTTGTTCTTCAGAAGTAATAGTGGAAAAACTTTGAGATATAAGTTTCTGTGTCCCTGGCTTTTTTGTTTCCCTTCAGTGCACTGTGTGCTGTCAGAATAACAAGTGGTTCATAGAATCACAGAATACTAGAATGGCAAGGGTTGGAAGGGACCTCCAGAAACCATCGAGTCCAACCCCCCCAGCCAAAGCAGGGTCACCTAGGGCAGGTCACACAACAACAGGGCTTGAAATCCTCTAGAAAAGGAGGCTCCACAACCTCTTTGTGCAGCTTGTTCCAGTGCTCCATTACCCTTATAGAAAAAAAGGTTTTCCTCATGTTGATGTGGAGCTTTTTGTGTGCCAATTTGTGTCTGTTGCCCCTTGTCTTATCACAGGGCACCAATTAAAAGAAATTGTCCCCTTCTTCTTGAAACCCATCCTTCAGGTATTTAAAAACCTTAATAAGGTCCCCTCTCAGTCTTCTCATCTCCAGACTAAACAGCCCCAAGTTGTTGCTGGCATACATTGAAGGCTGCTTACCTCAGTGTCTGGTGTTGAACTGCTTTGATATGTCACTTGATTACAAACAGTCCTGTCCTGTTAGAATATGTGACATGGTCTCTGCAAAATTCCAGGGCAAAGCTTTGATTCCTTAATAGAATTAATTTATAAATTCTGGTACTTGTTTTTAGTGTATGTATGTACATATACGTATGCATGTGTATTTACTTTAATATCCACTTTCTTTCCCTTCTTTCTGTGGGCATAAGGTCTGCTGGTAGGAGAAATATTTTAGACAGAAATCTCTGCACTGCAGTCAGCTATTGGTATACATGAGGATCAGTTCATATTTAAGAATTGCTTTGGTTCAGTCTCAAGAGCCATTGTTTCTGTCTTCTTTTTACTTCCATTTTATTCATTTGATGTTACTGCAACCAGGTTATTGCTGTAAATTAGGGATATTTATATATCATCTTGCAACATCTGAGAAATAAACATTTAAAGATCAGGAGGCTGACAGGTTACAAGTAATGGGAGTCATTTTAATGTACAAGGGATTAGTGTCCTGCAGATGAAGTGTGATTTAGCTGGAAAAACAAACAAACAAATCCAAACAAAGAGCTGCTTAATGTTTGTCTCAGACCAACATGTTCAAGGGAGAAGAAAATTTCCTTTAACTTAAGGTTTTTTTAAAAATGGAAAAATCTGGTAGGTTTTTTCCATTCTTTTGTATCTTAAAATGTAATCATTATTGCGTGGCAGTATGGAGATTGGTTGGGCTTTCAAGTTTAGGTCCCTGCTGCCTCAGACAACTGTCTCACTTTTTGTACTTTTTCTTTATTGTCTTTATATTATTGGCATATTCAAAGAAAAAGAATGTTTCTACTTTTTTTTTTCTTTTTTTTTAAACAGTGTTTCTGAGGAAGGTGTTTCTTAAATGCTAGGCTGAAAGTGGGAAGATTCATGTAACATCAGCATGTAGTGTTTTATGTCCCAGAACCTCTTAACTCTGAGCCTTATGGCTTTATCTGTGGGAGGGAATGTTGCTGCCTTCAGTTACAAAGGAGAGTTAGTTAGGTACTGGCAAATGCTATGTTTAAACAACAGCAACAAAAAACAACCCAAAAAGCCCTCCAAAGTTTGTTAATATCTGTCCTAAGTTAGAGTCAATGACCAAATCAGCTTAAAGACATTTTTTAATAAAACTGTAAATATTCTTTATTCAAGAAAATTGCAAAATATTCTCTATTTTAAGCATGCCCTGTATGTAGATTAAATTCTTCAGATGAGCCTCACTTGATGTAAGGTAATGGGGAATATAATACCATGCACATCTCTTTGCTTTGGATTTTGATAGGCTTGATCTTGATTTAGCAAAGGTGTGCAGCAGGTTCCTCTACTGCCTAGAAAGCCATAGATTGCAGGAAATGGGGTTTTGCAATCTAGCAGATATTACCCCCACAGAAGTTGTTTAGGAACTCCCACACATCTGCACCAAAAATTATTGTTTCCATACTGCATTGAGAGCTTTCCCACTGTAACACCCAAGACTGGCGTTGACCTCTATTAAACCTGTGTGATACCTGTAAGCAAATACAATTTGTTCCGCACAGATTTGTTGTTTCAAATTATTTTGTTTATATTGACTATGCAGCTTTCCATAACATGATCCTGGCAGAAATTCACAGTGCATAGCTTTAGCACAATCAGGCTGTGTAGGCACAGTTTTTCTCTCTTAATCCTTTGGCTTCCTAAGAGCTACGCTTAGCATCATCTGCAAGGGGACAATGAATCATGTGAGTTATCAAAATATCTGAGTAATGATAGAAATCTTCCTCTTTTTAAATTTCTTTCTGTAGTGACTAAGAATGATAACAAAGAATATTGAAGACTTCACCTATTTAATAATAATTTTCTGTTTACAGTTCCATAATATTTTAAGGAAAAAAAAAGCCAGGACATGGTTGAAGCTATCTCTTTCCGAACTAATAATAGAGGAAAAGCACATAGGGACAATTGACTTGAATTTATTTTCAGGATTTATTTTGGCTCATGGGTGCTGCATCTCAGAAACTCTGGAAGTAGTGAGGGTAGGATATGGGGTAAGAGGTGTTGAGGAGGTTTTACATACTTCAGTTCATTTGCACAAAACCTGCTGTGAACCATGCAGACAGTGAGGAGAGGGGAATCGTGAAGAAAGTTGAGGGCTTTGGAAACTTGAGCTCCTTTGAAACAGAGATGGCAAAGTCTCCTGGTGGAGAATTTTGTTGCCCTAGAACATAATGGACGATGCCAATCATCACAGAATTGTGGTGGGACATCCTGAAAAGTAATTAAAGATCAGCAGCCTAAGGTTAAGAATAATAGGAATCAATATTAAATTTCAGTGGGAGCAAATGACCAGTAAAAGAAGAAGAGGAAGTGTTAATTTATTTTATATTTGATGTGATTGGAATGGAGCAGATTGTTTTATTACCAATAATAATTTAGCATAGAAGAACTTACCCATCTGTATGTACATGTGTAAGGGCATAGATGGAGGAAGAATCTGTTAAAGTTTTGTAATATTTTCAGCCACAGTTATAATCTAAGCTTAATACAAGCATACACTTAGGAGCAGCTTAAGTGCACTTTGGGTTATTTAGAGTCATAAGTCGTGCCCTAGGTATGTATATTGCCTCTGGATAAATTATTTGCAACGAAAAAGGAGGTTGGGGATTCTTTGTTTTGATTATGATCAACTAGAGAGATGTGGTGCATGAGTTCTGTCAGCTGCAGCTGGAAGCACTCACTTCTATTAAATAGAAACAAGAAAATATCAGTGCTTGATTACTTCACCATTAATCAAAAACATATCTCTGTTAAGGAAAGAAAACATGTCTAATAGGAAATAACAAATGTAGTAAACATCATGTACAGAGACAGTTTTTCTATGACTTTTGATCATACTTGGTATTCTTAGTTAAACTTTGAAAACGAGCAGGCAGCCCTCAGTAAGAGAAAGAGAAAGAATTTGCCCTTTTGTTGCCAAAACCATATAGTTTTTAGTGTTGCTCAGAGGTGTATGCCATGCGAGGTTACTTTGGTTCTGCATAACCATACTGTATTTTCAGAGAATGGTGTAGAGGTAATATTGTGTAGAGAAAGAAAAGTATGTTCTTGCTCTCATGCAGCTGTTGACTGTTCCCAAACAATGTGTCTTTACAAGCCTTAATGTGAACAAGAGTCTTGCTTTTTTAGGAGAGCATGGGGGCCATGAACCTCCAGTCCTATTTTCCATGAAGCACAGTGTCTGTACAGAGCATCCAGTCCATCCTCTCGAGGGACTCATAGGGTCAGTAGAGTGCCACGAAGATGCTATTGATGGGGATTGGCAGAAGAAATGCCACCAGCTTTTTCTTTTGTAAAAGGTTTTGAAGAGGACAGATACCAGTCATGGAAGCTTTTACTTTCTTTCACCAAATACCTTTCTTCCTGACTTTGGCCTCATGACAGCAGAAGTTAAAAGAGAGGCTCTAGTTACCTAAAGCTTAGTAAAGCTGGGTCAATAGGATTTCACTTTTTGTTTCACGGAGCTGTTCAAGATTATTTCTTTATTTCTGGAAAAATACTTAGTAGCCAAATAATGCAGAGGAATCTGTTGCAGTAGTATTGAAAGTCCATCTCAAATGAAGCATGGCAAGATAAATGAAAAAGGCAACATTTTTTTTTCTTGTTATTATTGCTTGTGGATCTTTTTTGCTATCATTAAAGATTCATTAATGTACAGTATTTCTTGTCCACTACTGAGAAGTAACGGCTTACAATTTGTTGACACAGATCATAATGCTTTAATTGTGTGTCAAATGAACCTTGTTACTTAAAATATATTATGAACATAATTCATTAAATGTCACTGCTTTAAGATGATTCTGTAATTGTTGTCAAGACTTATGGTACAATTCCCAGAAAAATCTGCATCTCCATTCTTGATGTTGGGCCAAAGAATCAAGACTTTTCATGAACTTCAGCTTGATTTATAAGATATTAGGAAGACTCAAGCTGAGAAGCTCCATGGAACAGTTATTAATAAAACTGACAGAAATTTCCTTAGAAAATGAAATTTAGGAATATAAGATCCTCAGGACGTCTAATCTTTTCTGCTGACTAGCAGTCCTCTTAAGAGATCATAAAATATGTGAAATCCAGGCACTGCAAAGAGGGCAGTCAGATTGGTAGAGGGACTGAAATTTACTTGGATGCACTTTTCTCTCTCTCTCTTTTTTTTTTTTTTTTTTTTTTTTTTTTTTTTTTTTTTTTTTTGTGGGAGTTGCTGAGTTATTAATACAATAATAAAGTTTATTTGATATGAACAGACTCCAGATCCCTAAAAAAGTTGTCTGACTGTCCCTTGATTAGGTGATATTCAATGAAGCAAGAAAACATAAAACAAATGTATTTTAAAGAAGTTATTTGATGATTTTTCTCTTCCTCTATTTGATCTTATGTCAAAGACCTGCTGTTGCAGTACTGGGACTAGTGGCAGAGAGAAGGAGATGAGAAGCATCTCTTAACCCTGTTTTTGCCCTTGGCTTTCAAATCAGATTCACTGGAGGCGGGGTGGGGGGGGGAACAACACACAAGTATATGCAAAATATAAGAAATTATATGGACATGATTATTGCACTCTTTGGGTTTATGTTTTTAATATGTTTTATCCAGATGGCAAAATTAATTTCAACTCACTTCTTTTCTGTTGCAATTTTTCACTTTGGTGTGTCTATTTTGAAGATGAACAGGCAAATGAGACTGGGTTTATGTAGGCTGAGGAAGTTGCTGTGAGATATAAATACTTCATGATTTATTTAACCTTTGAGCAGAAATTCCTTTCTGGTAGAATTAATCTGCAGATAGCTGAGGTGTGCTGCCTCTTAAGTTATGATTGATCGTGCAGTATAATGAAACTCCATTGGCATTAAGTTTTGGACTGATGTAGATATAACACAAATAAAACCGACATGCTGTGAGTGACAGGTGGGTTCAAGTTATTCTAGGCTAGTAGTCAGCCTCATATCTCCAGCTATCAAAATATACATATCCTGCAGATGACATTAATATGCTGTAGCTGAAATATATTTGAATGACAGTGTGAGTCAATTTAAGCAAAGACTATTCTATAATCATCAGTCATAAAATGGTTTGGATTGGAAGGGACCTTTAAGGTTCATCTAATCCACACCCCCTGCAGCAATCTGGGACACCTTCAACTTGATCAGGTTGCCCAGAACCCTGTCCAACCTGACCTGGAATGTTTCCAGTGATCAGGCAAATACCATACCTCTGGACAACCTGCTCCAGTGTTTCACCACGCTCATTATAAAAATTTTCTTCCTTTTATCTAGACTAAATCTACTCTCTCTTAGTTTAAAACAATTACGTGCTCTCCTATTTGAACAGGCCCTGCTTATAAGTTTGTTGCCATCTTTCTTATAGAACCCCTTCAGGTACTGGAAGGCGGCTTATTGCCATCTCCCATGAGCCTTCTCCAGACTGAACAACCCTAACTTTCAGCCTCTCCTCACAGAAGAAGTGCTCCAGCCCTCTGACCATTTTTATGTCTCTCCTCTGGTTCTGCTCCAACAGCTCCATGCCTGTCTTGTGCTGAGGATTCCAGAACGGGACACAGTACTACAGATGGGTTCTCACCAGAGCAGAGAGGGAAAATGACCTCCTCTTGACCTGTGAGCCACAATGTTTTGGTTGCAGCCCAGGATAAGGTTGGCTTTCTGGGCTGTGAACAGACATTTTTGGCTCATGTCCAGCTTTTCATCCTGCAGGACCTCCAAGTTCTTCTCTGCAGGGCTGCTCTCAATCCATTCATCCTGCAGTCTGTATTGATATTGGGAACTGCCCTGATCCAGGCCTTGTTGAACTTCATGAAGTTCACATGAGCCCACTTCTTAAGCTTGTCCAGGTCCCTCTGAATGTCATCCCATCTCTCAGGTGTGTCAGTCCCACCAGTCATCTTGGTGTTGTCTGCAAGCTTTCTGATGGTGCACTCAATCCCACTGCCTGTGGATTGATGAATATATTACACAGTTCTGGTCCCAGTACAGACCCCTGAGGGATGACACTTGTCAACAGTCTCCATCTGGACATCGAGCCATTGACTGCTACCCTCTGGTAGTTACCATCCAACCAAGTCCTCATCCACAGAACAGTCCACCCATCAAATCTGTATCTATTCACTTTAAAGAAAAGTATTCTGTGTGAGAACCATGTCAAAGGCCTTACAGGAGTCTATATGGATGACATCCATACTTCTTCCTTGTCCACTGAGGTAGTCATTCCATCATAGAAGGCAACTAGGTTGGTCACCAGGACTTGCCCTTGTTCAAGCCATGCTGGCTGTCATGAATCACCTCCTGTCCTTCATGTGCCTTAACATAGCTTTTAGGAGCATCTGTTTCGTGATCTTCTCAGGAACAGAGGTGAGGCTGACAGGTAAGTAGTTCCCAGCATTCCCCTTTCTACCCTTTCTAAAAATGCTTGTAATGTTCCCCTTTTTTTCAGTCATCATGGACTTCATCTGACTGCCATGATTTGTCAAATATCACAGAGAATGTATTGCCCACTGCATCAGCCAATTCCCTCAGGACTCTGGGATACAACTCATCAGGTCCCATAGACTTAGGTGTGTTCAGGTTCTTCAGCAGATCTTCTCTTACAGTGGGAGGGACTTTGCTCACCAAATCCCTGTCTTGTGTTCCATCCACTTGAGAGATTGTCAGAGAAGACTGAGGCAAAATATTGTTTAGTATCTCAGCCTTCTCCTCATCCATGTTTGCCAATCTTGCCCATTCGAGGGGATGCACTTTCTTTGACCTTCACATACTATAGATACATAGTCCACTTTCTTTAAAGCTAGAGATTAATCTTGGTATTTTAAATGGACTAATCCATGAGGATTAAGTCTCTGCTTAAGACAATGATACTAATTTTTTGGGAGGTCATCTCTTTATTTTGCAAATTTTTGCTATCCTTGGGGCATTTTTTGGTTCCTGAAGACTATTTATTTCCTCTGGGTCAGAAGAATGCCAGAATATCTTACTTCAGCACTGACAGTACGTACCTCTTTTGTTTTATCCCCCCTATAAGGGTGAAAGATCTAAGAAAAGATCAAAAAGGCTGGCTCAGTCTATTCAATGACGTGTTTCTTGAATTTGACACATTCAGTAATGAGTCTTTTTTGTTACTGTTTACCACCTGAGGTAAACCATAAAAAATGAGAAAAATTCCAACA
Source organism: Florisuga fusca (assembly GCA_038090715.1). Taxonomy (NCBI): domain Eukaryota; kingdom Metazoa; phylum Chordata; class Aves; order Apodiformes; family Trochilidae; genus Florisuga; species Florisuga fusca. The sequence continues at coordinate 20,099,438 of JAAWXA010000005.1, forward strand.
AATGACAAAGTGAGTGGTTTCTTTCTCCTTTGATGATACAAAAGAAGGATAAGCCAGATAGTACAGGTTTTTAATTCTAAATTCTATTATGATTTCTGTTACAAGAAATCTGGTAAACTTACTTCATACCATTACATATTTATTGTACACGTTATTGTTTTTCATGATTGCATATTACTCTGGTCCAACTATTTCTTGGCAGTTCCTGTCACTGAAATACTTTTAGCCTTTGACTATGCTATTTCCCACACATCAATCATTAGTTAAATTCTCTATCATTAAATCCTATTCCAATGATGCTGTTAAAAGAAGGCTGTCATCACACAGCCCATCGGAAGGGTAGGAAATGCAGAATTAATATTGCAGTTGTATTATGCATAATCTGTCCAAAAATGTCCTTTTGCCTTGGGAAAACTTCTGATATTTCAAGTTTTTCCAGAACTTCAGTTCCCGCTGCTATTTTTTTTCCCCTTCAATTATCTGGAAGAAGCTAATATAGCTGCAGTTTGTGAAAGCTTACAATGGGGAATGGGTAGGAGTATTAACACTTTTTTATGGTTGGAAGTGAAGATACCTTCCTCAGAATAAGATTACCCTATGCCATAAGGGTCTAGAGAATGACTATGCTTCTACTCATCATATGAGTACTCCATAGAATTAAAAGGGATTGTTTGCTTGGTTGGGGTTTTTTGGTTTTGTTTTGATTTTGGTTTTGGTTTTTTTGTGCAAGGAGCCCTGAAGTTTGATTCTTTCTTTGGCTCTTGCTGTCTTCTTCTGATGTGATAATCTACTTGTGCAGCAAGTACTTCTGGCACAGAGGTAATGTTTCAGGTACTTACATTGCTACAGACAGTCACATTTTATTCTTAAATAAATAGCAATAACACCAAGTGAATATGTTTGCATTTCAGCAGCAGTTAATGGTACTTGAGAGGGGGAAAGAGGAATGGTGGGAGGAAAGGCAGAGCCTGAAAGGGATGTAAAATAGATTTGGTGTTCAGCCCTTGAGAAAAAAAAAGTCTGGGGCAAACAAATTAAGTGGGTCCAAGAAAAGCAAAAAGACCAATCCAGCTCCTGTGAGCTTTTCTTTTCTGAAAAGGACAGTTTAATCAACTAGTTCATAAATAATCTTTTAAATGAGGAATATTGACTTAAAATATGACATCATGACTTAAAATACTGAACTACCACGAACACCAGTGAGAAGGGGCATCCAGGCTGCAACAGAGTTTCAAAGAGAAATACTTGAGCTAAGCTAAGCAGGGGACACTGTGGTAGCCAGTCCATCACCTTCTGCCATATAAGAAGTGTCAGGTCACATCTGGCTTCAAGTAGCTCAAGCAGAGACTTAAACAGACTGTTTTCTTTGGCAGAGATGAAGGAAAACTAAACCAGGTCAGGCCCAAAGGTCTCTGAAGCTTAGAATATTGTCTCTGTAATAGTGCCTAGAATAGACTGTGTGAAAAATATGGCAAGTTTCTAACAACAATTAAGAGAATTTACCTTGCCCTTTGTGATTTATTGTTTAGAAGCTTTTTGGTTTGGAGGTACATTCACTAACCCTGCCTTAATCCTTCTTCTGTCAATTTGTACAGTATCATCTTGGCTGATGCCTTTCCCCTGGGATTCTTCTGCTTGTGTACTGGAACTTAAGTGTACTGAAGACTCTCAAGTAGTATTTTTCATATTATTCTTCTGATTTCTATGTGGCTATTCACCAGAACATGGTATCATCAGATTGTCAAAGCAGCTTTTCCATCTTCTGTCCCAACAAGAATTTCATTTATTGATCTTGAAACAAAAAAGGCACTAATGGGTGATTGTTTTTTTTTTTTTTTTTTTACATTGTTGGTACTTTTCTGTGCATTTCTCTAGCAACAGCACTGCAAAGTGGGAGCGACTGATTTTGTCCCTTTAGCTTTGTGCCAATGAGAAGAACTGATAGTAACTTGGAGAATGTTGTTTTCCAATTGTTTTTGAAAAGGAGGGGAAATGTCTATTTAACTGTACTCATGACTGTTCTGGAACTGACTTCTCACCTGTCTATATCAATTGTCTTTCAAGGAGAGAGATTTTGATAGAGGCAGGTCAGAGATCTGCTAGACACGTGGAGGGGTTGAATATAAAAGCACTTTCCCCATAAGAGCAGTTTTTAAAAATGAGTTACAGGTAAAACTGCACTTCTCTCTCAATGAGATCAGTAATCTGACTGAAGTAATGATTAGGTTTTGATTAGATGAAGATTATTTCCACACATTTGACAAAGCATGCATCTCTTAGTTCCTAAGACAGAGAGAAATGAGTGAGGATTTCTGTGTTTTCTATATAAAACATCAAGTGTTCTGCGTGTCACATTTGCTTAGCACTGCTTGTACAGTGATTAGAAATGGATCTGACAGTCTGAGTTGGGCAAAACATTTGCTGGGTATGGATAGCAACTAGAATAGCAGGATAGTTTGGGGTTTTTTTTATCACCATCTAGAATGAAATTTTACTGTATCACTCAGCTGCAGCACCTTTGGGAACAGAATAATGATTAAACAGTGTTTGGAGAGCTATTGCCATCGCCCTTTCCACTGCTTCAAGGAACTGACCTGCTGCCTTTTCATCTCACAGAGCTGTCTATCATGGGTGGGTATAGCTGGGCCAATTCCCTCCTCTTCTCTCCTGAGAGAAACTGAGCATCTGACAGCAGCTCAGGGTGTTCTAGCTATGAAACTGCTGCCTGACTTTTAACAGACAAAAATTCATTTTTGTGTCTTAGCTGACAGTGAGGAAGTTAATGGTAGTGTTAAATGGCCACAGCCTAGTGAAATTTTCAAGTGTGAAGGGTGCATGAATGGAAAAAAAGTAACTTCCAAGCAGTTTCACAAACCACCAAAAAGCACAAATATTTTCAGAAAAATAACAACCCACAAGCCTACGTGGGTCACAGAAAGGCTTGAAGAGAAATCATGCTTAACACTAAATAGATGAAAATAAGTATGTTAGTTTTCATTAAAATTTCCACTTATTTTCCTGACAAGAGTTTACACTTTGAAAAAGAAATATATGGAAAAATAAATTGTAAGGATTTTTTTAAAAAATTGTAAGGACATGCTATTCTTTGCATGCCAGAAGAATAACGATTATAGTAAAATAAGGTTCAGGTTATCAGAAAATATTTCAGAATTATTTTTACTGATAAATAAAGGTTACCAAAGTAGAAACTAAATTGAAACAAAAATTAGAGGCTCTTGTTTATTTCAAATAAAAATGTAAATAAAGTTTAAAATGCATTATTTAATCTCTTGATTTGCTTTTTAAGGAGCTGTTTGATTCAACGCAACATATGATGTGGAACTTAAATTAAGTATCCTGTTAAAAACTGAAAAAAATTAGGATGTCAGACTTTCCTCCAGAAGAGTAATTGAGGCTTTTACTAGATGTAACAAAGTCCCCTTAAACTCGTGCTGTTATATTGGAGATGCAATATAGATCACTGTGTTTGAATTTAAGATTGAGAAGGCAAATTATAATGTATCACCTAATTTATTTGACAAATGTACTTTGTTTAATTAGCTATGGTACTTCGTAGGCTATTAGTGAACGTTTGGTAGCCTGTCCTCTAAAGAATTATTTTTAAGAAAAAGACTATGCAATAGCAATTGACTTAGGTTTTGATTTGAAATTAATAGAACTCAGAATTTTGTGAGCCAAATCTGCCTGTGCCATTTGTTGAAGCATGAGTTGGAGAGTCTGCTGGATAAATCTATTTTGTTCATCTTTCATTGAACTTGTGAGCATTGTATTTTCATTCTTATAAGTTATGTTTTCTGATAGAAACTACTGTTTTTTGATGGAACCATCAGATAAAGGTTGCATTCATTTTTAATTCAATTCCTGAAAGTAAGATGACAGTCACAGATTAAATAATCTCCAAAGCAGAACTGATCACTTTAAATCTTTCAGGCATTAATATTAGCCCTCTCACTCTGTTTTCCCTTTCTTTTATGCATTTGTTTTTTGGATAAATCTTGTGTTTGTAACAAAATATATCCTTCTCTAAGAGTCATTTGTCCTGGGGAAGAAGTTCTCAAGAAGTCTATTTTTAGTGACTGTCCATTTGAGAGATGCAGGAATATGTATTTCAGATGGCTAAATATCTACTGAAGAAGTTCAAACACTTTGTTCAGTTAAAAAGAAACAAAAAGTCTGGCTGCTACCCGGGCACATGGAAACTGCTTTGAGGAAAATTTCTAACCCAAAAATTTCTATTAAAACAGCCTGTCCTAGTGGGTACTGTACTGAAGCAGTTAAGGCTCACTGTTGAATACAAAACAGCATTTGAGAAATAGAGAGCATCTTGCTTGCTCTGTGTATAACTCAAATGGAGGGGAGAAAGTGACATATGCACTTGCTTGTCATTAATCCAGTGACAAGCAGTAGATGGGAGTACAGGTTTATGCAGGCTTCATTCTTTTTTTGCCTGACAGTAGAAAACGCCAGTATAAATTTGACTCCTCTCTTGCTTAAATTGCAAAATGTCAGTCAGTAGTTGCAGTGGTTTATGGAAATGAGGGTAATGTCAGCTTACTTCAGTGTTATGCTTTTCATGCTTTAAGCAAGTAGGACCACTCTCATGGAGCACTTTTGGTCTGAAAAGTTTGTGGTGTTTGGGATTTGAGCTGTAATGTATTGCAACAGGTTTTTCACATGGTGTTGTCCATATCATGTCTGTTGCCACCAAGACACGTGAATACTTTCAGCCTTTGATTGTAGAGTCCCAGAGTGAATGGCTCTGGGTGCTCTTGGGTGTCAATAGTCCTGTAGTAGATGGTATTCCTCTGGTGTTGCTCTCCTGCTGCTGCTCAGGTACATGCTGTTCCTCTTAACAGGTCCTAAAATAAAAAAAAATAAAAAAAATAAAAAATAATAAAAAAAAAATTAGAAATGGAGATTTTCTGTAGTTTTTTAGCCTTAGACATAAATAGATTATGGATGTGGACTAATTTGACTCCAAATTTAGTTGCAGAAGATCAAGATTTTCCATGCCCTGTTAAACCACAGTGGTGACACATGAATCAGGGAGAAGTTTCATCATATTGATTTTAAGGGGACTTACGGGAGGCTTTTTACATCATGTATGGAGATTCATCAAGGAAGATGTAAAGAGATTTTGAATCATGTTTTTTATCTAAAGCCTGGACACATGAGTCGTGAAATGTAGGAGTAAGATGGAGATAAAATAAGTAGGAGAGTCTGGAAATGTTACAGTCAGTGAGCTGATCTACCTGACCACTGAAGTTAGTGGAGAGGGCAATGCTTCCTTTTGCCCTCTCAGATAACTACAGTCACTCCTGCAATGTAATGTTAGTGAGGTTGGTGTCACACACTGGTTTGGGCTAAGACTGGGATGAAGGGTTGATAATATTTGTTGTTTGGAGTGTGGGCAGACTGGAGGGAACAGGTACATTTGTCTGTGTGAATCTGAAAATGATTTGAGTGCAAACAGGTACAGAAGCAGGTCAGTTACTGGTTCAGAGTAAATAACAAAATAACAACAAAATAACAGTGATGGTTATTTTGTTTTGGGTTTTTTGTTTGTTTGTTGGGGTTTTTTTCCCCTTGTTTTCTGCTGGTTGCAATTACAATCCTGTTTTAATTATCTTTTTCTGAATATCCCCTATGGAGCAGCTTTCTTTCCAGGAGCTTAAGAGAGTGTCTAGAAAGAGGCTGTTTTCCTCTGCCTAAAATTAGCCTTCTTGAATACCCCCTAGAGGTACTACAGTTTGTGTTCTCTCTATATAAACATTTTAAAGAGGGTGTGCAAAGGAAAGCTAGCCAAGAATAGAAAAGGGTTTCACATTGCTAGGTTATATATAACTGCAACAGTTTGCCAGGTCCTTCCATGGTTATTCTGCTTAGTTAACCCTTTGTATGTTGTTCAAGTTAGCATTTTAAAGATCATTTTGAAAGACCAATTCAGGTGTTAATCAACAGAGTCCTGGTTCTCCTCCTTGAGAGTAGGAGGGGAAAAGTCATGCAAAACAGATCTGCAACATAACATGCTGTGAGGAGAAGGGTTTCACAGTGTGCTGCATCCTCTATCAGATTTTGTGTGTTCAGGAAGCTTCTTTCTTTTGTATGAAGGTAGGAGGCTCTTGCTTGACATGAGATGGGCTTGCCTCATAAGCAGCAAATTCAGAGATTTATGGCATCAAACCCCTTTGCCTCCCTTTCCTGTGGGAGCAAAGGTGATCTCTTAATCGAGGTCCTAGATAAGGTGGAAGGTAACATATTATAAGCTTGCCATAGGTTTCTTACAAACCCTTCAATGATAGAGAAAACTCTTCTTATCCACCAATTCCCTGTTCAAAAAGCAGGGCTGATGCCAGGTCCTACTTTGCAGGTTTCCTCTGGTACTTGGATCTCATACTAGCAGGCCCATATCATCTTACATTCAATGGAAGCTTTTCATCATTGCTGTGCTATGAGACTTTTCTTTACAAAGGCAAGAGAACATTTCTCTTGGGAAGGTGAAATTCCATTTAGTTTCTTTCTTCTTAGTGGCTCAGAAAACCTGAGTAAATTTGAATTAAATGTGGAGATAGAATCTTGCCATTCATCAATATTTATGCTCTGCTTTCTTTGCTTGCAAAGTTCTTAAACCCAATTCATTTATCTTATTAAAATGTATTATCCAGTCAGATAAAATGAATTACTTTAGATTATAATGTCCTCTGTATACAGGCTCAGAAGCTGTTGTTGCAAAGTGGACAGGTGGTGCATATAATCTGAACCATATAATACTCCCTTATTTAACCTAGTTTAGGAATTGTCACTAACTGGTACGTCAGTATGAATATTTAGTTTACTGGATAGTATGAATATTTAGTTTACTGCATCTAGAAGCCAATTCTGTTCACTGTGTCAAATTTTCTGGTTTTGTATGTCCTTTTATATTTGGCCCCAAAAAGCAAAATATCACCCCCAACCCTCCCGCTCAACAAATATATTGCATATTCCTATGTTTCAAATATTAAATACTGTTAAATATTTAAGTAACTTAATAAATAAAACACATTAATTAAAACTTAAGTCTAATAAATTCACAACTAGACTTTCAATAAATATGTCAATACTTTCGAAGCAGTTATGCATAACATACATAGTCATATATATAAGAGCCAAAAGCAAAGGAGCAAAGGAAAAATACAGTTTAAATTTCACTAACCATTTCAGCTAGAAATGCATACAAAACTTACATCTTGTATTTCTCCAGAGGAGTGGTGGAAGATGTTTCAGTGCTGTTAATATTAAAATTATTAATGTCGATGACAGTGGTCTAAACAAGAGCTGTTTCGTAAGCTTGATGTGTTTTTCTTTACATATCACGGATCTGTACTGTGTGTTTACTTTGGGGAGGACAGTTAATATTTAAACATGTTGTATCAGGTAGATTAAGTCCTAATAGAGCCCACATATTTCTGCATATTTTTTTTTAATGTTTGATATCCTTTTCATTCCCTCTTGTTATCAGAAGCAAAGTAGATGTTTTGGGTACTTTTAGCTTATTATTGAAAATGTATGGTTTTTTTCATGCTTTCTACATAGCTGAGCTGTAAACTGTTCACTTTAATGAAGTGTTCTAAAGGGGCAAAGACCAGAGCAGAGGTGGCAGAAAATGCACCTTGCAGTGGTAGAGATGGTAATTTGTGGTGTTAACAGTGCAACTGGATGTGGCTACTGATGCTTCTCAAGCCTTCTCAAGACAAAGTTGTTAAATTTTCTGTGCAAGATCCAAAGTACTGTCCATAATTCTCTGAATATTCTTTTTATATGAGTTTGACAGATTCACTGTTTCTTTTTGTTCTCCCTTTTCTCTTACAATCCCTCAGGCAGAATGTTCTTTTCTTATAATTTTAATTCAAAAGCTGTATCTAGTAAAGTATATTAAAGTGGGAGAAGAAAAATATTCAGAACCAGTAGGCACCAACAAATAAAGAAGAGCAAGTTAGCTTAAACACATTAAATTCCCTTGCTTTTTTTATCTGTTTCCAAGAGCCTCAAACTGCTTTTACATAAATGTTGTAATATTGTATTGGTAGGATATTCTTTTGCACCAAAAAAATGCTGTAAAAAAGAATAGTAACAATATAAGCTAAAGTGAAAAAGGAGTCCAGTTGTTGATCAGAGTGGTAAAAAATGCAAAGCATGGCTACGTGAGTGTCCTCTTGTGCTGCCTAAAGTACTGTTGTTGTAAAGATCTTGCAGCAGTTTTGTTTGAATAGACAGCAAAATCTGTCCTTAAATTAAAAATAAAAGGTATTACACCTCTGAAGCTGTTTTCTTAATATTTATTTCTTTGGATGCTAGTTTTGTGTCTGCATATCTTGGTGGTGTGAGTTGCAAAGACTTAAAGGCTTTGGGCTTCTTGCTAGCTGAAACTATGGACTGTAATGCCTGCTATCCATGGGCACTGAAGTTCCAGAGAAATCAGTACCTAGAAACCATTACCAAGTTAAATTTACTTGTTAAATGGCAGAGCACGAAATGATAGCAAGGATTTACATACACAGACCTTAATTAGGAGTAGAGGGGCATTTTGCTTGGAGTATTGCTCTATTGTTTCTGAATACCAGCCATTTCCTGCCTGGCTTGAGGACTCTGAGAGATGTACAGTGGTTTTATAATTTTGCAAGTCTTTCTTGTCCTCACAAGAGGGCAAGAGCAGCAGTACAGAAGGGCACTAGGAGCCTAGCAAATAGCTCCATCTCATGTGGAGAAAGTGGAGATGTCATTCCTACAAAACCAGCTTTTTTCTTGCTTGTTCAGAGAGACCCCAATAACTCAGCATTTTCTGCAGGTAATCTCTGCACTTCTCATTTTGGAAAGAAAGCTGGTAATTCACAGGCAGGGGTCACTAAATGGAACAATGTGTCAAACATCTTGCAAATGTTGACTCCAAAGTGGGAAGTAGTAGGGAAACTAGCTGTACTAATTCAGAAAAAGGGCAAACTGCAAAAGCATTTAATTCTAGGTAGGAGAAGAATTCCATTAGCTGTTTGAAACAAGAAAATAAATCCCTGAGGTGTACTTCTCTCTAGCATTTGGTACCAGGATTTTTTAAATATATATACACTGTTATTTTATACATAATTTCTTGTCCCTTTAACCTGTATATGCAGTACGATCTTGGGGTATTGGAATGAGAGTATCTTTTTGTAAGTAGTTGAGATATGGATATTTTTAATATTTTAATTTTTCCTGCTTTTTTTTTACTTTTCTTGACAGGTCAACATGGGTTTAGTGAAAAATGTTTGTGGTTTATTTTCTCTGCTCTCTTGCATATGTAACTTAAAGCTGTCAGCAATTTATTTTATTTTTGCTACTTTTGTATACAAGTGGGTATAGTTCATTATCTTGTCGCGTTACTGAATTAAAGTGTTTATCCTTTATCAAGAGATAGTTTCAGCCATGCGTTTCTCTAAAAAAAATAGAACTTCTAAAGTATTGCAAGTGATGTAAGAGAGGTTGCCAGACAGAGGAATTCTTCGTTACTTCTGGCTAGTAATAGCAGGGTCTGTTCTCCCACATCCTTGATTTATATATGGAGCAGGAGGAATGAAAGAAAGAAAACACTTGAATATTGAAAGACTAAACTTCTGGTAGTTTAGTGCTTGGCTGGCTGTCATAACCAGAGTACACTTTGCTGATATAATAAAGTGTAACGAGTTTTTTTGGCTCCTTATAAAACCAAACAGAAGAAAATGGGAGAATTAATCACAAACACTTTGTTGTATTTCACTGCATTCTTTATGTGTTACTGAGCTTCTCTGCAACTTCACAGGACCATGAGTGCAGTGTTATATATGAACAAAGGAAGTCAAGTGCTATTCTTACTCTTCTTGTCTCTCCAAAAGTAAATAGTTTATGTAGTCAATATTTTTGGCATCTTAAAAATACATACTTTGAATAAAACACATTCATAGATTCAGGCTTTCCATGACATTTAAGTTCTAAATCATCTTTAAAATTATCCCTGTGCTTAAAAGAAGCCTAAGAGGCAAAACAAAAAGAAATTCATATTTTTCTATTCATGGTACATAAAATTGTTAGATGGCTAAATTCTCACTGGATGTTGAAATGACAGAATACAATTGGACTTTTAAGACTTTCCCATTATTTCTTTTAGAAGATGATAGCACATCTCATTCCCTTTCTGGGGAAGAGTTAAGCCATAGTATGAGAGGTGGTTTTCTCGATGCTAAGGAAGTTGTACTTTTTTTGTTTTCTCCCTACACCTTACTTATTGGCATGGCTTTGATCATCTATATGAGACTACCTATATTGGAAAGTTTGCTACTAATTTATATATACCATATTTTATACATTTATATATTTTTATATGTAGCTATAGGACAGGAGGTAGTGGCTTTAAACTGGGAAAGGGTAGATTTAGGTTAGACATTAGAAATAGATTCTTTAATGTGAGGGTGGTGAGACGCTGGCACAGGTTTCACAGGGAAGTTGTGGCTGCCCTTTCCCTGGAAGTGTTCAAGGCCAGGTTGGATGGAGCTTTGAGCAACCTGTTCTAGTGGGAGATGTCCCTGCCCATGGCAGAGGTGTTGGAACTAGATGACTTTTAATGTCCCTTCCAATCCAGACCATGTTATGATTCTATACTTGTCTTTTTGCTGTACTTTGTTTTTCCAATTTTTTAAAATACATCTTTGTGTTTCTTTTTTGGTTTAGTTGTTGTTTTGATTTGGGTTTTTTTATAGCAGAAGTAAATACTCTTGGCTTGGGAGAATTTACAGGATGTTATAGAAGTTCAATGATAATATCTACCTACAACTGTCATACTTGATTCTCAGCAGAATTTCAAACGTTACCTTAAGGCAGGTATTAACAAGATGATGTGGATTCTTGAAATTTGCTTTAGAAGTGTTTTTAATCAGACTGAGTCCCATTCTGATGTTTTTCACTTAATAGGTGTACTGATGGTTGGATGTTATTATAGCCCACAACTTCCTAGAAAAATTGAAACCCTTTGCTCTCTTTCTGTCATTTCTCTTTGTGAATTATAGAATTGCTGTAGAGGATAATGAAAAAAATGTGCTGTGAATCTGAAAAGCAATGGAGAGAAAGGAGAGTAGTTGGAAAAAGCAGCAGTGCAGATATGACTAATAAAGTTAGTCATCAGTGCTACTTCAGTAAGCATTTTGAAGGTGTATATGCCATACTATGACCTTCATGTTTTGCAGTTAACAACAATTGAATCTAAAGCATGTTTCAAAGTATGTTTTAAAACTTGTGTGCTTGCAGAGTACTCTGGAGATCAAAATCTTTTTACATTTTTTTTATTTTTTTGCGGTGCAGAAAAGATCTGTTACAGTCCCCTGCCTGTTAATAACAAATATTTGTGGCTTAAATTATAATTGCCAGTTCAGACTGCAATTACTCTGGTATGAACAGTAGTAAATGGCCATCAGAGCTCAAATGCAGTATCTCAAGGCCAGATCTCTGGAGCCAGTGGAACAGGAGTTGTTTGGATGGAAAGTGCAGAGGGGTGCTGTCAGGTGGAACCAGAGTTGAATTCAAGTGGAATGAGTTTTCCAGCTGAGGAGACATATTGCACAAGGGATGAAGATAACAAAGGTTGAGAAGGACAAACTGTATTTGAGAAAACTCATTTTCAATTAAGGCAGAAGAAAAAAAAAAACACTTTTTAAACTTGGAGCATGCCAAGACATCTAGATGTTACTGTAATATGTGCATAAACTGTAGCTCTGGAAAATACACTTGTGGTATTAGCTGAAATTTTGTTTCCATTGCAGAAACCTGGAACATGTTGAGATGTTAAGCTGCATGCACAGAGCTAGGAAGACATGAGACATTGAAGCTCTCTTGTATATCCAAAGAAACAGTGAAGAAAATAAACCTGAAGGGTGCTGTAGGAGAAATAAGAATCTTTTAGACAAAACCTACATAGAAAGAAAGGACTTCACTAAATGCATTGTCACAGGAAGCAGATTGTGTTTCATTGTTTAAATGAAGAGTATAAAGACCAACATATTCAGAAAGATGTCTTGGTCAAGTCTGTGAAACAAAAGGTGTTATTGGCCCTTAGGAAAGCACGAGTCAGCATTTTTAGCTGAATGGCAAAAAGTTGACTGTAAGCCGTAAAAGAAGAGTGTAATGAAAGTAACCTATCAGTACTATGTGGAGAACCTCAGTGCACTAGTTGTAGCAAAACTGAGTACTTGCAGGGAAGACATTAGATTGTAGAAGTGAGCACTCAACCTTCGTGCTCAGCATGGTAGTGTGAGGAGGTTCACAGCCCATAGCTGAGTGTGTAGATTCAAGTCAAATCTGGTCATTCAAAATACTAGGAGTAGGGGATTACTCACTAATCATCTTTAGCAGGAGAAATAGTATGTTTGCTGTGCTTAGGTACTTGAAGAATTATCTGCTCATTAGGAGAGAAAGTAATTTCAGTTAGCTTTAAATCACATCCAGAGACAGCTGATGGGAGGGTACTTCTTTGAGGAGCCAGTGGCCATAAATTGAGCAGTTCTAGAGGTCTGTACAAGTTACTTTAATGTAAGTGACTTGGGCTACAGAAGACTCCAGGTGACACTGCCTACAGCTGTGCTTCACTGGTGTGGTCCCCATGGCATGGACTACAGGGTGGGAGGATTTTAGCTTCTAGCTGGAGAGGAAATGATCCACTGCTTTCTCTCTCTTGTATTTGGGGATGCTGAGGCTGCAGTCAATGTATCCTTTACTGAATTTGCCCTGCATGCTGTAGTTACTTACAACAGGTTGCTATCTATTTAATATAGTGCCACAATTACAAATACCATCTTACAAGTAAAAAAAAAAGGGGCACATGATAATTGTTTTTTGGTTTTGTTTTTTTTTCAAGAACTTAAAGCAGAGTAGCTTTTAAACAGAACAGAATACATGTCTATTGCCTACTCTGATCCCTTGCCCCTTTGACAGGTCTGTCTCTTGACAATCTGATGCTTTTTGGGAAAACAATGTGCGTATCACCACCTACTATTTGAAGGGCTCGTGTCATCTTTATCTCTGCTATCCTAATGTCTCATTGTTGAGACAGCTACCAACACTAAAGGAGAGCATGGTAGCAGGAATGTAAATTTCATGAACACGATAAAACTCTGTATGTGAAATCTCAGGGTTCCTTTCTCCAAACTAGTAAATCTTTTTCAATGAAAGCCCTGTTTTATTTAGCTCTTGCCACCCATTAAGCACAGTGCTACTTAAGTGTGGGAGATCAGCCTCTAAGTTAATATTGTAAAACTTTAAAAAGTTTTAGCCTGGATCCGGGTTTGTTTGCCATTATATGGGCAGGAAGACCAAATTGTTCATTGGCTTTTTAAAACTGAGCTTACCTATCCAGTACAATCTGGGTGGAATCAGTGGATGAGGAAATTCATGAAATAAAGGACAGCCAAGGTGGGGAGGTAATTTTTTAAAATCTCCTTTTGCTTCTAGTGAGATGTAATTACCTGAATATATTTGTTGCCAGTTTCAAAACTAAAACTAGATAACACATACACAGCTATTGTTTTAAACTATTATAAGTGGAATGTTTGGTATACTTTTCCTGTATTAAAACTGCCTGTGATAGGTTAAAAAGGCTTTTGTCTAATTTTGTCTTACATCAGGATGTTTTGTTGTTTCTTTTTCTTCTCCCCCACTCATCCAAAATCTGACATACAAGGGAAAAATAATTTGGGTGGCAATATGGAGTTAGTGCTGCTACAAAGCATTGTTAAAGCAGAACTACCAAACCAGAAAGCATAGTCATGTAAACTTAAAGCAGTGCTATGTTTCTTCTAGGTGTTTTTCAGAAGAAATGCTTGATCTTCAAAGTGAAACCGGTCTTCTCTCTTGAAGATTTTTAAGCTATTATTATTTTTTAAAATGCTGTAGTGCCAAAGCAATTTATTTGCAAGGTTTTAAACTAAATAGATCTTCAATGATGAAAGAGCTAACTGGTACACTTGCCATAAAAAATAATGCCAGAAGTAAAGGTATTCATCAATATGGCTTTTAGTACAATATGAGCAATCATGTTGATTGATCATGTGTTTGATCAATGAAATCAATATATAAAATTGATTTTATATCAAGCAACTGATCAAGGAGTGAAGTGACTACCTCTCTGACATGCGGTACTAAGCATAACCTCAGACAACAGTTTAAACAACAGCTGAGGTACTCTGAGATACTAAAAGGACCAGCCTCTTGCTTTTGATGCTCAGTTTGGGCGTCTGCAAACTGGCCAAGTTTCTGGCCAAGCTTTCTTCCCCTTCAACTGGAGAGCTTCAGCTGTCATGTCTAGGACATTCTCCTCCTAGCTTTGTTCACTATGGTTCTGCTTATTCTGCAAGAGCAGCTGCAGTTGTGTTTTGGACCTCTCCATACACAAATGGGATTAAGTTTCTATTATGAGAAGTTCTCAGCTACCTTTTGTCTTATATGCTGTTCTTAAGGGCACAAAGTAATTTGTTTTGATCAACCAATAAAATTTTGTATGATGACATCACCAGTACTAGTTTAGTCCCCAGGTTTGCCTGTTTGGCTTCATCTCATCCTTCTCAAAGGAAAACATGACTGCAATTAACAATTTCAGACCTGAATTGGTGCTGAAAACATGCCTGCAGGTTTTTAGGTTCATTTTGGACAACCATATTTAGTGAGTGGTGTATATCATCTATGTACACCAAATTCACAATTTAAGTTAATTGACCTTTAATTCTGTGCAGACAAACTGGGGCAGAGTGGAAGGTAAAAAACGTGGCCTGAATTGCTTCTGTTCGCTAATGATATTTGAACTGTACTATAGGCAAGGCTTTTTTTCAGATTTTTAAATGCAGGAGCAGGTTGTATTTAAGACCCTGAGCAAGTCTGAGGACTTTATCCTGCTGTCTTGAAGTGAAGTTATGCGTGGCCTTGTCTGTGCTGGGATTTTGCAACTGAACGACTGCTACTCATTAGGTAAAAAGAGTCATTTAAGTCACATCCCACTCTTGTGCTCCTTAACCTCTTCTGTTACAGAGACCTTTATAACATGCCACTTAAACCCATTTCAAGTAATTGGTAATTCTTCAAAGAGGTGGCAGATACATGAATAGGACATCTGCAGGAATAAGTAGCTACATTTACGTGGTATCCCTCAGTGAGTGAATGTGGACTGATGGGTATGGCTGGAGAAATTTCATTAAGTTGTTTTACTTGATGAAATATGTTTGAGAAATTAGTATCGTGTGTTATGGTATACTAAATGCATATAATGAATAAATATTACTAGGCAGAGGTGTAAGTTCATTTAAGTATATACCAGTAGACCTATAAAAAAAATGCAAATACACTTAGGCATATTCAGCATTTTTCTTAAAATTATATGTAGTAAATATGTTTCTGTTCAATTCACTGAATATTAGATAATGCTCTCCTGGCTGAACATGTTTCTGAATAAAGACATTGTAATGTCTTTAAAGTTCTTCCATCAGCTATGAAGCTGAACAGTGAACCCTGATGTTAATTTTTATTGTGTATCTCAGTTATCCAAAAGATCCACATTCCAAATGAAGCTGTACTATGCAAACTAGATTATGCTGGGGTTTTAGAAGATTGGGTTTTTTCTTGCTAATGTACATTCTGTTATGAAAGTCTTGATTTTTTTTTTTTTTTTTTAATCAGGTCTAAAAGGTAGTTTTCTTGTTTCAAATCTGTGTGTTCCTCATGGCACTTTTTAACAAAGAGAAACATTAAGCTTAAATGAACCTCTCCAGGTAGCCTAGCAACAGGATATGATTAATAATACCTTTCACCTAACTGTATGCAGATAAATGTCTGAAAGTGAAAGCAAATTCAGAATTGGTTGGCCAGAGCTTGGCAGTGCAATGAGAGAGAAAAGATAATGTGATAATATCTTGCAATCTTTGTTTTAAAAAAGGAGAAATAATATAAAATATATTTAATGGGTTGGATCTGCTTTATGGAGTAAAATACAGAACATAATGGATTTTTTTATTAACAATTAAATGGTGTACTAAGAGAAAGTATAAATGCCTTTGCTTCTCATTATTGGTTATCATCACTAATTTACCAGCCATAGTTTTCCATATGCAAGGGATCAGAAACAAACTAATAATTACTGTGCCATGACAGATAAAATGAAAGGTAGTATCAATGAAAGGTGGTATACTTTAATATACAGTTAATGGATTTATAGTACTTCAACAGTGTTTTTAGGACTGAAATGGACTTTTGCACTGAGTGCTCTGCTTAAAAATTATACAAAACACTGGGTATAACATAAAGTTTATAATTAAAGTTTTCTAGCAAATAAGAGTTGCTATGGTCATTTGGCATTAAATGACACTGCACTATTTGGCTTTTCATTGTAACTTTGTGATTATATATACATAAGTAAAAAGAATTTTTATCGTATCTGTATATGTTTGAATTTTATACATTTATAAAAGACTGGAGATATTTACTTTTCAAGTGCTCAAAAGGTGTTAGAATATGAGTTGGCCACAGAAGCCTAATTCTTTCCCAGTTTCCTTTTGTATAAAGAAGACTCACTGTGAGAATAGGATGAATATGATAGTCACTGTATGCTCATTTTGTAATAGTGGAAAATTGCTGCTTCTGTAGAAATAAAATGGAGGAATATATTTATGTTCTGAATGTAAAAGATCTAGTTATCTTGCGACAATCCCATGGACTATCATAAAATCATGAACATTTGCCTATTACGATGCAGAAGCACAGATTTCTATCCTGTGCTTCAAAACCTGCTTTTTTCTGTTTTCAGATTACTTAATTATACTGAATATGCACTCTCTTCTGTGTGAAATCAGTCGAGATGTTTTTCCAGTTCATCATATGGTATATATTTCTCTTTGCTGCTCGCATTTGCTGCTGATGAAGTGGATGTTTTGATGCATTACAGAAGTTGTAGGACAAACACTGTGAAAGATTAACTGTTGACAGTGCTCCTTGTAACTCTGTTGATGCATATCCATGGACTAATATCCACTGGCTATCATTTCAATATTTTATCTAATCTTTAATTCCTGAGTGCCTGGTGAGTTTCATGCTAAAACAGAGGGAAGATTTCCTGTGTTTAATAGGAAATTTCCTTTTTTGTTTATGTTTGGTAGCCTGCTGTCAAAGGATGATTGTTCTTGTGAGTTACCAAGTAGGTCTGTTTAAGTCCTGGGTCTTTCCAAAGGAAATTTGCTGCTTATTTCCATAACAGTTGCCACCCCTGATTACGATGCAGAGATGTTGGTGTGTTATGGTGGCTCAGGGATGTAGTGGAGGATGTCATATCTCAGTATGTTTCCCCTCATTAACTTAAATGCCCTCCTGCAACAGGTCAGGCCCCAGTATTCATCTGTTGTCAGAGCTGAAATGTTCTCTGATGGAAAACTTCCCTTCTTTAAGATTTCTCCCCAAAATTTGTCTGTGGCCTTACATTGTGCTCCTACCTTGGCTAACTAATGTTCCTTCTTTCACCTCATAGTTATCCCCTTAATCTATTTGGGACCTGGCTGAGACCAGCAGTGTTGCCCATCCCTGTACAGCCTACTGCATCTCTTCATTGTCTCTTGTGAACATGTCACTTAGAGGCTGTGCCATCAGGGCTGGGGTGAGCAGCTAGAGGTGTGACAGGACCCTCACAGAAGAGTAGCTCTGTCTGCCTTTGGTTTCTCCCCATCAGGCTTGCATCTCTTAACTGTCAATGTACATCACATGACTAAATGATGGGGAAAAAAAAACCACTATTAAATGCTGCCTGCTATTAAGCCTTGTGTCTTTTTGAGCTGCAAAAGAGCCATCTATCCTTTTTTAAGTCACCTACAGATACCTCTTGCAAGGCAGGCATTAATTTTGTTGCCCAGCATAGTGTACATAAGGATGTGGGCTTGCTGCATGGTGATGACGTAGGCATAAAGGAATGTCTTTTGGTTTTCTTTCTTTGTTTAAATAAATACCAAACCCTTAATTCTTTGAGGGGTTTCTCTAACATATCTGTCTTGTATTAGTAGAGAGAAAAACTGATTAGGAAACAAATGCCACCCTTACTCTTGAGGTCTGAGAGTTCCCTTTCTGAAACTACTGTAAGTTTTGCCACTGACCTGAGATGCCCTTATTTCTCTATTTTTGTTGAATGGAATCTCTTTAGATCTCTGATTGTAACATATCCTAACTAAATTGGTTATAAAAAGAAAAAGAAATTGACGCTTTTACTTCTTTAAAAACATAAAAACATCATTCAGCAAAGACTGTTCACAGAACTCTCTTGATTTTCATTGTAGGTAATAACTTATTTTCTGAGAATTACAGCTTCTGCTCAGTGCAGACTTATTCATGCATCTATTTCCCAGTTTTACTGACCTTCTAGTTTGAACAAGCTGTGTTTGTCTGGGTCTTCTGCCCTTAAATGCATTTGTATGTTTTTATTGAAAACCACCAAACAAGAAAAGAATGGAACTAAAATTCCCCTTTTCTGGGCTGTGGTTTCAGGGCAGCATTTGTTTTGTTGGTAAATCACATTTTCATCTGAAAGAAGAAATATTTCATAGAGCATTCTGTAAACTTAAATGAGATCAGAAGTGATTGTTTTCAGACAAGCGTCTTTTTCCAGTCAGTCAATTTTAAGATGGAGTAGAAGTAATGAAACAGACGTGCACCACAGTTTTGCAAATGTGTAACCTTTTCTTGTATATAATGTAGCTCTGAAATACAGTATGCATGCAAGCAAAACCATTCTGAATTTAAAAATTACTAATGTGTAAAAGAAAAAAAAATAGACACATGGCTCCATGCTTCTGCCTGGTTCTTCTCCACAACTACTTGTATTTGAATAGGTGGCTGCAATGATCATCAATGAGATTGGATGTAATTAAGTTCCATGCTTCCTGAACAATTACTGATGAATGATTGATTACATATTTATTACACATTAGTCTAAATTTTCAGAACTGCAGATATTCCAGGTGAATATCTCCGTGTCTTTTGTAACTCATCTTAGACACCTCACAGGACTCACTTTTTGAAAGTGCTGTAAATCTTAGCTCAGCTTTGAGGCAAAATGGTAAATGTGTAAAGCTTCAATCTCTCTGCCTTTTTGTGTGAATCAGTTGTGGGTCTTTTTTCTTACAGAACTGAAAAGGGTGAGGAGACTTGTTTGGCTGAGAAATGCAGAGGGAATTACATATGAGGGGTTTTTTGCATTCTCAGAGTGCATGCATGAGCGTGCCTTGCCCCTCGCTGCCCTCAACCTCAGCTGCCAAAACACGTTAGCGTGTGGATCTCTGACTAGCACTGAAGGGCTCTGTATTTCTATCAGTGACACAGGTGTCCCCGTGTTTCAGTTGGCAGCTGCTGTGTTTCAAAATGCCCTCAACATCCCTACGTTGTTGAGGAGGTATTGGACTGTCCAGGGGATCCACTTCCTAAATTCCTTATTGCCAGTTAGCATGACCCCACACTCCGTGTGTCTAAAGGAACAGAAGACAGTATTAGGGCTGCTCATTTCCCTACACAAGTTTGAGGGTCTTTTGGGTAGTGTAACAACCCAATAATAATATTCTCATTCTTGCAGAGGTCAGTGGCATGAAGTCTGAGATACTCTATTTTATTCACTGAATCCTGTTCAACATCTCTACAGTGTTCCTAGGTGACTTTGCAGAGTTTTCAGTTTCCCAGGTGTCTGAAATATTGGCTAGTTTTTTCTTTTTCCCTGTACTAAGCAGGAGTGGTTTCTTTATTAAAAGAAAGATAAATAAATAAATAAATGAGACAGAAATTATAATTACAGTGGTTCAGTTGCTTCTGCAGCCAATTCAGAATGAACACTGCTGTTCCACTTTTTTCACTGCTTGTTTTTTAGCATTTGCTTTAGAGTTCCTTGATTTCAACTGTTCCTGCACTGTATTCCCTTTTTTTAGTGGATATTTTCATCCAGATTAGTTTTTATCACAATTGTTTTTAATATCATGATTTTTTAAATGTCTTAATATTAAGAGCCCAGTCTCTTGACTTCATCTTTTCTTTCCCCACCTGGGTTCACACATTTCTTTTGCTGAACACTTCCAGTTATTTGACCTTGTGGCTGTAAATCCACCTCTTGGTCAGAGATTCCCGAACTGGCCTATGACAACATCATCCCTCCTCTGCCAACAGGAGAAACTTATTTTTTCATGTGAAATTGGATTGGCAGATATTGTTTCATTTTCAATTTATAACAATTTATTTTCTTTATTTTTCCTTGGCCATATGAGAAGCAGCATCATATCACTGTAGTGTTGTAGTTGGTGTTCTAGACTGTGGGGCTGGGTTTGGGGGTTTTAGGAGGGTTTTTCTGGGGGGCTGCCTGTTTTTTTTCAGGGAAGACTTATTCTGACTCAAGGAAAACACACTTAAGGAAAAATGCTGTAGCTGTACTCAGTAAGTCTTAAAGGGTAATGTAGCTTGCAAAATTACATTTAAAAAACCCCAATCAGTTCTTAACTATCAGCCAGACTTAATTGAGTAACTGGACAAAGTTGACGTGCCTGTTTAAAAGAGAGTCTCCAAGTTCCTTTAGTTTTGATCTTTTCTTTGGTGACTGAAGAACCTCTACTTAGGCTTCAATGTAGAGGATAACATATCAAGCCATTTACTATTTACAGGTGCAAAGGGGTATTGTTTGGATCTGAATTTAGTAGCAAGGGGAGAGTACAAATGGGAGATCATACAACATGTCCTACCATGGAACTGCAAAATCTAAGCTCAAGAACCCAACAACAAATAAGAGAAATAGGAATTTGAACAAATGCTGGGCAAGAGGCATGACAGGGAAAGGCATGAGAAGAACTGGCTTGTGCCAGTGTGGACCTCAGAGGTCCTCAGCAGCACCAGCATCCATGCTTTGTATTCTTGCTTCCTCCATCTGCAGGATGTAGGCCCTCGGAGGTAATAAATGAAGCTTGTGATTTACTGTACTTGATGCTTTTCCTTCTGTGAAGCTTGTGCTTAGCTTGTGACAGCTGAGTAAACCCTGAAGTCAGGAGGGACTTTTCATGTGGTTAAAGCTAAGGGAGTGTTGAAGTGCTTTGGCTGGTTGATTTGTGCTCCTTGTTGCAGAACTGAGTTTTAGCACAGAGTTTATTTAGGTCAGAAGAGGCAGATTTACGAACAAAAATTGCTATATCTTGGCTTCTATTTCTGGGCTTCTTTCCATAAACCTTACCCCCATCATGCAGTCCTTTCTTTTCCTATACCAGGGTCCATTTTCGAGAGTGTTTTGTGGCTAACTGGAAGAGCTGGTGAAACTAGAACCACAAAAATCAGGCAAATTATAAATGCATTAAGAGGTCAAGTAAATATTATTTTCATCAGCTTTAATAATGGAAACATAAGCTATAAGACAAATAGGCTTAGAAAGGATAAATCTATGCAGATTGCTTTTTTACCTTTCTGATAAGATTACAAAATAAGCAGATGAAAGGCAAGTGATATAATATTTGCATTTTAGTAAGCTTTTGATACCATCTCACCAAAGTGTACATGGATAACTAAAACATGTCAGCATGGATAGAAACATGGTGATACAGACTGTAGATGAGCTGAAGGACTGTAAGTAATGAGCAATGATGAGTGGTGATGAATTGAGACAGAGTGAATTGTTCTAATGAGGCTCTGCAGGGGTCAGGATTTGAGCTTAAGTTTTTATTCTTTAACATCTGCATTGCAGCATCTTTTCAGCATACTGTTAACCTCCCCCTTGTCAAAAATACCAGTGAGGCAAATAAGTAAAATTTTGGCACCTACTAGGATTAGCCTTGGCAGAGGTCAAAATCAAGTATTTATTAGAAATTCTCAAACCTTAGAAGGAAGAAAGCTGGAGAATAACTTTTTTTTTTTTTCTTTTTGTTTCAAGAGGGTGGACTGAACTTGATACTGATACTGATAGCCATAGAAAAATATAATGAACAGTGAATGAAACAACTGAGTGACTGAGGAGTAGCAGCAGCATTCAGCTGAAATTCATTAAAGGAAGTTTAGTTTTCTGTCAGGGTTATGTAGCAAGTTCTTGAACAGCTCCTAAAGAAAGTTACTTAAAGCTTTGCTTGAGACATTCCATTCTGTACTGAAAAAACCACTATAAAACGTGCTGAGTGAAGGAAGGTGGTGTGAATAACTTCTGTCTCTACAGTCTTAGTCTACAGGTGTAAATCCCAGATAGGAGAGCTGGCCAACAGTGTCCTGCATGGCAAATGCTACCCCTGCCCCAACTCCCACTCCTGAACAGTCCTGTCTTCCATATTGCCTCTGATGCCACTGAATCTGACACTCCACAGCAGACTGAGATATTTGGTGGTCTTCCCCTGGTGTTTACAACTTCTTTCTTGAAGACATGGGATGAAATGGAAAATGTCAGTAGGTAGTTAGCATTTCATACATGCTCACTGGAGCAGAGCAAAAGCATTCAGCTGTGTTATGAGGGATGCCCAGGAAATAGCTTTGCCTGAATAACCAGTTTTGGATGCTGTTGCTCCAAGATGTTAACAACAATATTATAGCAGAATGTCTACAAAATGATCCTGTACTTAATACCATCAAAGCAGGCAGGAATGGATTAGGCCTTCTCTGAATCCTTTTGCAGGTTATTTTCAGTGAAAAGTGCTTTTCTTGTTAAAATCAGGACTGATGTAAAAACAGGTTGGTTTGGGCTTTTTTTTTTTACAGGTTGCCATCGGATGTTGAAATAATGATTTCAGTATTTCTGGAACTTGTTTGTATCTTCAAAATATTATTAGACAATACCTAATGATTTTCTTATAAATCACATGATATGTAACATATGGTGAATGCATAGTGGTGTGTTACTAATGGCCTAGAAAAAAGCCTGTTTCAATCTGTCAGTGATACAACAACCAACACAGTACTGGCTTTTTTCACTTAAATCTGTCTTTCATGGGTTATAATGAAAGATTATCACTTGCAGTTAAATAAATATGTGCAATTACAATTCCAGTAATGGAAAATTGAAGTTGGAAATAAAAATTTTCTTTAAGTTGTCATACAGGATACTGTGGAGATAATTTTTTTTTTAAATTTCAACTCAGTTTCCATGCCCATAAACCAGCTTGTTTAAAGTTTTCTCTGTGGATAAAATTGTGCATTTCAACTGGTTGTGAAATGACTATTTTTCTTAAGTTGGCATACAGAATATCTTGTCTATGCATTGGGAGTTAAACAAGGATATCAAAGGATTTGACAACAGCACTATATTATCCCAAAGTTAAGAATAAAAAAAGGCAAACCAGTTGCTACAGAAATATGAACTTGTAAATGCAGGCTTTCAATTCCCTAAGCATCTTGAAAAAAAATCTAGGTTTATTACTATTGAATTCATCAAAGTAATTTTTCTATAAATTTCTGGCTGTTGTGATATGTGTATATCAGCCTGAATATCAAATATGAATCTGGTATGCAGGCAATGAGGAATTAATAACAGTTGTATATTAAAAGTTTGGGAAATATCAGTGATAACTTTTCTCTAGTGATGAAATGTTGCAGCTTCTTTCTGCCACTTCATGTAATTAAGCCTGTATGAAATGTAATTAAGCCTTATTATGTGTGTCTCACACTGCTGCGGCTGCTTGTCTTCTTAAATCTAAATCTAAACTAAAAGAAAAACAAAACTGGTTTTCTCCACATCTTCTAGGTGGAGCCAGAGCAAACTCAACAAAATAATTATGAAATTAATCAGAAGTGAAAGTTTAGCTTTAATTTTCTGTATAGCTTGAATTTAGAAAAAGGAAGAAAAAACAATTAGAATAGTAAGAGATGTGAACTGCATAGAGATTTTGCATCACTATGATGCCTCAAGGAAACTAAATAATTACTTTGAAAGACTGGCAGACAGTGACAACTATTTTGTATTCCAAGTATATCCGGTAGTACCGTACACTTCTACAATTTCAGTTTTGAAACAAATGATTTGTTTTGTGATAATTTACATTGGCACCATTAGAAGAATTTGTTCAATGACTTTGTAATGCAAACAACTTGGTATCTAATCCAATAAATTAGCATGAACATTTTGCTTTATTTTTCATGGATATTAAGCCAATTATCATCCACTGTCATACCAACAGCAGAGTGTAACTGATGTGGTCCTGTGGCATGTCAAACCCTTGCATCCATTTGAATTCTGGAGAAAATTCCTGTCGCCTCTTACTAATTTGGTACTGCAGAGTGTTGGCTATGATGCTCTTCAGCAAATTAACTGTTTTTACAGTTTCTGGAGAAACTGAACTATGCATTAATGAATAGGCTAGTTCTTTATCTCTTTAAGATCAGAGAGGCTTATGAATAACATGCTATTTGAGATCAGCTGGAGTTGTGGCATAAAACTGCCAGTGGTCAATGTGGACTGCCTGTTTTCCTGAAAGAGCTTTGGAAAAAGTTCTCTTAGTTCAGTGGTAAGTAAAAGGCACTGGCTGTGTTCATTTTGGTCTTGGCTGTTAAATGAGAAGTCATTTAACATCTAACAGAAGAACAATCCTGTTTTTTGACCTAAGGATATGAAATCAAATGGAATATGTTTTCAATGTTTGTGCACAGTGAAGCCCAGCTCTGGTATACGTTTCACCTGATCTGCTTTTGGTCATCTGGAAGGTACCTTATTCCCTGGACATCCTTGAAGTATCTCCTTCTTGCAGAGCATGCTCTGGCCAGAAATGGGCTCTCCCATTCAGCCCCACAGACTGTTCTTTCCCAGATAAATCCAGATGTCTCATTAGCTGGGTAATGTGGTGGTAACTGATGCATTTGCCTGCCCTGCCCCATCTGCCCTTACATTAAACCAGGTTTGAAAATGACAGATTTACGCGGTGACTATTAGGCTTTCCTAAAGCAAAAAAGAACTTATTCAGGAAAAGAGAAAACATATTATAAATAAGCTACATGTATAAATAGTCAAGAGCAGGTCACCTGTTTTCTGCAGTGGGAGAATTAATTTATACATATTAAATAATGCATGTCCTTGGTGCAGACAACCCTGGGTAAGGTACAGAACCTTCCTTTTCTGGTGTCAGTGTTCCCTGCCTCTACTGATCACTTGTTTTTGCAGTAACTCATCTCCTTTAACCACTTAGGCAGTAATACAATCACTAACAAGCCCAGGCAGATCCGTATAACACTTCTTACAAAATTAAGGCAGTAATCTTCAAATGATCGGTGATTCCACAGCATCTGCCACATAGTGCCCCTAGCCACACTGTTTTGTAAGTGCTTAAAAATAATATTGGAAAGTGTTTTATTAAGAAGCCACTTGATGTGCAGATTTACCATAATTCATTCCATGCTATAAAAGGAGGATATAGGATAAACAGTGCAGTAAAATTAGAATAATCGGTTAAGATTAGACCTTTGAAACACAGAAGAACAAAGATAAAAAATAAGTATAACAGAAGCTTATCTGAGGGTAGTACTAAAAATTTTTTTATATTTCAGGGAATTTCTGATTTAGCAGTGGGAAATGAGTGAAAATTACACAGATGAACTAAGACTTCAGACTATAATTGAGCTTTCATTGCAGTCAGTTTAGTTTTCTATTTTGTGCATTTTCTTTTTAAATACTCATTAGTTCAGGAAATTAGAGAACAGAAATAAAGCAGGTAAGATGATGTATTTTTCTTCCACCCTCCTAAGGACTTGATGCCTTTTCAAGTCAGGGCATTTCATTTGGAATCCTCTAGCAGCATCCATCCCCAGCTCGATTACCTTACCTCTGCCTGCAGTTTTGCTGTTCTTTGCTTTGCAGGGCTTGAGCCCGTGTGTTTTCTCACATCCCTGCCTCACAACTTAGCAGTTTGCTCAGAAATCTGAGCGAAGGTAGCATAGTTGTGCCATAGCAGCATTGGGCCTGGGATCACAGGAACTGCACCCCAAGGAGAAGGGTTACAGCACTTACTGTAGAAAAAACATCTTTTCAGGCCTTGAGTCTCCTGTTGCTAAAATACAAGTAAGCAGAGAGCCCTAGAGCAAATCAGGGATCTTTCTGACAGAATATTCTCTGTCAGAAGGAAATGCTGATTCAGTACAACTGTGAAACAGTGTGTGGGAAATAAAGTTTCAAATGAATTTTCTATTTAAATAGATTTCTTTGGAGAATTGTGTTGACATTATTGTTTTGACATCTTCTGCATGAAAGGATCCTTTCTGAGTTATTCTGAATTTGTCAAGAGTCCATAGCCTGGAAAAAAGACAAAATATTTTGAAGTTATTTGGAAGTTTCTGCTAGTCAAAAGTGCTTTTTTATTATTATATAATAAATGTAACGTTAGATTCTTCTTCCTGATTTGGAACAGAATAGTTTTTGAAAAACCTCAAATATTTTCCCAGGATGGCAAAAGTGTTTCTTGGCACTCTATAATAACTGATAATTAGAAACTTTCTTGATAATAATATTTTTTAAAATAATTTTTTCATTCAATCTATTTATTCTGGATTTTTGTCTAGCAGGTAAGAGATTAGAGATAAATTTTTCTGCCACCTTGAAGAGGAAGGAAGAAGATAAGGCACACATATGCAAAATCCATAGAGAGAAGTCTCCTTCTTATGATGATGGAAAGATGAAAAAGCCAGCCGTGGCTGTGCTCATTTTCATATTACATCTTCATCCCAGAGCATTTTTGTCCAGTGTTCGATCTTTTTTATGAGTTCGAGTATTTTTTCTCTTTTTGCAAATTCCATTCTGCTTTCAGGCTTACGTACATAAGGATGAAGAACACAGGGGAAACTGTGTCATCATAAGTCTGTTTGTGATGGACTGAATATTGGGAAGATAGAAATGGGCAAAAAGAAGGATTAACAGATTTGGATCTGGGGTAAAGCCTGTGTTTTCCATGCAGGGGCATGGGCTTGGCTGGGCTGACGCAGGAAGGCCCATGGCCAGAGGTGTCCAAAGTGGTATCTGCAAAAGGCAGTGGATTGTCTGTGATGGGGTTGTTGAGGTAAAATCACTTAGCACAATGTCTAAAGCCACCATCCTTTCAGGTAAAAAGCAAACCTTCTCTAGTTATGGAAATATTCTGGGATCTATTTTAAATTGTGACTGCAGTCTGTATGAACTTAGGCAGAGCTGTGGTATGTATCACACCTGTATAGAGAACTTTGCACCTACACATACTTGGTTCTTGAAAAGATATCCTGTTACTACCTTTTTCTACATAAACCAAAACGAATTATGTTTCCAGAAGTCTTTAAAATCAATGAATTACATTTTTAGTCTCCAAAAGCTGAAAAGCTGTACACCTTCAGTGGAAAAATACACTCACTTTACTACTTTTAGAAGAGCTAGTGGCTAGCTGCAATCTAGGCAAGTTTGGAAACTGGTCTTTAAGGCCATCCTCATATTTTTGCAATCTGTGTGCATTGAAAACTACCTGTTGAGGAGTCTACCTCTTAAGATGGAGATGTGTTTATGCTAATGCAATTTACTTGGCTTATTTAAAGCTAATCTAAAGGAATTTTAATTGTGATATCATAAGAATGTTTTCATGGAAAGGTATGCATCAAAGGTCAAGTGCTAGAATGTCTGGAAGAAAGAAGGAACATTTGCATTAGCATCAAGGCAGCTTCTTACAATAGCTTCTGTGTTGTCTGCACCCTTTTTAAACTCAGTTACTTGGGAAAGACATTTATTCCTGGTATTAGGACAACAGATTTTTCTTTTTCTTTTGCTTTTGGCCCAAAAATTATGCCCAGAGGAGTGTTATACCTCAGGATAGTGCCAGAGAACATTGCTTAGGCTGCTGGGACCCCTGCAGTGTGGTAAGCTCTCTTGGTGGAGGGCATTTCATGTCAAGGTTTCCCTCCCTTCTCTGTCACATGAGTCCTGATCTTGCAAGCCATTTTCCCTGCTGTTTTTCTACCAGGTAAAGGGTTTAGATTTAATTGTGTTTGGGATTGGTGCTAACTAAAGGAAGGTACAAAAGGAGGGCAAAGTCTGTGCTTGAGTGCTGCAAGAGGAGGCTCATGACTCTTTTCCATGGTTGATACCCAGTTCACAAAGTGCAGAAGGACACAGGATGACCTGACAGGGGTGGGCAGACCTTCAGACTCCTCTGTCCACACATCCTTTCAACTGGTATTGGAAATTCATACCCAGTCTTGCTTTGCTGAACAGCCCCTTAGCCGGGAGAGTCTCTGTGGATGGGTATCTGGAAGCCTGTGCTGGGAGGCTCTGGGTAGGTCACTCAGCCTCTCCTGTCTCAGCTGCAGTGTATCAAGGATGGATGCCATCTTCTGCCCCACACAGAGGAATCACAGAATGGTTAGAAGGGTTAGAAGGACCTCTGCAGATCATCTAGTACAACGAACCAGCTAAAGCCAGTTTACCTAGAGCAGGTTGCAGAGGATCACATCAAGGCAGGTTTTGAACATCTTCAGAGAAGACAGCTCCACAGCTTATCTGAGCAGACATTTTGCTTAGAGAAAAAAAACCAAAACAACCTGTCCAAGCCTGGAGCTGACCCCATCAACATCCACTTATAATCTCAAAATTATGATATTTGCTGAAACTGTTGTTCAGAAGTGTTAGGAAATTATTAGGAAATTGCTGAGACCATCTGAGGGTTTTGTTTTGCTTTACTTTTTAATTAAATATTGCCATTCCATCTTATGAGAAGGAAGGACAACTTCATATTGCTTTATTTTAATAACTGTACTCTGTAAGATACAGGTCTCTGCCTGTAATGGCTGAAACACACAGCAGTTTATAAGTCTGCTTTAAGGTAATATAGGTGGCTGTATTTTGTTTAAAAAGTGGCTCTGGAACATCAGTTCTTCTATTTGTGATGGCTTGGTCCCCCTGGGATCACACTGGAAAACCCAGATCTTTATATTCTTACACTGAGTGAAAAATTTCTCTATCAGACTAGTAAAAATGACAGCATCTTTTCCCCCTCATCGAATTGACCTCTTTCTTCCATATCCAAATATAACTCCTCTTGCTTTTTTTGAGTAAATTATGCACAATTATAGCAAAACACCTTTCTGAGTTTTGTCATGCATAGTAATTTCATGATTAGTACTTAGGATGTCTTCACGCTTGGGTATTTACAAGTTGATTAAATGCTTTGGTTGCCTACTTGGTAGCAGTTTTTACAAAGCTGCAGCATTTGGCAGGGAGAGGAGGAGTTGTTTCTTTCTAACGATCTCACAGTGCTGTAGAAAAGGTGTGAATTTGGGAACCTTAGCTGCAGGTATGACCTGGGTACAGGTAGCAGCTTCTCAGCTTTGCTTCTCTGGTGCATCCTTTTGCTTCTAGGGACCTGAGCTCCTCCACTCCCCAGTGGCGGGGTTTTAGCTGTGTTGGGCAGTGCCCCTGCTCAGGGTGATTTTTTAAGGGTTGGACTTGATGATCTCTGAGGTCCCTTCCAACCCAGCTAATTCTATGATTCTATGATACATTACCAGCCTATAGGATTGAATGCAAAGAGCAGGCATGATGGGGTGAAGAGGCAGCGAGCATTAAGAGGAGCAGTCTGCTGGCACCTGTTACAAAATCTGCTCTTTTGTCCAAGTGCCTGTCCATTTACCTGCCTCTAGCTAGGAAATTTGGCAGAGACAGCCTGCTTGCTTCAAGAGATTCCCGTTTTCCTTACAAGGGGTTGCAGTCCAGGCTTGAGAATGCCACAGCCCTCCTTCCCTACCAACCCCAGCTGTGCCACACGTTTGTTTTCTTCATAAAGGTAGAAAGTGTTTCTCCTTCCCATGGAAATGTGGGGTCATTGCTGTCTAAAGGGAGAAAATGCATTAGAAATAAGAGTCTCAAATTTGAGAGGGTTTTATCTTGCTCCCTGGAGTTTGGTTTTAGGTTATTAGGCTCCTCTGAGATTACATCTGCTTCATCCTTCTTTTCAAAAGCAGATAGTTTGTTGGTATTTTTTGTTTGGTTGGTTGCTTGTTGTTTTTCGTTTGGTTTGATTTTTGTTTTTTTTATTACTTCTCAATCTTTTAGTAGAATAAAGTCCCTTCCACTCTCTATACAGCCCAGCATCGATAGTGTATACGTTATTACATTTACCTGTAGTTTACTGCTGAAGACAAAAGTTCTCAAAGTGTTACTACTCCCCTTGCTGGTGTATTGTAGCCATGGCACCTAGATATTCCGGCTTTGCAGTGGCAAACATCTTGCTGTGTCAATTCGTGAGGGTGTTTTTATGGAGGGGCAGAGTAAAATTTAAGACAATAAGGGTTTTTGTCCCCTTTCTTATACCAAGTCACTATTAAATGACTAGAATGACTTTTGCCTGTCTTTTTGATTTATGCAGGTGTGGACTTTAGGCATGTAGAGACTTCTCAGAATATTTTTACTGGTGGTTGGAGCTACTTAAGCAATGGAACAGCAACTATTTTAGCTGCTTTGGTTTTCAGAGCAATTTGTGCTCCTGAGTGAAAAAATCAAAACGGGATGTAGGCGTTTGAGCAAAGTTTTATTGATACTGCTGTATTACAGGATAAAAATAATTCATTTTCAAAAACTTGAAAGATGGAATTTTTTTTAACACGCTAACTGAGGTTTGTTTTCTGGCTCTATGTAACTGATCAGATCAAGTGTTGCTACAACCTCACTTTTAGGTAAAAATCAATTCTTTATCACACAAATATAAGTCTGCACTTCTCTTTTGAATCACTCTACCAATCATGAAAATGTTAATTTAAAGAAAAGAGATGATATAGAAGCTACACCAGCTTTTTAAGGAAACTGGGATCTTTGTAAGGTGCTTCTGGGATTTTGCTTCCTTTTTGTACACCTTAACAAAATGTAATGGAAACAGCACAGAGCTACATTTCAACTCCAGCCCAGAAGAACAGTTTCCTTCTGCATCTGGTATTGCACTGAAATAGCTTTCACATGATTTTATATAAACAGGAGATAATCTGGTTGCTTGTTTGCCCAGTGATAATAGACTGTATGAGGCCAGACAGCAAATCTGCTGAGTACAGTTGCCCAGTCTTTAGCAGGTAGCCAAAAAGGATTTCCAAGGGAAGAATGGATGAAAAAAGCAAGAATTTTTAGTCCCTTCCTCCAGAGCTCTCTCAGTTTTGCTTGTGTAATACTCTCATGAGATCTCAGAATAGTTTTTTTAAAAATGAAAATTAATTATGCTTCTTTGTTGGAGACCAAAGCATGGAGGGAATCTTGTGATGGTTCTGGGACTGGCACTGAAATGTAGAAGGGCTTTAGGAAAGGTGCAGGCAGCTCTGCCTAAAAAGTCTGTGCCCTGGGCTGTGGTGCAAAATACTGAGTGAGACGAGGCTTATTCTAGCTGGACGAACTTCTTGAAGAATGCAAAGCTCTGAGATAAGTAGATGTATAGCAGTGGTTGATCTCGGTCAGTACTGGTATTCTGAACCAGACCAGCCTCTTCTGCTCCTAGCTCAGGAATGAGCTGAGCATCCTTAATCCTGCTCTTTTGGAGACCAAAGCATGGAGGGAATCTTGTGATGGTTCTGGGACTGGCACTGAAATGTAGAAGGACTTTAGGAAAGGTGCAGGCAGCTCTGCCTAAAAAGTCTGTGCCCTGGGCTGTGGTGCCAAATACTGAGTGAGACGAGGCTTATGGGTAGAGTCCATTCTTGCAGGGTGTACCTGTGTTTCACATGGGGTCTTCTGTCTCTTGGTGTGTTTTCTTATTTCAGAGGGCAGACCCGTGTCTGAGGACAACTATCTGGAGCCTCAAAGAGCCACCCAAACAGACCACAAACAGGGGCATGCATTTTGTCTCAGGTCATCTCTGTGAACATCAAATCAAATTAAATGTAAAGATGAACCTGGGTCAGAGCTTGTGATGTGCACACCTCTAAATGCTGAGTCTGAAATGTAAAATACTAAATTTTAGCCATTCATTTTCATTGTAAGAAATCAATCCATTTAATTAGGGGTTGTTTTGTCTCCTTTCATATAGGCTGTCCAGATGAAGTGCCCTGACTATATAGGAGCTGTGGAGGTTCTTGGCAAGGAACTTTTGTGGTTAAAGCAGGTGAACAAGTTGGGGGTGACTGTCTGCCCCATACTGCCATCTGTCACCTCAGATCTATATCCAGCAGGATACACTGTTCTTACTCTGCTTTTTGCTACAAACAATGGATTTTGTCTCTGTGAAGTCCTGACCTGAAGCCTATATGTGGTAGAGTCTGTTCCTTATACCTATTTATGAGCATTCTTATTTAAGGTATGACATTTTCAAGTTACATGGATAAAATATAAATTGAGACTTTTTTATTGGTTTTCTGCCTTGTTTTTTATGGCATACTGGAAAAATATTTAAGAGATCTGTGTCTGCAAAGGTTTCTGTTCAAGTGGGCTATATTGCCTCTGTTTTATAAAAACACTTTTTTTTAATTAAACCTCCTGAGGCTTCAAGTGGCTAGTTGAAGGTCTTGTGGGATTATAATCCAGAAACACAGAACTAATTTCCTTGTTTTACTTTTAAATTAGGTATTAGTTGTTTGGGGTTTTTTTTTTCTTTTTTTTTTTTTTTTTTTTTTTTCTCAGTTAACTAAAATTGAAATGTTTCAATTATGAATAATGCCAGGAAGAGCAAGCACACTTGAGTGGGTTTAGTGAATTGCGTGTGTTCTAGCTGCTTTGTGAACGTGTGCATGGCAGCAGAGTTTCTGAGACCTGTCACTTAATATATGCTGAAATGCATGTTTTATTTATGATGTATTAATTTTAACTATCCTAAGGTTTTTTTGTTTTGTTTTATGAGCAGGGCTTCTGTAGAGCCCTAAGAGCATTTTAATATGTTCAGAAGAAATTTTCACAGACACTGAACTGCAGAGCTTTCTGTCTCATGAAAGTGTAAGAGTAGCATGTTCCTTGTCTACATTTATTAGTCTTAAGAAGGCACTGGATTTTTCTGTAGTGTTTGAGAAAATACTAAAAGGCAATTTATTATTTCTTCCCCTGGGAAGATACCTAGTTTGCATTTACAGTCCTTGGTATTATATGTTGATGATAAAACATTACCCAATGTTGCATAGGAACAGAGAGACAGCAATGTAAGTACTCTGCTAAAACTTGAGCAGAGGTAGTAACGATAAAACTGCACTTTTTTTTACAATAATTTGAAAGGTCAAATTGCAACGAAGAGCATTTCAATACTTCGTGTTTTAGGGAAGAAAAATTTCCTTAGGAGATTTGAACTTACAAGCTGTTCTTTGTATTCAGTGAGAAATTGCTGATTGAAAAGCTGTATTTTAATCTTGCAGTTTAATGTTCCAGAGGAATATAGGAGTACTTCTAACTAAAACCCCAGTTTTACAACAACTTGTGAAGACACAGGCAAACTACATTTCTAGAAAACATTTTCAATTATAATAGTGAAAAGACAGTGAGTACTGCAGACAAAATTAATGTGTTGTGGTTGTTACCTCGTTAGAGAATATGGAAAATATAATTCATGCTCATTGAGTGTGGAGGCAAAAAAAGTATTTTCACTGAAGTGATATTCTATTTAAAATAAAATCATAGTAAACAATAGTATTGCTTCAATTAGTTGTTGTTGCTGTTTTAAAAAATGACCCAGAGGAAAAGGTTGCAGGGCTGGCATGGAGTTAACTTTTGCTTCTAATTTTGTAGCATCATCACTTGGTGGCAGACAGCTCTTAGAAGTAGTGGGAGTTGCTTTGAGGGCACTCCCAACATAAGAAGGTCATGGAGCTGTTGGAGAGAGTCCAGAGGAGGGCTACAAAGATGATCAGAGGGTTGGAAACACCTCTCCTGTGAAGACAGGCTGAGAGAGTTGGGGTTGTTCATCCTGGAGAAGGCTCCAAGGAGACTTTATAGTGTCCTTCCAGTAACTGAAGGGAAGCTGGAGAGGGACATTTTGCAGGAGGATGTACTGATAGAACAGTGAGTAACATTTTCAGGGTGAAAGAGGATAGGTTTAGAATAGATATCAGAAAAAAATTACTTCCTGTGAGGGTGGTAAGACACTGGCACAGGTTGCCCAGATAAACTGTGGCTGCCCCTTCCCTGGAAGTGTTGAAGGTCAGGCTGGATGGGGCTTTGAACAGCCTGGTCTGTGGGAGATGTCCCTGCCCATAGCCAGGCATTGGAACTGGATGATCCTCGATGTCCCTAACAACCCAAACTGTTCTGTGTTTCTAAATGCATCAGTTCACTGGATTTGTGTAGTTTAAACAACTCATCATGGACCTGACTAGGCTCTTCTCTTGAGCTGTAGGAATATTGACATTGACTTTGACACTACCAGTGCAAGAAAAGAGTGAAGCATTTGTAGTCATGTTTCAATAAATATGGCTGAGTTTAGGCTAAAAAAAAGAGAGAGAATTTTTGAAATGTATTTTTTTTTAAATTGATTGTAGTTGGCTGCTTTGCTTCATTTTTAATTAAACATAAAAACAGCAAAAATAGTTATGATTCTGAAAACAATAAGTCTTGGAAGTGGCTGCTAAAGTTACTTGGATTTGAACTTTGTCACTAGGGGGCACTTAGTCACACAAAATTAGCCCTGTTTGGGTTGGAGTTGTTTTGTAAAAGCATCTACAATATCTTATAAAAATATAATTGATTTTTTTTAATTGATTCAAGAGTATGCATGTATATCTGTAAATATCTTCAAACACAGAAGAGTTTCAGGGAAAAGATCTTCAGTGAAACATTTCCTCTGGGACAGGGAATAAAGCAGAAAGTCTAAATACAGACTGCAGAGTACAGGAATTAGCACAAAAACTACTCAGGCTAAAAATATACAAAGTGGCTGCTCAGTTATTATTAATCTAATTAATAAAACCTGAAGTGTAACAAATGGTCGTATTTAGCAGTGGGGGGGAGAACAATCACAAACACAGATACATTTCTGGAGTATTAAAATCTCTCTGCTATAATTTTGTGAGTGCAAAACCTCCTGGTGTTAAAAGCAAACAAAACCAGAGCACTCATTTACACATACCAGTCTTGAAGCTCCTAGGATACCAGCTGGAATGCCCTTTTATAAAAAGGTTTAAAATACTTGGCACTTGATGTTGTGTACCATCTCACTTTATTGTGCTCTGGTGGTTTGTTTTGTGGTACTCTGCCATCCCCCAGTGATCTGCTGATGGGATGCTTAAAGTTTGCTGGCAGCCTGGCCACACATGGGCATATTGGCAGCTCCTGGTACACCTGTAAAGCTTTCTGTTGAGAAATAATGCATCTTGCCCTGCTGGCTTAATCCCAGTGAGAATTTGCCCTGGGACCCCTTTTCACTGTACCTCTCTGATGGATAAACAATCTGGAAAATGGGCCAAGGGATGTCCCAGGTGGGTGGGGTTTGCTGTATTTATTTTTTTCTGGCTGTCACTGCCAATCACAGAGAGCGAAAAAGGCACCTAGGGACCACATCTGTCGGGACAGCTTAATGCTGAGATATTCAGAATGCAAGTATTAATTTATACATTCTTTCAGCAAGCATGGCACATGGTTGTAGTGCGTCTGGTTGTCAGCATTGCCCTCAGCTTCTGACCAAAGTTTACCATAGAAGGCCACGGTCCAGTGTGATTTGGTTTTATTTTAGCTGTTGTCAGCAGTCTGGCAGGTTATTCAGCTATAGTGAGAAGGTGGAGCTAGGGATAAATATTCCAGGTGGGAACCTAAGTGAGTCTGGGAGTGGGAAAGGACAGCAGCTGCTGGACCGCTGGTGAAAGAGCTTGGCAAGAAGTAGCAGCAGTGGCAAAGACTTAATGTGCTGAATGCTTATGGCATTTTTCCTTTTTAAACTGTGTTGCCTCTAATTAAGTCTTCGTTGGAAGCATATGAAACCCTGGAAATTTAGGTATTTTCAAAAACACAAATTCAAGTTGCTAATTACCTAAGTAAGCATTTATATTCACTGTATCTCTTGCCTCACCTGGAGGGAATGCTACTGTGGTATGTTTTGGAAGACCTGCAGGTAGAATAATGAAATTGTTATAAATTTCCTGAATCTTTTCTGTTTTAGAGCCATTGTACATGATTAATGGACATGCATATCCAAAGCTGCAGCACTGCCTTTGCATGCATGGATTTGAAGTTAGGTCTGGCTCTCTTAGTGCCCTTCTACATGGCTTCTGTCCCATGACAATACTTCCTGTTCTGTAGCTCAGACAGAAGCAGCATTAAAGTCTAGAGGTTAGTGCATATGTGTACCCCGAGCAAAAAAAAACAAAAGAAGGGATTTTTTTTGTTGTTGATTCCCTATAGTTAAGGACTTCTGAACAATTCTCTTGGGTGAATTTAGAATTTCAAATGCAAGTCAGGCACAATAACTGTGGGTTATAGTAGTATCACTTAGGCTGGATGGCAGGTCAAGACTATTCAGAAAACCTTTTCCTGAGTCCTCATTCATGGTGCTGGCTATCTGCTATGACTTACAGGAACTTTGTCCTTTATGGCATGGTGTTATCTGTGCAGACATCAGGGGATGCCCTTCTGTAGTATGTGGCTGGTGCTCAGATGACCTATGTAAGTGCTCCAGTGCACGGATCATATGGCAGGACAGAGATTTACAAGTTGAAATTCTTTTTTCTCTCTGTGTCATGAACTTCACTGCAGTGTAGCTCCCACCACATTTCCTGGAAAGGTAAGTTGTACATCTGAATTCACAGTCCCACTGAACGTTGTCAAGGGTTATTTAATAAGGTTTTATGAAAACAGGATAAAAATATGCAAGACATGAATAACTGAACATTTGGTAATGCAATTCCCTTGTTTGATTTGCTACCTAGAGGTGAATAACACTTCTTACTCTTGTAATTAAAAATCAATAGATTGAAATATGTTACAATAAGAGTGGGTTTGACCAGCTTAATTATAAGACTGAGAATTTTAAAAATTGGAAAGTTAAGTATTCTCTGGTTTTTTGCTGCTTAGGCATTTTAAGTGAAGCAGGTAGAGGGCAGCAGGTGCTAACATTCCAGATAACTTTCCATTGTACCAGTGCTGGGCAAATCACTTGGCTGGTAACCTGATTTTACATGGAGGAGCACTCACACAATCCATCAACTCAACTCAGCAGTGAGTGGTGTAGCATCTTTGACTGCTACAAGTGGGCCTTCCAGTAGGGTCAGCAATGAAAATACTATAGGCATCAGCCTATATTGGGGACTATCCATGCAGGTGAACTTTAAACCTGATGGCTGATTTTGTCTAACACAACTGAGACATTCAGTGGTTTGTGCAGATTTTGTTTTTCACTTTTTTAAAAAATGAAGTGATAAGCATTATTTGCCCTAAAAAAAAAAATGTCTAAGAGGAGACATTCATTTCCTCTTCTAGAAGGAGAAGAACTGTAAAACAACTACTATATGAAAAGTTACTTAAAATGCAGTTGTATTTAATTAAGGCAGTATAAAAATAGTGCTTAAGATTCAGTAGTGTTTAAGATTTGATTTTAATGTTTATTGTGCTATTTATATTATTTAAATTAATATCTGCTTTATGAACAAAATTGCAACCTGGCTCAGTTCTCAAAAAGAGGTTTGTTTGGGTTTTTTAGTGATTTTTGTCCTGTTCCAAGGGAGCAAAATAAGAAAATCAGCAAACTTACAGGTGGTAAAGAGTTCCTGTAATACTTCCTAAATACTTGACATTTCCAGTCTGTAGTGTAGAAGAACGTTCTGGTGTTGGCACATGGCTCTGAATACTGTAAGTCAATCCCTTGCTCTCAGTACTCTTTCTAGGTAATTTTGGAAGTCACTGGGGTCTTTGTGCTTATTTTTCACTGCACTCAGGGTCTAATACTTTTATTATTCGGTAATTCTGTTCTTTCTTTTTCTTGGAAATTCATCTAAGTGCTCGTCAGTCTCCTGTGGCTGTAGATGTGTATCAGCTTGACAGAAGAGGTCAGAAGCATCCTGTGTGAAGACACTGACAGGTAGGGAATTCCCCTGGAGATGGGAATTCCCATCTCCATGACCCTTCAGCGGGGGAGGGAGAAATGTTCTTCCATGTTTAAGGTCTCTCATATGTGATCTAACAACAAAGCCACAGGGTCAAAAATGAGCATTGCTCTGAGGCTTCCCTTTAGCTTAGCCCCTGAAAGAACAAGCAAAGGGGAAACGTTTCACTTGTGGCACCTGGAGGAGCTTAGGTATAAACAGGCTGCTTCCCTACTCAACACTGCCAGAGCTGGGGGGTCCTTGACATGGCCAGAAGACAACTTTTACATGTGTAGACAATCTGAGTAGTGGAAAAAAAAGCCTAACAAACACATTATGTGCCCAGTGGTCAAGAACCGATCATAGTTCCACGAGGTGTCTGCTGTACCTCCACTGTTCATCAGAGCAGTGCAAAATACAGAAGACAGCTTTACTCTTGTCTTGCCAGCCTGCCACCAGTGGCCCATGTCAGTAATCTGCAGTGGACCCACTTATTGAGGGTGTCCAGACGCTGAAGTATTTTAAACTGGGAGCTTTTTTTTAGGGTTGCACTTGCCAGCAGCAATACTGGATCAGGTCAGAGCTCTGGCTTGCTCAGTATCCTCTCAGAAACGTGAAACCTCCTCATGTGAGCTTCCCAAACTCCAGCAGTTTTTGTTTCAGGGACTTCCTGCACCAGAGGTAGTTTCAGTTTGCTTATCAAACCCCAAAGGATTTCCCATCTCTCAGCTTGTTCAGTTGTCCCCTGAATCCATGTAAAGTTTTAGCAGCCGTAACATCCCCTGGCAAAGAGTTCCTGAGTTTCCTTTCCCAGTTGCATGGAGAGCTGCTTCCTCATGTTTTTTTTCAACCTGCCATCTGCCTGCTTCATCTGATGCCCCTGGCCCTCTGTTAGAAGAGGCAGCAAACGGTTCTGATTCACCCCTTCCATGTCACTTATGATTTCACAGTTCTCTATCATGTCTCCTCTGGATCATTGCTCTTCCAGGTTTAGTAGCTGTTGCTCCTTGTAAGCCAGTTCACACTTTCAGTCCACAAATTGAAGCTCCTTTGTTCTTCTCTAGTTCTTCACATCTTCCACATCTGGAAGGACCAGAATTGCGTGTAATATATAAGATACAAGTGAGTGTATATGCAGAAACACAATGTTGGGGTTTTTTTTAAATTTTTCTTCTGATCTTCAATTTGCTTTCTCTGACTTGTTACAGTGGAGATCATGTTTATGTAGTTTTGCCACCTCAAGATTTCACTCCTGAGCAGCCATGAGCTCATAACTCAATTTAGAGAACATCACTTTTGAGTTTAAATTATAAGGTTTGCCCCTAAAAGTTTCCTAGCATCACTTTGCATGATTTGCACTTCACGTGTCTTTTTATCACTAACTTAGTATTTTAAAAACTTCTTTAGCCTTCATCATTCCAAACAAATGAAGATCACCAGCAAATATTGTCATTTCCCTTTCTGGTACCTTTCTTGGATGCTTTTTGGAACACGTTGAAGAGCATGAGGCTTAGGACTCCACTGGTGACTTTATTTCACAGTGAGAAACGACTGTTCTCATATTTCTATGCTCTGTTTCCTGTCTTATAAACACTTGCTTTTCTAAACCCCTGCCAAAGATGTTCTCTATAATTCTCTGCCTCTTAAGTTCCCTTGAGAAATCTTTTGAGAGTTGTTATCAAACACCTGTTGGAAAGACAAATGGACAATATATCTGAGTATTAAAAATTTAAAATACAAAAAATAAGTCCCATGCAGTGCCAGCCCTGAAAGAAAAAAAAGCAGTCCAGAGACTTGTTATTGTTGCTCATCTGAACTCTTCAGTCATTTGTGGTAAATCTTGGTATTCTGGTGCTGATGGTTCAGTAGCAGTTGGGAAGATGAGGGATCTGTGGAAGTGGCTATACAAAAGTTTTATGCTGGCCTACATGTGC
Source organism: Florisuga fusca (assembly GCA_038090715.1). Lineage (NCBI taxonomy): Eukaryota > Metazoa > Chordata > Aves > Apodiformes > Trochilidae > Florisuga > Florisuga fusca. The sequence goes on from JAAWXA010000005.1 coordinate 20,139,340, forward strand.
GCTTCCTGGGCAGGGGACTTCTTCTTGTCCCCACTGTAGCTCCCTGCCACACATCTCCACCTGCCCAGCTGATGCACTGAGATCAGCTGATACAGAATCATAGAATCATAGAACAGACTGGGTTGACAAAGGACTAATGCCATTAACTGCCTAAGAGACTGCCTTTTGACTAACTTCATATGTGATATTAGAGCAGGCACTCAATTGCTGAGCTCCAGGTCACCATTTGTGAAGTCTGTGGTGGTTACACTTCTCTGCCTTACAAAGTGATGAGATGGCAGATCTCACCCCGTTTCGTGAAAGACAGGGAGCTATGTGACCATGCATTTCTGGAAAGCAGAATTGGCTTGAGGAGTTGGGCCTCAGTATTTTACTGAAAGTTTTCTGGGTGAAGTCTGTAGCTTTCTTTGAGCCCTGGCTTCTTTATTTGTTTTAGAGCTTAATCGTTGAATCATATAATGGTTTGGGTTGGAAGGAACCCTAAAGATCATCTAGTTCCAAATCCCCTGACCTTGAACACGTCCGGGGAGGGGGTAGCCAGAACATACGTGGAAAGCCTGTGCCAATGTCTCACCATCCTCACAGTGAAGAATTTCTCCCTAATATCTAATCTAAATTCACCCTTTTCAGTTTGAAACTGTCTCCCTTCATCCTGTCTGTACACGCCCTTGTTAAAATTCCCTCTCCAGCATTGCCATAGTCCCCTTTAGATATGGGAAGGGTGCTATAAGGTCTCCCCAGAGCCTGATATGGTTTAAAGTCATCCTATTAAGCAAAATGAGAGTTTTTAGCTGAATCAAGCCTGTGATGCATCTTGACCCTGCAATGCAGCTGCACTAGTGCTGGCACAAGGTAGGAGGAAGAGCACATCACTACAGCCCGAGCAAGAGCTGGGCTGTCTGTTTTTGCCAGAAATTGAGCAGCTTAAGGCAACCATGAGACCAAACCCTAGGAAAAGCTGTGTGTCTGTAGCTTGTCTGAAGTGGTATTTTCAGCTAAGAATATTTGGCTGTTGAGCATGAGTGGGTGATTTCATGATGCCATTTGCTTTCCAGCAAAGAAACAGGAGTCCACATTGTGTTAATAGCATTGGTCCATCCTGTATCCTCAGAAATGAGAATAAAAAATGAGTAATTTCTTTATGACTTATTTTCTCTGAGTTGGTGTCATGTGATCTATAACTCCAGCTGCCATTATTCCAATAGGTTTATTTGTTACTGTGTTTAACACTGGTGCTATATAGTAACAATCAGCAGTGTTCCCAATTTTTTCTGTGACCTGGGGCAAAAAGTATTGTTGAGAGTAAGGACATTAATGATATATTTGTTTAAGCAGAAGAAAGCTGAAACTGTAAGATGTTGGAAGCTCTGCTATTCCAGAGTCTCTGGCTATACACCTAATTAGCCATCCATTTAAAAAATTAGGGCCACTGCTTTCACTCCCTGACAGCAACATCAAGATACAAAATTAATTTTTCTGAAGATTTGCTTACCATATACATGGAGTAATTAGACCTGGCCCTAATATTTGTAAAAAATACAAAGTACACAAACCATTTTAATTATAGTAATAGGTCAGTCAATATGTCAGTGATGATGAAAAGTTGCGTAGGAAGTGGATGCTCAATTATCACATTTTCGTTTTCAGATCTTTTCCAGATTTCAGGCAGGAAATTCAGTCCTGTCAATTTGTTGTTTTTTTTTCCCCTTCACTTATTATTTAAGTAATAGCAGTTGGTGTGGCTTTACTCCAAACTTCTTTATAATCTGAAGGGAATTTTTCCACATGTTCTTTGCGGAAGAACGTTTCTTTTCACATTCTTTAATTAGATTTCGTATAAAGGATGATGTCCATTATAAACAAGTACTAATAATAAGCTAAAAAGAAATATACATTTTCCCCTTGATCTGTGAAAATATGTGAAGACCTTGTCCTCAGTTAACAAGAACCCAATAATAATTTTTGTTAATCAGGTATAATACTGACTGTGTTCTTCTGGCAGAAGAAAAGAGAAATGTCTCTTTTCCTGAGTGTTTAATTCAGTGAAAAATTAGTAATTTACACGTGAATGAAGGCACCATGTTATGAGTAGTTGGGGATTGGACTCAATGATCCTTTGAGGTCCCTTCCAACCCCTAACATTCTGTAATTCTGTGAGTATATCACTTGCTGAAGCAAACTTGGTCAGTAATTCACATACTGATTCATGTCAGGCATGAAGGATTATTTTTTAATACCTTGAAAAAAGAATACAGTTCACTGTGAAAGCATAAAGATGTGTGTTTTTTCAGTCCTAAAAAAAAATATTTTTAATCACTTGATGCTATGAACTCTCTCAGTATTGCTCTTTTGCCATTAGAGAAGGCACATTAATCTGACCTTCAGTTTGGGTCACTGTCATCACTACCAGCATTAGCACACAGCCATGGCTTACAAACTGGGACTGGGTAGACTTGGCTCTTAAATCAGTTTGCTGGTCATGAAGCTGCAGTTTCAGCCATAATTTCTGCCTCCCCTTGCTGTGCCTGGTGTGGCACGTCCCACGAGAAGATTACTCAGATGCTATGTGAAGGCTGCTAGGTAAATAGTAGTTGTGTGCTCTATGGTCACATTCTTCTCCTAGATCTCCATAAAACTGCACCTGCATGTTCCATGGATGCAAATTGTGGCTAGGTACCAGCTTTTGGTATGTGCATATGGCCCTTTGCAAGCAGCAGCAGTATATTTTGTGGGCAGAAAATGCTTGTGTGTACAAATCCTGCAGGTGTGGTTTTAAAGCCCATTTGACAATACATTGTCTGGGCAAGGAAAAGGTTGCTCTACCTGAGAACATCTCCTTGGACTCTGACCAAGTGATCCCATGGATGCAGCGAGTGCATCATTTATGCTTTTGGCATCGGAATACTTTGCAGTTTCTGAGAACTACTCTTCCACCTTACTGCTGTTATTTTCAGTCTCTGTTTAATTAAAAGGAAAGATTTAACTGTGTTTTCAGTGACATATGTGAGTTCTGTTCTCGTGATGATTTCTCCACTTGAACTTGCTTCATCACCCTTGCTGTTTTCCACTGTTGAGCACCACTGCTATCCAAGTTGGCAGAGCAAGGATGGCATGCAGAGGGAGGCACGATGGCCATTTCTAAAGGATGCAAAAAGTTCCTGCTAAAGCAGAGTGTGGTGCTGTTTATGAGGCTTGGAGCATCAGGGTGTTTCACCTGTGGGAAAGGAGGTAGATGCAAGTAGCTACAGTATGTGCAATATACTCTCAATTGCTTCTCCTCTAGCTAAAGTATGGCAGATTACAAGCTTGATCTGCAGATTTGACTTTAAAGACATTAAGCATACAAGAATATGTTTTTGAAAAGCTTAAATGTGCTTTCATATAGTGTCAGTGAATCCTTTACAGGCTGGTCTTTAAAATTGGTTTTGGGTTTTTGGGAGATGGTCTCATAAGATCTTGTTTAAATAAGTCATGTCAGTTCTCTCTTACATTAATTTTCATTTATTTCTACCCCTAAATTATTGTGGTTTTTTTTTCTAAGTCAACTACCCTGTCAGTAGGAAGAGTACAATTTGAACTTCCTGAAATTCAAGGAGCACTTTTAGAGAACGTGACTAAAATGGTTTCACATATCTGTTGAACTTTTCTTTTTGAGAATTGCTTGTGCATCATTATAGGCTGTTCTTGTAAGGAGCTCCTTAAAATACTTAAATACTTAAATAATACTTAGAATCCTTAATACTGCTTTGGAAAAAAAAAACCCAAAACAAGCAAACAAAGGAAAAAAAAACCTAAGGACTACTAAAGATGTGTATGCAGATAGTCAGGTACAGATGTTTAACAGGGCTATAAACTATCTTTATCTGAGAACCTTATTTCTTTGTAACAATAAAAACCAAGTGTCCATTATCTTTTCTTATAATAGAGAAGCAGTGGGAAGAAGAGGTTTTACGGTGCTGTAGACATTAAAAAATTGACTCAAATCACAAAAAGCAAATAAGTAGCCTTATTTAGTAACATAACCTCCTCTGGTAGCATTTCAGTAACATAGTCATCAATTACAAATATAAAAACTGTGTATTCTGTAGTAATTCTCATACACATAGCAGAAATTTGCTGCTTAGATTAATCACTCTTGCCAAACTATCCAAATCCATTTGAGAATTGAATCTTTCACAATAGTTGAGCTTCCCACCCCCGTTTTCTCTCCCCAATTTCTTTTGAGTAGCACACACCTGAACCCTTGTGCATCTTGGATTCATATTAAATTCTCAGTCATGGATGACCTTTTACAAATGACTTGCAATAACTACAGCTGAATTCAAGCACAAGAGCTGATCGCAAAAGGTCATACTGTAGTTATACAAAACACAGATAAATTTGTACTCCCTGCAGCAACTGATTGCTGTGGGTTTTTGTTTTCTATCTGACCAATCTTCATTCAGAGCCATGCATTAAGAAGGATTACATTATAGCTCTGTTTCTCTTTGCCTCTTTTCCTCTTGTTTGGTTTTTTTTCACTATAAGATTATCCTGTCTAGAGAAATTTTTGAGTTTTCCAGGTATTAAGGGTCTATTTTAAGGGGATCCTATTTCACTTTTTCCTTTTTCACCCTGTTCTTTACTAGTGGATTAATTTCAGGTTCCCCTGCATGTAACCTTCCTTGTAAACAAGATCAGTGTGTTTCTGGAAGTGTCACATTCTCATTGGGGAATATTTTGCTTCCAGATAATTTCAGATATGTTATCTGGGGCCAGTGTGCTAAGAGAATGCCTTAGAGTGGCACTTTCAGACCTTAAACAAAGAAAAATGTCAGATTCAAACAAGTACAGTTTATTTATGTAGGCATAGCTCAGAGTAAGTAGTAAATTGAAAGAATATTTGCTCTCATCACCACTGGTCACTTCCTGGCCTTATTTTGCATAGACAATTCATGTCCTTTTTATTTCTGAAATACAGAAACTGTAGACTAAGGCTTCCCATGGAGACTTTGCTGTGGGACTCTACTTTGTAATTAGTGCCAAGAAGCTGGATTTTTCCACCCCTGTTTGGGCTTGCTGCATGCTCATCTTGCACTGCTTCTGATTCACAGCAGAGAAGCTCTGTAGCTCAGCTGTTTGTGGTGTAATTGCCCTAGCAGGTGAGTCAAAATAAGTTTCTGTGGACATAACACTCTAGGAGCTTGTGTACTGCTGCCCATCAGTCCTGGCGCCTTCATCTTCATTTTCCTGGGGATTAAGATTATAAGGGGATAGTATGTTTCGGAGCTGGATATCAACTCATCTTCATTACAAGTGAAAAATCAAAAGCTGACCTTCTTTAGGATATGCCAGATTGGAATGGTCAAGACTCTGTGTGGCTTTGCCTCAACATGGTTAATCTTTCTGCAGATTCCCACTGCAGTCGCATTCCTCGTCTGGGAAGGGGCAAATCTACGTTCTTAATAGGGACAGAAACCAAGCAGAAACCAAAACCAAAGCCAAACTACTGCAACGTTTCAGCCTTCTTGGGAATGCAATGCAAAGCTTCAGCTGCCTTAGACCACAACAGGGTATATTAAAGAGACAGCTGTACGTCCACAGCTTTGTTTATGTCTGGGGTCTGAATATGTAGGTTCAAGCACCAGACCATAGAGTTGCTCTCTGTTTTTTTCCATTATGACAGCTCTTATGATGATGTTCTTAGAGTAAATGTCTGATAGTTTTCCTTCAGTAGAAAAAAATCAGTCCCTCATTTAACACATACTAGAGACCTTGATACAGGCAGCTGCAATGGACCAGCTGACAGGTGGCAACAACTTCTTTTGTGTCAAAGCCCAGAAAACTATTTTGTGGAAGATAATCTGCATAAGCAATTGAGCTCAACACTTAAGTGTTGGAGTGTAGTTAAAAAGGCATTTTAACAGGCTAGATGACCTATCCTCTAGATGATCATAATGTAAAACACTATACGTAACAAGCAATGTGAAAGCCAAAGCTTTCCATGTGATTTCAGATGAAAAAGCAATGGCCCATGCAGTGTGAGAATGGAGGCAGTTTCTACCTTAGGATTTTGATCTCATTGTGACAGAGTTTGAAGAAATACATCTGCTAAGCCAGAGTTAAGTGATCTTTGCCGCCTAATTGCAGGTGAGTAATAATCCACGATTTGGTTCATTCAGTTCCTCAACAGAGAAGGAATCTGAAAAAGTTGTGAAGTAGTTGAATGAAAGGAAAAAGCCTTCCAAAGCGGTTGCAGAGTGAGTTATGAAACAAAACTGAGACAAACTGTGCTTGTTGTTAGATACAAGGGGAATGCCAAATAGGCACTGAAAATATACACGATGTTCATCTGGAAACCATCCAAACCATATATGAGTATTGTGTTGATGTTAAAACTAAATATGCTATGGCATGTTTCACAAATATGGAATATTGAGATATCTCTAATCTCCCATCCTTAAAGGAAAAAGGTGACAAATTTTTTGCTTTCCCTTTTCCCAGATATATAAAGCACAGCTTTCTAGAAGAAAACTGTCGAACTGTGTTGCCTGCTAATTCTGTTAGTGGCATCCTGGCAATTCTGTCTAACCTGAAAATATTTACCCGTGCTGTTGGGGCAGAGGGCAGATAAAACTTCAGATTTTTAATTAACTTATATTCTAACATCTCCTTGAGGTACACACGGTTACACAATGTTAGGCAATGCAGGATTTGATCCAGGAATGGATTTGAATTACATCCCCACCTCTTTTTTTATGCACAGCGTAATTAATGAATGAGGGCCCTCAGTACAATTAAGACTAATGTTTCTTTGTCAGTCCAATTTCTTTTTTTTCTTAATTTGGAGTTTCTTTTTGTTAATACTTTATTAGGTGGAAATTGAATGGTGTATGTTAATCAACAGAAGATATTTGGCTACTTGAGCACTCTAGAGTTTCCCAGGGTTCTTTGAACCTCGCAGGGAACAGTCCTGCATCCTTATTTGAGACTGACAATTAAAGGTCTGTTTTCATATCAAAAGTAATCACAAAAAATTAGCTAGGGAGAACTTGGAATGCTGTGAGAGTTTCAGTGTTTTGAGATGGCCAACTTTCCTTCATTTGCTTCAATCAGTATCAACTTGGGTTTCTTTTTATGTTTCCTACTGCCAGGACAACTTATTAGTTGGCATTGTGACAGCTGAGAAGGATTATGCAATACCATGAAGTTGTGATTAATACATTTTAGGCCACTGTAATCATATTCACTTGCATAATTATCACAGAGGTGCAAAAGTAAGCTAAACTATGTTTTGCAGGAAATACCTTAACTAAGCAGCTTCAGTTTTCTGAATTTCTTGTTAGAAGAAGGAAGGAATGCTGTGCACATCTGCAGGAGCTGTGTAGCTTACAGGTCTCGGAAACTGTGTAGATAATTTATAGGAAATGTATGGTTCTGTGTTTATTATTGTTTTAATCTTTGTGTGCCAGGTTACAGGCTTGCACAGAAAATAATCTGTTAGTGGCACACTTTTTCCTTTCTAAGTAAGAAAAATCTGACTTCTTCTTCCTTGGGCTCTGATGCCATGGAAAACTGTTGCAGAAGTCTGTCATGAACAGCTGCTTTGGATTCTTTTCACTTCTCAGAATCTGTTCTGGTAGATTAAGAGGAAACCAGTAGTGGAAGTGGGATGGATCATAACCTAGTAGATTGCATATGTGTTTATTTAGGCCTATAAAATAAAGTACAATACAAAGCTGCTAGCATTTATGTCACAAATAGGGAAAACAAAATTAAACTGATATTAGAATATCAGTTTCCCCCTTCAAAACTGATTTCTTAGTAATGCCATTCCCCCTTGCAGTTCAGTAAATATGGATGTTTCAGACTATGCATATGGCACAGAGCAAGGCTCAAAGTCTGGTTTGATCACCGGGATTCTCCCCCCTTTTCTCAGTCTGCTTGGAAACCCTCAGACACTTGGGAATGGAAAGGCAAACCCAGAATTTCTGCTTGTCCCTTTTCTTGCTTCCATGCCCCAAATAGTAGGATTATGTGAAGACAAAGTTTTTATTCCAAAGACTTAATTTTATTGATATTAAAGATGCTTGAAGAAAAGAAACAAAGAAACAAAGAAACAAAGAAACAAAGAAAGAAAGAAAGAAAGAAAGACAGAAAGAAAAAAAGAAAAGAGAAAGAAAGATTTTACACTCCAATTAAAGGCAGTAGTCTAGTAGTCTTTTGGAATGAAACCTTTTTTTTTCTACTGCTCCAGTCTTTGAGAACAAAGATGCTGTCAAAGTCCTTAATGTATCCCATTATTTGAACATAAGAAACAGCATCAAGCTGTTATTTGTTCTTTTGGAGTGTACTCATATTTCCAATCTAAATCTTTTGTACCTGGTGATCTTAATTATATTTGAGGTGGAAATAGTTTAACATTAAAAGGAATTACAGCAGATTAATCTGTAAACCTGCACAAATATCACATTCCTTTGTATGGAAGTAAGCAGGGCATACTGTGCATGATTATGTTGTGCTCTGTGTAGGTTGTGTGCACAAGGCTGAAGAGTCAGTGTTGTCATTCTTCATGATAGCATTGACTGTGGCAAATGTGGGTGTCTTGCAGTAGTCATTACATTAGAAAATATGCCTTATTCCTCTTAGTAAGATAACCTTCCTTATTATAAGAACAAGCAAGAAAAAAAAAATTAAAAAAAAAATTGAAAAACCTGATTTGCCCTGGAAACAAGAATTAGTATACTAATTAGTGTATGAAAATACACAGATATCTTTTAAACAATGTTTGCTGTAATTGAATTTATTTTTTTTTACTAAAGTGGTATAGCTTGAGGTCAACCCAAGAAGGCCATTTGTCTCAGCCATCCAACCATCCATTACACTTTTTGCAACTGGAGAGACACAAAAGAAAATCACTAGGAATGGTTTGGGAGAGGTCTATTTCGCCAGCCCTGATAAAAAAACCAACACTGGAATCCTGTTGTACTAGTTTAACCTCCATCAGAGTGACAGGAGAGCAGAGCCTCATCCAATAAGAATCATAGTTTGTTCTGATGAGTACATCTTTTGACTCCAATTATCATTGAAGTATAGTTGTGTATGATAAAGGTCTTTTGATATACTTGTGTTTTAAAGGCTGGTCAGGGTGCACTATTCAGCCCACCTAGGGACGGTTTGCCAGTTACAGGTAGAAAAAAGAAATTTCTGGAGGAAGAACAGGAGAAGAGCAAGCCATTCACATACAATTTGAGCTGCAGAAGATCTATCTCTTGAACTCCACCATCCACCTGCTGGACAGCTTCCATATAAATTTCCAGATGACAGTAAATTTCCTAATTAGTTCCCATGTATTCATTCATCTTGCATAGGCTGCTACCTCATTGCAGTGGCTCTGGAATAGCTGTCATATATTTTGAAATTAGCATATGTAGGTCTGCCAGTAATGAAACTTCTGTCAAGTCTAAAGAATTGTCTGCATTTTGTGAGACTAATCCAGGTGTTCCTTTTCGATGTGTTCTGACAGTTCCTGGTGTCCCATTGGGTCATGTCCTTCTGGGGCCCTCTCTCTAGTGGAGCTTCTTGAAGCCCTGTAGGGAATGCTGACGGTCATCACAAGTGATCAAAAGGCAGCTAAACAGAAGCATCCATTTGGAAATGGAGGGTGCCAGAAATAAAACATTAGGGAGCAGGCATTGCGAGATTAAAAATGAAAAAAAACAAACAAAGAAAAATACACAAACAAAACCAAACCATAACAAGAAAAGGACAAACACAAATCTGGCTACTTTCAATGACAAAGCCTTCTATCACCCTGTTGTTAGCCATCAGATGGGAAATGAATCCCCTTCCAGTGGTGTAGATGTTGTTCGTGTTTTTTCACTGCTTTTTGTAGCTTTTCTCCAGAAACAAAAGTACAGTACACATCAGGAATTCTCAGGCTCCCCACATAACTGTGCCAATGTATTTCCACCCTAATGTGCAGCATCTCTCTTATTACGGACCTTGGTGTCTTCTGAGCACAACTGCTGACTCTTAGATTCACGTAGTTGTTCTGTGATGAGAACGAGACTCATCTAGCAAATAAATGGAGAAGACAGTATTCAATTTGCTGGTGACATTCAGTTTGATCTCTTTTCTATCCTTAATAGTCTAGCTAATCTCTGTTCTGTTTAACCCTGTCCTGCTTATCCCGTGTCATCATTACTGGTATATCACAGAGACACTTCTGCGACTTCCTTTTCCTTGGTTCTGTAATGTTTAAATCACCAAAAGAAAGAACATGGAGTGAGCAAGGAAAGAACTACCATAAATTTTTCTTTACTTTTTCCTCAGCAGCATCAGGAATGGCCACAAAGGTCTTTCCTGGCCTTTCTGTTCATTTTTTTATATATTTGTCTGAGGTAGAAACCCCAGGTTTGATTGATAATGCAATTTGCATCTTGAGGCATCACTGGAAATACAATGGCATGAAAGGCTACTCTGGAGGAGCACACTTCTTCCCTGGGGCTGACTTCAGAAACTCATTGATGTCACTTCCTTCCTCAGTCAGCAAGTGAATTTTCACTAATTCTCAAGACCAGCTGTCCATGCTGTCAACAGAAAGTTATTAAAATTCCTTTAAAGTGAATAAACATAGCCTAAAAACAAATGTACTGGGAAACAGGAAAGCATCAGTATTCAAAGTCCACAAACCTTTGAGCAAAATAGTGTTGATCTAACCAGAGATTTGAAACACTCTGCTTTCCTAGCAACTTGTATATCATTAGAGAATGCTAAAAACACAGACTCCTTTAATCTTCTATTACAAACAATCTAATTGGTTAAAATATTAGTTGCAAGAATAAATTTTATTTCAGCCAAAGATTAACTCGGTGAACAATCCATTTTGAGAAATCTCCCCTAAATTACAGTTGGTTGGTGGTTTTCTATCCCCCTCAAAAGTATAACTGCATAATTTGTCTATTTTGCAAATAAAAACACAAGTATGCAGAAAATAATTATCATAAGAGACAATTTTATAATATAGCCTGCAGTTATTATATTTATATATTTATATTATTATATTTATCTGATGTATCTATAACACTTTCACTGAGAAGAGGTATATTCTCAGGTACAAGCAGGGAAGATAATTTTCCTTTAGTTATTAGAGTCTTTATACTGTGTTTAACACTTCATTTTCACTTCATTTTAAAACTTTGATCTTGTGCCACACATATCAGTACAAAAAAAATTCTGTTGAAATGGAATATCATTTCCAGGACTGGAGGTGGCAGCCACCCTTGCTAGGTAGGCTATGCTGACAGCTCATAGTTGTAAACAGTGTCCTATCATTATTACTTTAAAAAACCCCTCTGGGTACATGCAGGCTGGCTGGATAGGTAAGTGTGAAATTCCTGACTTTCCCCAATACATGTGGATGGTTTCCAAGGAGAGAAGGGAGGGTAACTGATACCAGCTGCCCTTTTGAAAACTGTGCTTGGGAACAGTAAATGAAGCAGAATTACTCTCCCTTTTGATCTAAAAGTAAAGAATCGGTTTGAGGTGCCATTGCTGCTAGGGTCCCAGATGTCTGTAGAAAAGCAATGTTCTCTCTGGGCTTGAATTGTGTCTCCAAGGAGCATGCTGAAGGACACTGCAGAAGAAGGCAAGAATAAGGAAGCAAGACCATAATTTAGCTTGCCACTTTGTAGATATGATCGGGATAGAATTTCTTCCTTCAGCCAGCTGGTGCCTAACTTCAGTCTTGACACAGGCATGTAATTTTATTTTGGGCAGAAGCTGCTTTACTCCTCCAGATCTAGAGCTCTGGATGCTCCCACTTTTTCAGGGACGTGAACATGCAGCAGTAACCACAAGATTAAGATGCTTTGTAGCACATATTTCAAATTTGTTGCCTTCTCTTCAAATGTAACTTCTTGTGTGGTTCCAGGTTATCAAGACTGGATACATATCTCAATCTTACATTTATCATATTCTGATTAAGAGGGGTTTGTGCTTCTTTTATTTTGGTTGGATTTCCATTTTGAAGTGTCAAGTCATTTTTATGTGTTAAATTCTCTCTCTTAATTATAAGGTTTGATTATTTTTTCCTGAATTCACTGGGTTTTGCTCTGTATTAGCAAATTGTATTCACTTAAATATGTACAAAATAATTATTTTCTTTCTCTTTCAGAGTCTGGAGAGAAATTGCAACAACAAATAATTCATCAGGTATTTTGATACCTTCATACTTTTTGTTGCTTAATTTTTTATGCTGATTAATTGTAGCAATTAAGGGGGAAAACCTCACAGGACAGGTGAAAATTAACTATACAGGTATGCTAAGGACCAAATATCAGACAACTGCCTGACTCAGCAGATGTGTCAAATTCAGAATTCTAGTCTTCTTTAATATCAAATTTTGCAGTACAGAACTGTGCTCTTTTTAAAAGGAAAAAAAAAAAAAAAAAAAAAAAGGAAACATTTCTCCTGTTTTTTAACATTCAATTTTTTTAAAAAAGCTATCAATATGAAATATATGCACAGCACACATAAACAGTGTCTTTCAAGGTTGATTACATTTTCATTTCTGCATCAATTTTCATTGAGTCTTCACTAAACTGTGACATTGCTTGTCTTTATTACTGTATCAGCTAGGAGTAATTATTTAGAAAAAACCTTAAAAATTTAATATATCATAATTTAGTATTTCAGCATCAGGAAAAGGATACAGGAATTACCTGAAAAAATTTTCCCCTGACCGGAAAGAGGAGGAAACCCAAAGTCTCCTTTCCTAAATTACATGCTCCTCTGGACTGAAAGAACTTGACTTGAACAGAAGCACTCTGCTGCTTCTTATTCTTGGCATCTTTTATTCTTATTGAATGCTGTTATCCAGGTGACCTGTGAATGGGTACCTGGATTGTTCATGAGATTTATTTTGAAAAGTCACTGAAACAGCAATCATTCACATATTTGTATTCCACCATTTACCCATCCGTAAGTAGTCTTCCTTCCAAGCTATAAACTTAAGCACTGATGTAATTTCATCACTGTTAGCTGTGAACTGATCATGTAGATGGAGAACTAACCCACCAGGTGATGGACCACCCAAGGCAGCCTGGTTTGAGTCTGACAGCATCTCCCCTGCAGTGGCAGAACACAGCATGGATGTCACTGTGTCACTCTCAGTGGTCTGGGCTGGCACTGCTCCTGACTGAGTAAACTCTTTGTGCATATGGAAGCTTATAGGAAGTCTGGTCATACGACACTAAATAGCATCCAGAGTTGCTGCAACCTTCTCACTATCTTGAGATATTGATGAATGATGCAATATTCACTTTTTAAAAAGGAAGTATGGAAATGTTTTGAAATTTAATGGAGTTTTTGTGTTTTGACTGAGAGTTTATTTCCTAAAACAAGGCTAAATAACACTTATAAACTACACTGTGTTTTAGAACTAGCTTGAAATGTCCTGTAAAACCACTTTTGGGAGTCCTCAGTGGCCAGAAAGCGGGGCAGTTGTCATTTTAAAACAGTTTTAAGCTACCTTGACAGGGCTGTGGATGGATGATTGGAGACCTAATTCTGAACGTTTTATGTGTGACAGAATCTGCTCTGTGGATGGCATTGCCCTTTTCTGAGGAAGAGTCTATTGTGATAAAAAGGGCATTTGTAACAGTTAAAACAGGTGGATTAGATGCCATCCTTTGTGTTCCCAGTTGCAGTCTTTTCCTGCATTCCAGAGCCTTGCCCTCCTCAAATCACTCATCTGTTCTGCCTCTCTGCAGTTAACTTAAGAACATCTGATTTTGCATAAAAATTGCGTTGTGTTGATCTGTGGAAGGCTGTAAAAAGTTGATTTGGGGACAAATTGTAGACATTCACTTTTAAGTGGATACTAATGAACGCAGTGATGCTCCATTCCATACAGATTTTCTTTAGACTTCCAAGAAATGGAAGAATATTTCAAATTAGAAATCAATTTAATTCTCAGGTCTATAATCTAGGGTGCAATTGCAGAGGCACTGTATATTGATTTGTAGTAATATTACTTCAATAAAAATGTTTTAACTGGAGTTGATCTTAATAGAATATCTCTCAGTGAAGTATTCTGTTTATTTTCAATACTGGACTTGAAATTTTATGTGCAGGGTAAGATACTTATCTGCCTTAAGATCCCATAGTCCCCTTTAAGTCATTGCAACAACACTGAGAGAAACTGGCTGCCAGAAATTTAAGTGAGGCAAAAGTGGCTCTGCAGAAGATGAATGATGTTACAACTTGACAGGAGCAGGAGTGCAAAGGAGCAGATAGCAGGAAATGTCTTGTTGAGAGTGAATGTAACAGAGAAGGGATGGGGAAATGATAAAGCTGCTGTCCTAGGAATCTCCTGCTAGGTAAACCCCTCACTATCTGTGGGTATCTCTCAGATTCTGAAGACCAAGAGTGCTGCTGTGTGGTTCTTAGCACCTTCTAAAGTCTAAGCAAGGTTTGGTGAAATATGACACAGATAGAATACTAAGGTGGCATCTCCTTCCAGAAACCTTTAATTGCAGTTATCATTTTCACTGGCTCTTGTTCCCTTTGATCGTAAGGCATTTGCTGGTTTTCCTTGGTTTTTAATTATATAGGTATGTATGTTTGTTTAACAGCAGCAGTCATCTGCCACTCTGGCTAAGCAGACACAGTCAGAAATGGTGTGCACTCTGCTTTTCAATACCTGTTTTTAACCACCTTTGCAACTTCAGGGTAAATCCTGTCACCAATGTACAACCTCAGCAGCTGTAGCATGGCAATGAGTGCCAAGAGAAATGCAAGGAAACAAGAAAAAAACTTGTGTTCCTAACTGTGTAACAGTCTTGGCTAAAAAGCACATTACAGTCCACTACTCAAAATCAGTCTGAAGGCAGTCCTTTACTTTTCATCCTTACCACCCAGATGTGTTTTGGTCTTAATGTGTATTCATATATGTGGTTTTGCCCAGTGCTCTGAAGGACTACAAGAATATCCATACTTGCCTTTAGAAGGTGAAGTTCTTCACACAGTCAGGTTTCTGGGTTAAAATCACAGCCGTGTTTGAGCTTCAGACTTGAGCCTCTCCCCTTGGCAGGGAAGCTGCAGGAGGCTGGTGAGAATGCTCCACAATATCTGTCCCACTGTCGAGTCCCTGAGGAGCTCTTTCCTCAAGGCAGTCTCTCTTGCAGTGGCATATCCACCTCTTCTTCTTTTAACATCTCTGTCAGGGAGCGTTCTCCTTTCTGCACATGAGGCTGGGGAAACAGTGATGAAGAAAGGACTGTGATAAAGGAACTTGCTTGCTAGAGCTAGGCTTGGACCAGGGATAACTGCAGCTCTGATGCACACAGTTTCTACCAGTGAGAGAGGTTTAAAGACAGGAACATATATGTAGTATGTGAAGATATTTTTACCTTCAATTTTTTGAATAATGTTAACAAAATAAAACAAGCAAGCATTAAAGTACGGAACAGACTAGAAAAATTAGATGTTTGAGAGAAGTACTGAAAGAAATGGTGTGAGGTTTGAGCAATGAAAGGCAGTATGGGGAGGTAAGTTGAATTGCAATCCTGATTCTCAGATTTCTGGGTCACTTCTTAGTCTGTAAAATGGCCAGGTTTTTCTACCACTGCTAATCAGAAATTAGGACTCACAATAAACCCATGAGGTAGGAAATTATTATCTTTTCTTGTTTTGCAGACGTGGAAAAATGAAGTGTGAAAGTCAAGGGACTTACTTAAAGTTACAGAACCAGACAGTGGTTCTGGCCAGCACACCTACCCTTACCCACAGCTGTTCATTCTTACTATCCCTCTGCTTTAAGGAGGGGATAGTGTTTCGTTTGTGTTTAGCACTCTGATCATCTGTGGCACTGCTTGCAGATTAGTGCATACCAAGTAGATAACTAGACCAGAATTTGCTACAGAATAAGCCAGGGTAATTTTATTTTTTTTTAATCTACGATAAACATGAGTTAGCCCTCTTCAGTGAAAATAGGGTATGGTACCTTTCAATCAGTATGAGGAGGGAGTATGCAGTGGGAAGTCCCCATCTTAAATTTACAGTGTATTTTGTCCCACAGTAATTTATGAATGCAATTCATTCTCAGGTGTTCATATATTTTTTTAAAACGGAACACATGAATTTGTTTAAAAGTGCGTGAATGTAGGCAAACACAGATTCGAGATATTTGACAACTTGCAGCAACATTATGCTTTCCTGTTTATTTTTTATTTACCAATGATGTAATCCAATTTGAATTAAATGCTAATTATAATTGAGGGGAAAATTTTTTGAGACCTCTAGAGATCTTGGTCTCTCTTCCAAAGCAATTTTGGGGAAATTGAATTCTTCATGCCTGAATATACATTAATATTCTTCAGCTGAACATTGTTACATTTGAAACTTTTCTTACTATTTCTGACAGTGCGAGATGTCTTGTTTATGCTGCAAGATAAGTGTGTTTACCTACAGAATAGAAAGAAATGGATTCCCCGTGGATCTTACCACTGCCCCTGGTGTGAAAAATACTGCCATGTATGTAGCAGCACAGTGTTACATTACAGGCATCTCTTCTCACACAAGATAGGCTTTGTAGGGAAGAAATACAGCTTTTATCATTTTCCTTTTTACATTTCACTGGTTTTAAAATGCCCTGGGTGCCTGAGGGAGACCCATGCAGTCATGCTTCCAGGCCATCTCGTTCATGGTCCTCCAATTTTAGCCAACTTTGACACAATTCTAGGAGAAGAGATCAGCGATGAGACTGGCAGTGGCTGGCCAGAGGGGAAATTTTGTCCCTGCTGGGGAAAAGACAAGCACTGGTATCCCAGTTTCATATCCATTTCAGGAGAGGGTAGAGGACAGGCTGTGAGCACAAACACAGGTGATGAGCCACTGTGTTGCTGCCTGCTGCCCTATGGATACAGGCAGGAATTGGAAGTGGTGGCCTGGGAAAGATGGTGTGGGGAAACGTGACTGAAACTCATCCAAAACTAGGCTACCGCTTGTGTAACCACTTGTAAGCTTGACATTTACAACTCAAGTAATTCCTTCTAAATAATTGAGGAAAGACTTTGGTACCTGACCGGAAACTTTCTGAGCTTAGAATCACGTTGTTTCCCCATATAATACATGTTTTTTTCCTCCCTTTTATTCCAAGTAACTTAATGGGCATCCAAGCTCCACATTTACCTGCTCAGAACAAACATCTAAGCAACCACTGAAATAGCTCTATCTTCATTATAGTACAGTTGACAGGTTTGGAAGGAAGGAAGTCAAGTTCAGATCTGCGAGCAGCTCTGCTTATTCATCACCTCCCAGAGGAGGCAGCTGAGGCTCTTAGGCTTGTTCCTATGCTGATACAGGTGTGCCCCAGTGTTGGCAGGGCTGATGGACCAGCCAGCCCAGACACTTATCTCAGTGTGGTCAAAACCCAGAAATGGACATCTGACCAGGAATGCTCACACCTGCCAAGTTAGACCTCATAGGTACACATATGCTGGGCTGTCTTCTCAACGGCTGGTTGGGTTATCTGTGAAAACTAAGTCAGAGATTCCCTGAAGCAGGGAAGTTTAGATTCATTTTCATACTCTGCTTAAGCAGATTCAAGCCTCCAAACTTCTGCTGCATGCAAGATCCATGTTATATCCCTCCTGTATATAAAAGTGAGCTGGAGAGAGGGAGAGGTTCATCTGATACCTGGGGGTTCCTGGAGGTGGGAAAACAGGGTTTCAGTCCCAGCATGCAGGATTGCTTAACCTTCAGGCTTAATGGCCAGCAGTTAGATCATCCTGCTGGGAAATATTCATGCAGATGAGGTAATGACAACTGTGTCTCCCCTGTGCAGGATGGGTGTTGATCAGCAAGTGCCAAGACGTGTTCCCTGATGCCTCTGGATGAAAAGGTGGTGGTGTTGAGCCTCAGGCATCAGCCCTTGTCTTTAGAGAGGGAAATAGATCTTGTTTAAAATATTAAATGTGCTCAAAAATGCCTGCCTGGCTTGAGTTAGGAACATGCAAGAGACATTATTTATTTTCTTCTTCATAAAATCACTGTGTATATGAATTATCATGCATTTGGAAGTAACACTTTTGAGAATTGTACTTCCCAACGGAGGGAACTGTTTAGCTTATTTTATTTGCTTTTATGCTTTAAGTTATGAAAAAGTAGGCACATTAACATTACTTAATAAACTCAAATAAGATACCAATGTGTAATATACAGAAATTACCTGAAAGTTTCATTTTCAGATTTAAATGCCCTGTATACATAGAGTAAACCTACCAGTGAGTGGTACCCAGGAGTCTTTTTCTAATATCATTCTTCATAAAATGAGCATTGCATGCATAGATTGAGTTCATTTTGAATTTCAGGTTGTATAAGCTGCTTTGCTACAACATTGTTCTGACCTGAAACAAGAATGAGTGCCAGTGAAGACTTCTGGCCACTGACTGCAACGGCTGACTTAGGTTTTATTAACTTTAGTCTCTACAGGAAGCTCTGAGCACCTCGTATACTCCTTCCTTTTTTCTTTTTTATCCCCATCTCTCTTAGTAATCCTAGACATGCTCAGTACAGCCACTTGTTGTAGTGATACATATCTCATCAGAAAATGTGGTGTCTGTTACAGTCATTACTGATGGCTCCACATACAAAATACTCCCACAACTTAATTCAGAGGAAGGATAAGCTCGCTGGTATTTTGTGGGGTTTTTAAGAACTTTAGGGAGAAATGGAACTATGAAAGTTCAAAGCACAGTTTTTTCATTCTTCCCCTTCCATAATGGAATTCTGTATGAGCCACAAGGTAACTCTGACAAAAATACCTCAGTTAAACTCGCAGTGTTTGCAAGGAATACAGATGTCAAGACTGGCTTGGGAGAAATGTAGAGGTGGTGATTTGCCCTGAATAAATTAGATATGTGAAAAATTCATGACTCCACTGGGAGGTGAGGGATTAGTGGTGCCTATCTCTGGACTAGCTGTTTTAAGCACAAGTGATGAATAAAGAGGTTTATCTCCACTGCACAGAAGGTGAAGCACCCCATCAGCAAATATTTCCTGTTGCATATGGCCAGCCTGGACAGTCTCTCCATTGGGTGCTTCTGTTGGGATTTGTTTAGCTCACCAATATTGTACTGCACAGCTGCTAGGGTATGGGAACACGTGAGCATATTTACATGTTAGCTCAGGTAAAACAGTAGTAGAGGAGCCTGGCTGTTCTGAATTAGGCTTTGCAAAGAGTCTCCTAGCACAAAAAAGTTAAGGATAATACCTCCTTTTGGAAGCCTTAAAAAACTTGCACATACATGTGTAAGTATATTTCTATGTATATTTGTCACTAAAGTGAAGTAGTAATAGCTCCAAGCTTCCCTGGCTTGCTGAAGATAGGAGTCATGCAAACTTTTCCTCACGTTTCAATGACATATCTGTTCTGAGTCACCTGCCACAATCATGGTCCTCTGCTAGAGAAATTCTTCTAACTGTGCTCAACTATATGAAAATATGGTTTAGGCTTCTCAAAGACTCACACATACCTAAAATCCAAGTAAGAGGATGTCCTGTAGCCCTCCAGTATTCAAGTTGCCTTCATCTGAATCACTAAATTAAGAGATTGAGCTCCATGTGGGCTATGATCAATACAGAATCAGAGAGGGAATTGGAAATCAAACCTTGACTCAGAAGACCTATGCTCTGTCTGTATTCTACAGAGTGATTGTAGGTAAAAAACGGAGGTCTTGAAATTATATAGTCATTATATTACATTATATCATTCTCACACAAAAAGGAACATAAAAGAAATACATTCATACAGTGACATAAAATACCTGGTGCTCTCAGTTCATGCTTAACTTTGGTACTGCCAAACATGTCTTGTACCAAATAACTGGGCAGTAGATATAATATACTCCAAGCATGTATTTCAAACACCTGTCACTTCATTACTGGGGGACTTCACTTCTTCTCATGGGTAAGTTTTGGTGAGTATGTACTGCAAAACCCTTGCCTGGGCTGAGCAGAAAACACAAATCTTCTGTCTTTCTAAATAACTGTTTTTCATAAATTTTACCTGAAAAAGAAAAAACTATTTCTACCTATTCTTGTTTTAAGGAGTGAAGTTTTTATCATCTTTGAATGTCCATGCATTTACAGAGCACCCTTATTAGCTATTTGGCATAAGAGATCTGAGAGGGTCCTGAGGGCACTTAAAACTGCAACAGTCAGGTGTGAGGCACAGTCAAAAGGCACAGCACAGTAGACTCCCAAGTGATTCATGCAGTTGCTCCTAAGAAGCATCTGAAGAGACTATTCCAGGAAGCATATTTTAGGACAGAAGACATATTAGCTAAATGTTGAGAACTAAACCATACACTACTAATACTGACAATGTAGTTATTTTACAGCACAATAAAACAGAGTATTTCTTTCCTCTAAATTTATTTGTCCTACATTTTATGTTGGGCTCAGTTATATTGTCAGTAAAAATGAAGATCCAGCACTAAAACATTTAGGAAACTCAGCACTGTCTTCACTGCAGGCCATTAAGTCTTTTAAAATCAGCCCTTGAATATCATCCTTTCCAATACCTCATTATCTTCTTGCTTGGCAGGTTGCTCTAATTTTGAGCTGTCTAGATGAGATCCTACCTGTGCATTGTAAAACCACCACAAAGCATAATTGGACGAGTGCTAACCATTCTTGGCAGTAGTCAATCTCTTCTACCCCAGTGGCTTTTGAAGGTATTAAAGGAAAGGAAAGCTTCAACGTGTGTAAAAGTAGGAGCTGGCTACCTATTTTTCCAGTGAGGAGAAATCCTTTTGTGGATGGGGAGGAGCAGGGAATCTCCAGCAACAAAAAATGTAAAAAAAAAAATAAAAAAATAAAAAAATCCACAAACCAATTAATGACTCAAAAAATGCCTTTTGTGTCTGCAGACTCAATGATCTGTGGGCCAGTAACCAAAACCCGCACTAACACTGTTCCGTTCATTTTTTTCCTGTATTTAAACTAATATTTAAATCTGGGTTCAGTGGCTGCATAGCTAAAGGGAGACAGCTGTGATGTGCATACTCCTCTCAATTGGACTCATGGCCATTTCTTACTTTCAGGTGTGGCACTGCAAACAGAGAACAAGGCACTCTGCATGATTATTGGCAAGGGTGCAACACTTCACTCGAGTTTAATTCTCGGATGAAATGTACACAAACTGCTGCACAGGTTGTCAGCATGTTTCAAGGACAGCCTTGTGTTAATCCAGATGACCATGGAGTTCATCTCCCATGGCAGGCAGCTGGTTCCTAAACTTAGTAGCTCTTTGGAAAGCCTCAAATGGCAATCTCTTCACTTAAACACATGGCTCAAAATGTTTAGTAAGGGCTGTTTGCATTAAAAGATTTGGATCCAGAGCTAGACACTGATATGGGATTACCTGCATGCTACCTGTTGTTGGTGTATATTCAGGTGTTTTCCGAAATAATAGTACTCAGCAGGTTCCAGGGTGGACTGTTAGGAATGTAGATATAATGAACAAGGCTTTCTTAACAAATGTTTATGGCTTTTGCAATTCTTTTTTCTTTTCCTGTTCCCACTATGAAAAAATCAACATAACACAGACATATTAAAGTGTCATAAAATGGGGCGTTGAAAAGTCACTGGTACCAAGAGGAAGCCAAAGAAGACACCTCGCTTTGCACAAGCCTAGTACTGTAAAGCATTAAAATCCTTTCATTGTGTGTGGCTTTCAGCTCTCATATACATTGGAGTGCTAGCAGCTAAGTAAGACTGTCAGATAGTTTTGCTTCAGAAATATGGCTTTATCTATTCAACAATTGCTAAGTAACAATTTCCAAGAAAACTTTCTGGTTAAACAGTTCTCATCAAAAGTAAAGCTTTCTTTATCCCTTCATTCATCTGGCCTTCCCTAACTACTAACTGAGTTACTAAGGCAAGTGTACAGTTTTTTTTTTTTTTTTTTTTTTTTTTTTTTTTTTTTTTTTTTTTAGTTGGAAACCTTTCATGGCACTGTGATAGTCATTTTCTGCCTTTGAAAATCATCACTATCCATTCTCATTTGTATACAGAAGAAGTACAGCCAGCATTTATTGCAAGCTCCCTCGTGGAGCTTATAACATTTATTAGCCAACACTGTCATATATGCTAGGGATATATGTCTCAATGAGAAGAGGAAGTGGAAAGGGGAAGCAACTAATAGTATTTTACATACTTAGATAATTTTTTCATCCTCAGATTTGTTTTTTTTTTTTTTTTTTTTTTTTTTTCCTCTCTGGGGCTTTTTTTTTTCCTGGTAGATTCTTCCTTCTTTTGATTCATCTCACTTGGAGGGAGCCCCTTTCAGGTGACTCCCACTGCATATACATTGTTCCTTTAGGGTGTTACCTGGGATTTCTCTGAATAGTTCTGCCCATCTCTGAAATTTAATCTAACGGTAAGTCCCTCAATACTGGTTCCTAAAGCTTCATTCACAGTTTCTGAGAATGAAATGCATTCTGCTTCTGGTGTCTCCTTGGGTTATTCCCTGGGATTGGTCCTGCTTCCCAGGTAGACTGTTTGAAATGGAACAAAACTAAGACTACACAACTTTCAGTCTGTCCTTTTACCTCCCAGCCTGGTGGGACTGAAACACCTTCCACTAGTTCAGGATGGCAGTCTGAATTCAGAAGGCTGAACTTTCCTCTGAAGTGTGGGGCCCATTTTCATAGACTCATAGAATCAAAGAATACCAGGTTGCAAGGGACCTCAAGGATTATCTGGTTCAACCTTTCTTGGCAAAAGCACCCTCTAGATCAGATGGCCCAGCTCCCTGTCCAGCTGATTATTGTGTCCAATGGGAAATCCACCACTTCTCTGGGGAGATTATTCCAGTGGCTTATCTTTCTCATTGTTAAAAGGTTTTCTCTTGTGTCCAATTGGAAGCTCCCCAGTAGTAACTTGTATCCATTTTAGAAAATCTCACCATGTCAGACTCAAAGAATTCAGTTATATTTTTGTATCTGTAAAAACACAACATGCCCCCTCTTGCAGATGTACAAGTGCTGTACGACTTTGTCCTTTTACTTGCTGTCACCAGTACAGAAATCATTTTACTCACTTCAGCCAAACAAAGACCTGATGGGCAGTGGTTTGCAGCAATAAAGAATAGCCTGATCCTTCAGTTTTGTTTCTGTCATTGGAATTTATTGCACTGCAATACAGGTTAACTCTTATTGGAATTGCTTGTTTTTCCATAGACTTTCTTTCAGACTGGAGTTCAAATTGTGTTCCATGCCCTACTATTTCTTACATTATTCCTCTGAATTTTTAACACCTTTCTTAGAGTTGGCCTATGAATTTTCCAATCCTCCCCAAACCCATACTGATGGTCTGTGAGTCTACAAATCAACTTTCCAGTAAATGTTTAATCAGTTTATGGCAAAAGAGTCTTTTTATGTACATTTCCAAAAAGCTTAGACTTAGGAAAGCAGCCAAGTAGCCTGTGCATGTGTGTCCATCTAACCATTTATCTCTCTGGTATTTGCAACAGGGTGTTTTAAAACCTGTTGACCAGCATCCCCCCCTCTTTCCAGAAGTCTAATGAAAATAGACAGCTGTATAGATGTCTCAATGCAGCAGGCTTGCCTACTGACAGGAGAAAGAATTTACAAGCCTTAGTAGACACATAAGAATCCACTCCGGAATGAGATAACAGAAATACTCAAACTGCAAGAAACTCTTCAGTCAACTTGTGTGATACAAGATCCTGAAGAATTTGAAGGCAAAACACAGATCCAAGCTTTGCTGTTTCTACAGCTCGTGGATTGTACAGTAGCTGGGGACATTAGAAGAGATATTTGTGAGGAAAGTCTCATCTTTTCACGTTCTTTGCAGGGTCACTAGTTGATGTTTAGTCAGTTCCATTTAGCTGATGTTGATGTTTAAGTAAGCCAGATGGAATGAGCTCTAAAGGCACCTCCTTAGCAGGTATGAAAGCAGCTGGCTCATGCACAGGCATCTCTGTTGCAAAAACCTGGATGTGCGTGCAGCCTGAGCTGTCAGTAGTTGGACAGAAATAGGACCTTTTGGAGGGGGGTTCGTGTGTCACTACACCCCACTCAAACCCACCAATGTCAGCTATGTAGGAGCTCTCCTCTGGTCCCATACCACCAGCGCTGACCTTGCAGCTTCTTCTTTTGAGGGGGGAAAGGCGTGTTCAGTAGGGAGCTGACTCCCCCTTCCTTGCTGCTGTTGCAATGTAAAGAGGCTGGGCTGGGCTGTCACTGCATTGTAAGCTCTGCTCCTTTCCGTGTTTGCAGGATTTCACAGTCCCACCTCCGGGAAGGACGAGGAGAGCAGCGTGGAGCAGGAGCATTCCTCCTGGCCTCAGTAAGCACGAGATGGCCATCTTGGGCAGCAGATACCAGTGGGGCAAGGCAAACCCTTTTGGTGTGGTGACTGCCTCCTTAGTGAGCCAACTGTCTGACCAGCAGAAGATGACTGAGTCGCCTCTCAGCCAGTTCAGAGGGGTCTATTTACCCCCTGTGCTGCACCCTTTAAACAAGACATTAGTCAAGGGTGGCAAGTGGAAGGATGTGGACAGCACCCAAGAAAAGCGCAGATCCTTCCTGCGTGACTTCTGCAGGAAATACAATGGCAGAAAGAAGCTGTCAACACACCTGGTGCACCTGGTGTCAAGAATTTATGTGGAGGACAGGCACAAGGTCCTGTACTGCGAGGTGCCAAAAGCAGGATGCTCCAATTGGAAAAGGGTCCTCATGGTGCTCAATGGACTCGCTGCTTCAGCAAACAACATTTCCCATGACGATGTGCACTATGGAAAACATCTAAGGAAACTGGACAGTTATGACCTGAAAGGCATATATACACGTTTGAACACGTACACCAAAACTATATTTGTACGTGATCCTATGGAAAGACTGGTATCTGCCTTCAGGGATAAGTTTGAACATCCAAACAGCTATTACCATCCAGTGTTTGGGAAGGCAATAATTAAGAAATACAGACATAATGCAACTGATGAAGCATTGAAAACAGGATCAGGAGTCAAATTTAGGGAATTTATCCAGTATTTGCTAGATTCCCATCGCCCAGTAGGAATGGACATTCATTGGGAGCAAGTCAGTAAGCTCTGTTATCCCTGCCTTATCAACTATGATTTTATAGGGAAGTTTGAAACCCTGGAAGAAGACGCCAATTACTTTTTGCAGCTGGTAGGTGCTCCAGCTGAGCTGAAGTTTCCTAAATTCAAAGACAGGCATTCCTCTGATGAGAGAACAAGTGCAGAAGTAGTGAGGCAATACTTAAAGGAATTGTCTAAGGAGGAGAGACAGCTGACCTACGACTTCTATTATTTGGATTACTTAATGTTCAATTATACATCACCAGATGTATAGCACAGAATAGCTTCAGGCTTCTATTAGATACTTACCATTTTGAGATTCAAAACAGCTACTTTGATATTTGCCCTGAAAGGAAACAAAGTTACTGCTAAGTGAGTTGTCTTGACTTAGTGGGGATTTTATAAGCTAGAGTGACATCAATTGACATTAAGTTATAGAAGAATGCACAAGAAAAGACCTGTAAACAGCATAAATTGCACTAAAATGGCTGAAAAAGCTGCTTTTACCATTATGGATTATACTGTGGAAGCTGTAGTGCAACCAGCTGTTGCATTAGTTTACCTAATGTTCTTTTAATGGTTTAAGAAAAAAGCATTCAGAGTAGCATGATTCTTTCTTGGCGTGTCTGCTTTGGAAATTGTTTTTGAAACTATTTTTGAATGTATGTTTTACTTTCTGTCACTTATTAATAAAGATTATTGGCTAATTTTCTAAAATGTCTGCAGCGTTCTCAGTTGCAAGGCATGGTTATTTGATTATCATTAGACTTTGGCTGGGTTTAGACCTGATTGGTTTTGACTGAAGGATGTTCTTGAATACAAATAAATAAAATTACCAATAGCCCAGCAGCTCAACTGTTGATCTGATGTGCCAGCCCACTGCCCCATGTTGATTGATGCACTAGAGGTGATGAACATGAATTTCTTTCAGAGAACGGCCACATATGTTAAAATTAACATTTTAATCTAAAGTGGAGTCAACCACTTGTTGCATGCTGTGGTCCCAATATTCAAGATAGTCTTCATCCTTGGTAGTAAGGAAAATGTCTTAGATGATCTTTAAGGTCTGTTTCAACCCAAACCAGTCTATGATTCTCTCCACTTCTTCCCTCTTCCCCCTCCAGCATCCGAGCAACACATGTGGTCCTCAGTTGCACATGGCACAGTTGTACAAGGGATGTCCGGGATGTCCCAGGAGGAGAAATCTCTTCAAAATGGATGGGGAGAAAATCCCTATGCCCTTATAAATCAAAGATGACACCGATTTTTGGCTTCCTGTAGACGGTCAAGGCACTTTGCTCCAACATTTTCATCTAGCAAGTTGTAAAATAAGAAAGCAGTCTGTCAGGACACTGGTGAAAGCAAAATGTCCTTTTCCTCTGTTCCCAACCATTGGTCATGACCAGTGGTATTGCTGTCTTGTCCCTCATCTTAGGCAAATGTGTGGCTTCAGGCCTTGCACAGGTGAAAAGAGACACAATTTCCTACATATCCTTGCTCTTGCTTGTCCCTCAGTTTTCACCTCTGAAGAGGGAAAAAGCCACCTCCAGCCTCTGCAGTGCCAGTGTATAACCCATCAGGTTCTGCAGAACAAGCTGCTCCAATCAGAAAGCTGAAAGCACACTGGGCAGCCCAAGCTGGAGGTGGTGCACAAGCAATCATCACCATGATGTATGGAGAGATGCAGGTGTTCAGAACCAGCAAGGAGGTTCAGATGGGTAAAGAGGCACATTGTTACTTTTGTGAGCTGTTGCTGTGCCTAGATGGACCCACAGATGTTACCACCAGAAGCATTTGGAATGGGATATCCAACCATTGAACTGCCCCAATGCATGAACAACATGCTCCTAAATCTTTCCCTTAACACTCAGCATGGTGTCTGACTCCCACCTTCCCTGGCAGCACTGTATTCTGCTTTTCCTTCAGGCTCTGTCCCAGAGCAGGGAGCCCAGGCACTGCCTCGCTCTGCCCGTGGCAATGTCACTGCTGTGGGGAGGCAGCTGCCCCACGGCCAAGGGCTCAGCCCCAGGGGACCATGCTGGAGTGGTGGCTCCATCCAGCCACTGCCTGGCTGGACACCAGGATGCTACTGCACCAGTTTTGTGCACTACACCACTTAATGGCTGTTAGTAAGTTCCATGTGTCTCTACACATCATTTATCTTTTTTTTTTTTCTTTTTTTTAAATAATCTGGCCATGCACTTTCATAACTGTTGCCTTTGAGTGGGACTGCATCAGGACCTTAAAGAGCAGCTCCTTACAGAGTTTTGAGCTCAATATCATTCAACCTCCTAACTCGGGTGAAAAATTGCCTTGGATTTCACTTGGATTTGACCTTGGTGTAAAAAGTATCTTTTCCACTGTCACATCAGAGCCCTCTAGTTCCTCTGATTTTGTAAGTACAGATGCCCATGTCAAATCCTGAATGAATCTCTCTTGATTTGTAGTGAGTTGTTCCAGGCTACTGAATCATAGAATCATAGAATGGTTTGGACTGGAAAGGACACCCAAGATCACCTAGTTCCAACCCCCCTGCATGGACAGGGACACCTTCCACTAGATCAGGATGCTAAAGGCCCTATCTTAGCTGACCTTGAATACTTCCAGGAAGGAGGCAGCCACAGCTTCCCTGGGCAACCTGTGCCAGTGTCTCACCACACTCACAGGAAAGAATTTCCTCCTAATTTCTAATATAAATTTAATTGTCTAATCTCTTCTAGTTTCAAGCCATTCCCCCTTGTCCTATCAGCTGTGAAAAGTCTGATCGACAACCCCAGGATGAACAACCCCAACTTAGCCTGCCCGGGCAGGAGAGATACTCCAGCTCTCTGACCATCTTTGTGGCCTTCCTCTGGACTCACTCTAACAGTTCCATGACCTTCTTACGTTGGGGGCTCCAGAACTGGACACAGTACTATAGGTGAGACCTCACGAGAGCAGAGTAGAGGGGCAGAATCACCTCCCTTGATCTGCTGGCCACGTTTCTTTTAATGCAGCCCAGGATACAGTCAGCTTTCTGGGCTTTATGTGCACACTGTCGGCTCACGCAGACCTTCTTGTTAAACATCATCCCTAGGTCCTTCTCTTTTCAATTCAATCTTCATCCAGCCTGCATTTGTTTTTGGGAGTGCCCTGACCCAGATGCAGAATCTTGCATTTGGCTTTGTTGATCTTCATGCAGAACCCACCGCTCAGATCTGTCAAGGTCCCTCTAGATGGTCTCTCTTCCCTCCCACAGGGCAACCACACCACACAGCTTGATGTCATCTGCAAACTTGCTGAGGATGAACTCAGTTCCACTTTCCATGTCACCAACAAAGATGTTAAACAGCACTGGTCTGAGTACCGACCCTTAATGAATGCCACTCATGACTGTTCTCCCTTTTGACATCAAGCCATTGGCCACAACCCTTTGAGTGCAACCATCCAGCCAGTTGCTTATCCACTGAGTGGTCCATCCCTCAAATCCATATTGTTCTAGTGTAGTTACCAGTATGTCATGCAGGACAGCATCAAACACTTTGCTCTGGTCCAGATAAATGACGTCAGATGCTCTCCCTATGTCCACCAATCCAGTGACCCTGGCATAAAAGCACACGAAGTTTGTCAGTCAGGATTTGCCCTTAGTGAAGCCATGCTGGCTGTCACCAATCATCTCTTTATTTTCCATGTGCCTTGGCAGAGCCTTTAAGAGGATCTTCTCCATGATCTTACTGGACACAGAGGTGAGACTGATTCGTTGGAGCTTACCCGGCATTTCCTTTCTCCATTTTTGAAAATGGAGGTTACGTTTCCCTTTTTTCAGTCAGTGGGAACTTCACCAGACTTCCATGATTTCTCAAATAGGATGGACAACCCTACTTTACTTGAAACTTTATTTGCCAGTTCCTTTAGGAACAGCAGATGAATCCCACAGAGTCCCATTGACTTGTGCACCTTCAAGTTCCTTAGGTGGTCTCAGACCTGCTCTTCTCCTACATTGGGGGGATATTCCTTTTCCCAGTCCCTTCCCTTGTTTTCTGCAATTTGGGTCATGTGATAAGAGCCCTTGCTAGTGAAGACTTAGGCAAAATAGCAATTCAGTAACCCAGCCTTTTCTATGTCCTGCAGGTCTCCAGTTTCCTTCTGAAGAGGGCCCACATTTTCCCCAGTTTTTTCTTAGTCATGACATACCTGTAGAAACTTTTCTTGCTGCCCTTGACATCTCTGGCCAGATTCAATTCCTCCTGTGCTTTGGCTTTCATAGCCTGATCCCTAATTTCTCTGAAAACTTACCTGTACCCCTAGTTGAAGCAAGCTTGAAGAAGTTTTTTAAAAAAAAAATAAATGTACCTTTTGATGTTTATATATTTGCTTTGTCTTCTCTGTTGTGGTTGTGTTAGTTGTTAAGTTACAGGCAAAAATGGCTTATATACCAATATTTTCCAAATATGTAACAATATTTAAAAAAAAACATATGAGGGGGAAAGTTTAATATACTAATAAAGAAAGGAGGCCAGTTTATATATGAGTTTCGTACAAATATTTTGCCTAAATTGTAGTCAATTACAAAGGCTTTGGAGAACTTAATCTTCAACCTGAGCTTGCTTTAGAGACAAACTTTTAGTCTATCTGATCAGGGAATAAAAGAGATTTGTTGGGGACGGGCATATCAGTAATGTTTTATCAGAAATGTCTCCCAGGATTTCATCTACTAACTTCATAACTGGTCTTAGATAAAGAAATTGTTTGAGTCCAGGGGGGTGAAAGAAGCTATTAGCAAATGTTTGGCTTCTGCAAATGAGAGGGAAAATGACACTGATTTGCATGCATCCATGGACATGCACATCAGGTCCCTGGCTTGTCAACTTGAAAATCTGGTACAGTTTGCATTTGTGACTTGAAAGGGGGGGACACTATTTAAGGCCTTTAAAGTGAGCATGTACACAGAAGTGTAATTGCTTTAGCCACACTGTTATTCTATGGCTCTAGTGAAAGTAATTTAACTTCTTTGTATGCTCAATGTCAAACTTCATAGCCCCTAAATGCACTTAAAAATTCTTCTTTTTAAATCTAACCCAGACTTTTGTAAAGAAGATGATCTCCATAGTCATCTTCAGCAACCTAAGGGATTCAGATGATCTCAGTAGCAGAATCTAGATTGTACTTTGCCTCATTAACCACATTTTGAAAATCACCAGCCCGCTTTGCCAGGAATTAAGTTACGTGATTTAAAATTAACACAAGAGTCTAGCATAATTGAAGTGGGACTGTGATATCTGACTTACGGGATTAGAAGGGATAAAGGCATAATTTGAAGCATAAAAGATAACCTCTATTTTTCAAAGTAAATTTTAAAAGGTCAAAGTGTGAGGTTGGGTTGCAACTTGGCTTATGTTTTGTCAGACATCTAGGCAAAAGAAAATGGGAAGGTCATCCACTATAACTAGTGCAAAACACCACCACAAATGTGCAGAGATGTTTTTTTTATTTACAAAATTATCTTGAACGTGTGCAGAAGAGGACTGAATAGACACTCCACAACATTCAGTGCAATTACACTAACACCCAAGCTCAGCTGCAGCATGCAGAGCCTCTTCTGAAGGGCTGCATTACAGTAAATGCTTTTTAGTTATGAACATTTCTTCATTTTAAGATCTCTAAGTACTCCTCTAATGCAGGCTGGTTGTCAGGGCAAGTTGAATGTGCTGTAAAGGCACTGCAGTGAGTCCATGGGAGGGCTGGAGCAGAAAAGTGCTTCCTCGGTTTATTTGTCTCTTCCAAACACCAGACAGTTGTGTTCCATGCCTGAAACAGAAAGATGACTTTTGGAAAATAATGTCCCATATTTTCCTTTCTTCTATAATGAATCAGTATTAAAGAAAATCAAATTATTTTATTTCATAATACAGTAAAAATATTTTAACTAATAATTAAATAACACGACATTAAATGTATAATTTCTCAAATTCTGATGCATTTGCCCACACAAAGCAGTTTCCTCTTTCCATGTAGGATTTGGCTTGCAAAGTTTAGACACAGCCATCCCACCCATCTCTTCTGCAACTGCTGGTAAACTGTTGATGGAAGTCAGGGGTATGCAGCCACAGTGTAATCAAACATGGCACATCCTCTTGAAATGTCCTCTGGTGTAATTCCCCCAAAAGGCCAAATTTATTTGAGCTGCCTTGGGCTATTCTATCTTGGTGATATGTCATTGGAGATCACCACTTTCATTTTAAAGGTAGTTTAAATTTAAATGAAAATTACAGTATGACACTTGGCAAAAGTCTGTGAGGAAAATATTTTAATAGATCTTTTAATTGTATATGTAGATTTTCTATATGTCTTTGTTGTATGTGCCTTCAAGCTAACAATAAGTCAGATAAGTATATTTAACTGCAGTGTTAATGCCAGTTTATCAGATGTGTAACCTGCTGTGCTGCTTTCAAAACTAAATTAATTTGGCCTCAGAACCTAATGTCTGAAATCAGACCATAAATTATCACACTTCATAAAAAATACAGATGCATCTGTACTGTATCAGCCAATTCATTTATAGTTCAGAGGACAGGGCAGGTATAGAGTAGTGGGGCATGGACGTAGCTGACTCAGCAAAGGTCCAGAACCCCAGATACCTGGGACTGATTTGCCTTCTGAAATCTGTGAGTGGGGGGGGGGGGG
>JAAWXA010000005.1:20171139-20288639 GCA_038090715.1 Florisuga fusca
GGGGGGGGGGGGGGGGGAGAGACACACACACATAACAACAAAGTCATATTATTTAGTTTAATGAGAATGTCTTCAATTAAATTTATAGAAATTTCTATTTTGAGGGAGAAGTGCTGGGCTCTTGGCCCCGTGGCTAATGGCAGTGAGTCCCATGGGTTTCTTGTGTCTTAGATATGGTTCTGCTTGTATCTGGAATAACAGTGCTGGACTTCAGAGACCTGGGTCTTCCTCCAAATTCTGTAACTTCATGGACTTGTTAGACAAACTTGACCTGCTCTCTGCCTTGGTTTTACCACTGGTGAAGTGGTCCCGTAAATGGAAGGTAGTTATACCATATGCCTTCTCCTAAAATCATTGAACTGTTTGGATAAATAGGTGTAGCTAGAAATCAAGTGTGAGTATGAAATTTAACTCAGGACGTTCATACTCCTTCTTTCTGTTTTATTTCTAACAGCTCAGAGGGAGCTGAGGACCTCCCAGCTTTGTTTCATCTGAGAAGTGCATCATTCAGTTCTGTTCTGGGCAGTTGGCAGCCTTAAGAATGCAAGCTCTGTTTCAAAACACTGTGTGTCTTGTCAAGCCTGTCCAGGCACTGCCTCAGCATAAAACCAGTGCCAGGTTGTCTGACCAGTGGCAAGTGCCCCTCCGGTTCCTTTTGTATAGAGGAGAGCAGACAGAGACAGGGTGAGAATTTTGCTGTCTCATTTTATTCTGATCCCAGATAAAGAGAAGCTATTTTATTTTGGTGTAGTAGCCCTAAATAAAGTGATGCTCAACTACAGAGTTCTGCAGAAGCTGTGATTCCATCCATGTACTCAGTCTCCTGCTTTCTCCCAAACCCCAGGGCTGCATAACCCTGAATCCAGGGCCACATTCCCCCAGCCCTTCTGGAGATCCTGCCAGTCCTGTGGCATTCTCCAGTTTACCTGGCTGCTAGAGACTCTCACCATTTATCTCCTACCACCATAACCACTTTTGCTATGGATCCCTGGAGACTATTTGTTTTGTTTTGTAATATAATTAATTGTTGTTCCTTTTGCCTGTCTTCTCACATACACTTTCCCAATCTTTTTAAGTATGGCAACAGAAATGAGTATGACCAGCTCCTGGTTCACTCTCAGCTCCTGAGCATAAGCCAGTCCAACACATCTATGTTATCATGGCACTGAGGCTGCACTAATAAGTCTGCCTGAGAGTATGGTACTGTCAGTCACCATCTGTGCACACATATCTGTCTTGTCCCTGTCACGTAGAAATTCTTCCAATGTCAGTTTTTTGTTTGTTTTTTTTTTTCCCTCAGATTCCTTGCAGAAAGCACATTTTTCACAGATCTGTACAAAACTGCCCATTTCCCTAGATTTGGAAGTTTGAAGTGTTCCACATAATTTGCATTCAAGAAACAGCATTCTGAGACATAAGGTGTAGGAGCAGAGCAGGTTTATCTGGGCATTTCATCACACAGAGATGTAAATCAACACTCAGTGGACTGTAAATACATGTCACTAGGATATTAAATGCTACAGGTTTAATTTTCCCAAGCTAATTACTCGTGTGTAAAAACTGGATGTAGGCAGACTAGCACCTGCCTATTGAATTATCTCATTCCTGATAAAAGCAGGAACAAACACAGACAGATTTTTAAATTTCAGGAATTATAATGAGTCATAATTCATCTGAGAAACAATGTGTGTTGAGAGATAATTCAACTAAATAGCAGTTCCCTCCTTACAAACTTGCACAAATGCATGTGTAAATGCATGCACGTCTTATAAACACATGCACACATATAATGTATATATGAGTCTTACAACTTTCAGCCAGATGTTTCTCAGCAGTGGTCGTGGGATCTACTTAGCTGAAGTCCTGCATTTGATTTGAAAGATCTTAAATGTGTATTAAGATACGTACTCTCTAAAGAAACACAGAGTTCCCATTGCTCCGGATATACAGGCAGAATTTATGTTTAAATTTTTAAAATTTATTTATGGCTGCAGCAGAGAATGGATATGGTGGCATTCTATATGCAAAGGTATAGCAAGCTGCAGAGCCACATTATTCCAAATCAACCTAAGCTACTTGCAGGAACTAAGTTTACCTCTTGCACAAGCTGGGGGTTATTTTGCTGCTTCAGCTTACATGGGACAGGATGCTTCCAAGTCATCAAGGTTTGGCAGTTTGGGTAGCTGTGCCAGCTTCTGGTCATGGGTATGGCTTCAGGTTTTTTGAGGGGGATTCTCTGGTGGGGAACTTGTGTAGGGCAGGGGGGAAGTGAGCAAGGGTTTGTAGTATCTCTCTGCTTTGAAGGAAGTTATCATAATATTATAGAATCATAGAAGGGTTTAGGTTGGAAAGGACCTTAAAATGCATCTTGTTCCAAACCCCCTGATACAGACAGGGACACCTCCCACTAATCCAAGCCATAGGCAGCAGTTGTCACCTATGCTGTGCCTTCTGCTACTCTCTTCAAAATGGGGAAGGAAAAAAAAAAAAAATAAAAAAAAAAGGCAAAGGCAAAAGAGAAAAGGCACAGAGGGGAAACCTCTAACAAGAATGGGAAATGTCAATTGTGGCTGGAGGTGACAGTGCAGAATAAGAAATAGCTGTTTTGCTATTGTATCTCTGTTGAAATACCCTAAGACTACAGCACAGCAAAAGCTCATCTCCAGGGGAGGATGGTGTTGCTCAAATCCCTCATGATCCTTGCAGGTCCTTCTGAATAGGAGGGAAAACACAAACATACAACCAAAGTGAGACAGAATTGTTCTGTGTTTCAGCCATGATGCCAAGGAATTCCCTCCTCCCACTTCTCCCTGGATCTTTTTTGGCTGTCTCCAGCCCAGCCCAGTGGCTGCAATGGGTCCAGGACAGTGTTGCCTCCACAAACAGACTCCCCTGATGAAAATTATTCCAACCAGGAAAAAAATCAGTTCACAACATCTTTTTGCTTTGCTTTACTTAAAAGTGATGTTAAGACTGAAATTCCCATCTTAAACTTATATATATTAGGTGAGTCAGCCCACAAGTCAGCAGCTGGAGAACACAGGAAAGACTTTTCAGCTGGGCTGGAGCAGCCACTGCTGCCAGGCACATCAAGGAGAGATGCATGGGACAGCTCTGCAAAGCAAATTGGCCCTAAGGGAAACTCCAAAGTGTAGCTGAAGAACCTAGTTCTCAGGAAACACTGCCTAACAGCTTTTTTGTGTAAGAAGATATCCTTAGACATGCATTACCTGGAAGCAGCAGAGGCTACTTTGCCAAACCCGTATCTTTCTCAACAAGTCATGGAGAAACAGAGGGAATACTTCTGGACATTTTGAGAAAGCCCTTTTAGCACTTTCAGTTCTGCTTTCTGCCCCCCTCTCTTCCTGCAAGCACCGAGGCATTTCTTTAATTTATTGCAATTTACCAAGGGGAAACAAGCTCTCCCACTGACATCTTCATAGATGAAATCT
Organism: Florisuga fusca; assembly: GCA_038090715.1. NCBI lineage: Eukaryota > Metazoa > Chordata > Aves > Apodiformes > Trochilidae > Florisuga > Florisuga fusca. The sequence continues at coordinate 20,174,592 of JAAWXA010000005.1, forward strand.
GCTCTCTGTGCTGTCTTGGTTGCAGAACTGGGCACAGGCTGAATGAGAGAAGCTGGGAACTTGTTATGTAAAATCTACAGCAACTGAGCTTTTCTAGTGCTATTATGCCTTTTTTTTTTTTTTTTTTTTTCTTTTTTTCTTTTTTCTCTTTTTGGCCTCATCACAAAACCCAAGTGAATCAATAGTGTGCCCAAACTTCTGAAATGGTCAAGGACTTTCAGTATCTCTTACACATAAAGAAAGAGTGGGGAAATATGTGCATTTTATTTACTCATTACTTAATCAGGACGGTCTTCAGTGTAAGAACTCCTTTCTCTGGATCATGTTAGAAATCTCATTGTTAGAAACATTTTCTCATTGTTTGATATTTGAGCTACACTATGATCCCTATTGCTTTGCATTCCCTTTTCTTTTTTTCTGTATGTCTTGAATTTTCCATTTTTCCAATAAATTACATTTGCCTGTGATTCAGGTGATTATTTTCCTCTTCAAGATTCAGTCTTTGTTCTGCTTCAGCATTCTTCCTTGAGTGAAAAAAATAAAAGTAAAAAAAATAAATTAAAATAGGAGAGGAGAGGAGAGGAGAGGAGAGGAGAGGAGAGGAGAGGAGAGGAGAGGAGATCCCAATGCAGTTGGGCTCAGGGTGAGCTTTTAGGAATGAATTATACATTGCTGACACTGGACAGCAGAAATTGCATTGTGAGACTGCACAGAAATTCCCTGCTGTGCCTTCCATACCAAATAGGCTCAGTTTAAAAGTCAAAAATTATTTTCAAATAGCCCATTCTGCAAACTGCTTCCTGCAATCCTATGGACCAGTTTGGGTGGTTTTCTGCCCCCTCTCAGACCCCGAGGACCATCCATGCCGTGGCGAGAGCCTCACCAACAACGGTGCCGGTGAGGCGTGTAGCTGAAAAGAATCCTTTTCACTGGTGTGTTGGCTCTGTCATGCTGCTGGTAAGAAAATTGTGCTCATATCAGTCAAGCATGCAGGGTGAAACTGAAAATCAGATGAGTATTATAGATGTTTTGCTTATACAAAAGGGGGACAGGGGAAAGCACAAATTTCTCAGAAATTTCCCATCCTTCACGTGTGTTCTTGTAGAGGTAGACTGATTGTTTTTCTTAACAGGGATCAGACTATTTTGGCTTGTATCCTTGAAGATGTACCTATAGCTGTATCTGCCTCCTGCTTTCAATACCTGTCTTGACAAAAATAATTCTCTCCATGAAACTCACAAAATCCACTGTAAACAGCAACTTATAGCAGGGCTATCTACAGCCTATCCAAAGCCTGGATGCAGGAAAAGAGAAGACTGATGAGTCTACAGAGGTAAGCCATGAGGAATGGTCTCAGACTAGTTGCTCTGAATTAATAAGTCTGCCAACAAGTAAAAAAAAAATAAAATAAAACCCAAAACATTATCCCCAAAATCTTCTGGAAGAAATGCCTTTTGTTATTGTTTTTAATTATTTACACGGCTTGCAGATTTTTTTCCTTCAACTGAGTTTGCAGAAGAGCAATTTGCCAAATTATAACCACCCTGAGAAGGCAGTTATAGAGGTTAGATTAGAAAATGTTGCTTAGAAAGAAACACAAAGTGTGAAAGCAGCATAAAGCAGGAGAGCCCCCTGGTCCTGTGCTTTATTCCACTCAGTCTTCATGGATTGCATCTCCCTCTCAGCTGCCATCCCTGTGGGGTGCCAGTAAGTACAAATACTGGACTAGAGCTATGGGCCTCCAAAAGCTGTTTGCCATGGCTTGATGTGCTCCCAGAACACACTCACAGGAGATCAGCAGCTGAAGACAAAACACTGTTCACTGGTCAGTTCTTACATGCTGACCAACCAACCATCCACCCACCCATGCAGTGGCTTTAAGCTGGTATCAGTAAAGCTGAAGAAGGCAGCAAGAAGTGTTTGCTTCTTTGTATTAAATTCTATTATTTTTGTTGACAACTGAGCCAACACAAGAATCTCCAAAGCAGTACAACATCTGCCATTAAAAGAAACTCTCCAATTGCCATTCACTGGTTTAAAACATTACTTCTAGTGGAGCAAAAATGTGGCTCGAGCAGAGAGAAGGAAAAAAAAACTGATTCGAGAGATATTTCGTATTTTTAAAGTGTTTACATCACACGAGTATCACAAGTTATTAGGCTTCAGATAGCTTTTCTTCAAGCTGTAAACAAGAAAAACTGTCAGAAATTGAAAAAATGTTCTACAAAGGTTCTCAATAAAAACATGCTGTCAGATTTTCTTTAGAAGTTTGTAGACAAATGAGCTTGAACTTGTAAATATTCATAGTCAGACCCTGCTTTTCAGTTATTTCAATGAAAGATAAACTTTGCATAGAAAAAAAAGGTCAACATCTTCACTTCTATGGCCCCAGGTTTTAGCTTTTAGAAGGTATTAACGTTAAGAGAGAGGAAAACCCCTGTAAAATACATAGTATTAAGATGACAGTTACTGTTGTAATCTACAAAGGTACTCTGAATGATCTGAAGCAAAACTGTCTCTCTCAGAACATGATGCATAAACCCATTCATGGCATACATTTCCTCTAGGTGAATAAATCCTATGGCTACAAAGCTATACAATATTATATATATTACCATCATATTGCACACAGCAGATGGCTTAAACAAAGAACAAATTCATAGCATGGGGCCACATGTCAAATATACTAGCCCCTCAGCCTCAGCCTTGCCAAAAATAAATTAAAAAACAAAAAAAACAAAACCAAACCAAACAAAAAAACCAACAACAACACAGTATAGATTTAATTTTTAAAATTACACTTTGGCTCAGAGAGGTAGCTGCATGGAGCAATGTGTTAAAGTGTTTCTAGAGGCTTCACCAGAATCCCAAATGACATTTATCTAAAGCATTATCACTGTAGGTTAGCCACAGAGCAGTAAATGGATTCAGACCTGGCTGACAGATCTCTGAAAGTACTTAATGGACTTGTCATGGCAGCAGTTGGCAAGAATCTGAAGAAGAACACAGTGAGGCCTCATGTGCCTTCAGAGTTTTCCTCAGTGAATAAGTTTGGAAGTAATCATTAGATTAGAATTAGAACCATTGCCAGCATAGGTTGGACATTATTTAAATTGTCCAGGTTGAGAAAAGGATGGACAAACTCAGCAGACTGGATTGTTCTCAAGAGTGATCCACGTCAGACAGAATGTCTGAAAAATTCCATGTCTCAGAGTAACTTGCCTACAGGATGAGCACCATATCCCAAGAAGGTCTCGGAAGTTACTGTGGAAAAGCAAGAAAGGATGTTTCCACAGTGTGATACTGCAGTAAGAATGGCTACTTCAGTTCTTAGGTGGGATACAAGAAATGTTTTCATGTCAGAATATGCTTGCTGGGAGTCCGATATTAAAAATGCATTTTAAAAAGCATGTTGAAAAAGTGGTGAAGATACAAACAAGAGCTGAAGAAAAACATTAGAGAAATTTCTTCAAAGTGGGAGACTTCTGGAATTCAGTCTGCTTAGTTTATCAAAAGGATGATGAAGAGATGACTTTTTCACATTATATAAGTATCCTCATGGGGAGACAGTAGAAGTACAGAAAGCTTTTTAATCCTGGAGAGAAAAGCACAGTAAGAACCACTAAATGGCAGAGGAATTAATAAAAACTGAATTTAGAGACAGAGATCATTTTTGGTGATGAAAATTATTCGCCTTGGGAATAAGATACCAAGGGAATAGGTGTATTTTCTATCCCATGAGTTTTCACATCAAGCAAGAATGCTTTTTGTAAAATATATTTAACCAAAGATAAGCTATTGAACTCATGAAATGTGTCATGAGGTAAAGTGTAATGGTCTCTGACACAAAGTTAATTAGAAAATGTTATGTTGCCATCTAATCTTAAACTCCATGATGCTCTGACTGATCTTTGCTTCTGTAGGAAACCGAAGCAGTGGTGAGGGAAGAGCATTTGGATCCAAGGAGCTCAGAAACAGCAGCAAGGGTGTAAGGCAGAGCAACTGAGACTGGCCAGGAAAGCATGGATGGATGTTAAAGAGAGTGTAACAGTGCTATATATGGAGTAATGCATTTCCTGTGGCTGATAAAATTCCTGAGCACTTCACTGAATTCCAGCGTCTCACGTAGCAAAATTAGACAAATCCCTTCTGGCCCCACTGGCTAAGGCTACACAAGGCTGAGCACACAGGCCACCAGCATGTTGGGCAAGCTTTCCCAGCACATGCACAGCCTCCTGCTCCCTGCCCTGTCCTGCTGAATGTCATTGCCTCCCTCCACAAGAGAGCTATTTCTCCCCTCCATTTCCAGCTGACCTGGCATTCTTTCCCTGACTCTCCTGTACCCCCCAGGATTGCCCAGGGCTGTTTTCCTGCTCTTCCCCTCAAGTTCATCAAATCCTGGATGTCTCTGCCATTGATGCAGCGTTTTGCAATAGGACTCATGGCAGTTTGTGGCAGGAGGGGAGAAAAAGACCTTTTTTTTTTTCTTTTTTTTCCTTTTCATATTGCCAGCAAAGGGCCTGTCCATGCCGTGTTGAAATTAAACCATTTCTAAAGATGAAAAGCCTCCAGGTGTTTTCTATGCTACCTAGATCTTAATTTTGCTTTTCTAACTGTAATTGCTGCCTATTGGCATGGGGGGGGAGGAGGAAGAGCAAAGAAAAAGCAGTCAATCCAAATTGTCTCATGAGGGAAGTAATGGAGCAGGGCTGAAGAAGCTTAACAGTAATAAGTGCACAGCTTCTTGTAAAACCTTTCTGAAAAGCCTGAATGAATCCCCCAAATGAATGGCCATTTTGTCCCCTTTCAGTTCTCCTTCTCTACCATGAACTCAATGTGCAGCTTGTGGACAGACAGATTCCACAATAAATAGAGAAGGGGAGTAAAACTAAACCCACTGGAGCTTGGCCAGCAGCAATGTCAAATCTCTTGACTGATTTCCCAGGGAATTCTTGCTCTAAATGTCAGGAGAACATAGCCCTGCAGCCAAATTTGGACCAGACCCATACCAAGGCGTGACAAAATAAATGACCTAACAAGATTGCACTGCAGGAAAATAAAAACTTCAGAAATGTGCAAAGATCACATTTCAATAAGTGGTGTTTTATAACTTTGTAGTAGACAAAGCTTAACCCAAACTTAGAAAACATAAATTGGAGGGGGGAGTGGGACTTATTAGTGGCACACAGTTGAAACCTTCAGTCAATCAGAAATTAAAGTTTGAGACTATCTACAAGCATCAATGGTTTCTGAAAGTCTTACACCTTGCTCTCAAACACCCTTGTTGACAGGAGCCAAGGAAGGTCAAAGGAATTTAGTCTCCTAGGAGCCTGCAGCACTTTGAAAACAGCAGCTAAGTCCCTCTATCCCTCGGGGACTTCTGAAAATCCTCCTGTAGGCCCTCCTGCCAGCAGCAGCAAGTGTTGCTTTTGCTGTGGTTACCTGCAGCCCCATGCACTCCTCTGGGGCTGGCAGGAGCCTAAACAGCTTTAGGATTTCTGATCTTCCATCAGCTGCAGCTGAAACTGGCTGGTCGGTCCCAGATCTGCTGCAAAGGGCAAGCACACCTAGAGAAAGGGAGAGGAAGAGAGAAAGTACTTGCATGTGAGCCTCGTTGCTTTTGGAAACTCAAGGCCTGAAGTGGTGCTGAGAGAGGAACGGAGTGAGCTGAGGAGCTTAACAACAGAAACGTGAGGGAGAAGAGTCCAGATCCACCAGGTGCAAGTGGAAAAGGTTGAGGCACTAAGAAAACACACAATGCTTCTGAATTATGTCTTTTCTTCGCATTTTTGGTATTTCTTTTCTCTGCTTCAGTCTTGTCTGGCAGACCCCACTGTCTGACAGATGCCCAGGGTAGAGATCCAAGAGACTCGCAATGGGACTGAGGGGACTCTTCCCACACAGATGTTCCATGAGGTGACAGAATCTAGTGCTGGGAGGTTTTGTTCCTCTCTCGTTGTTTTAGCTGGAATTAACTGTTTATACATTCCTCTCTGGCATTGGCAGTGTGCCCTCTCCTCCATAACAGACCAATCCAACTCGCTTCAACTGCCTGGGAAGCCCTTGTTCAGAATGGGGATGTGCCTTACGTGTTGCAGCATCTTCTCCCCATGGCTTACATTCCTACAAATCTTTAATTCATGATGCCTTAAAAATGACTGTAGAAACTCAGATTTCATGTTCAGTGAAGGAGAAGCAGCCGCACAGTGAGATGCCGCTGCGCTTCCTCCCTACCCCCTCCCAGACACAGATTGAGCTTTAACAGCATTTTAAATTTTTCATATATATTCTTTTTTAAGTTATTTCCTTAAATGTGTTGAGCAAAGCGGCAGGAAGAATAATAATTCATCCTTGTGCAAAAGTCCAGGTTTTATAGATGAAAATAGTTAAGGAGAAAAAAAAAAAAAAAGGAAGGACTAACTGGGGCAGCTTTCCTCTGTTTCTCACTGCCATCTCAAGGGATGTCTTCCTTGTCTTCTGTGCTTTCAACAGAACATAGTCTGTTTCTTTGATCAGAGCTGGCACAGTGCAGTTTGCTCCAGGTTTGTGCCCAAAGCATTGCCTTTCTCTGTTTATGTGGCTACAACCTTTGTCTAATCCTCCAGAAGATCTATCACAATAAGAATGGTAGCAGTGACAGAAGCTATTAGTGTCCCAGCTTCTCCATGCGGCAGTGATCTGCTCGGCAGATCAAAAAGAGCAAATACATGCTATCTGCAAGAAAAGGAAAAGCAATTGCTGGTTTTGCTAAGTGAATTTTGTTTGTGAACAAACAAATGAGCTGCAGGAGGCAAGGTGCCAAAGAACAAGTGTGTTGTCAAGGCAAAGCTATGAAAGCAAACTCTGCCCTCATTTCAAGCAGCCAGCTCCAAAACTGGAAAGGAATTTGAGGTTTGTATGGGTGCTTTTTGTAGCTTTTGGAACAGCAGAAGAAAGAATTGCTACGACAGATGTAGCCCTGGCATAAAAGGCTGAAATAATCAGATAATGACTTCACCAAACGCAGGAGGGAAAAGATGTGGCAAGTTCAAGCCGCACCAAGGGAAGCCACAGGTGTTTGAAATAGAGCACGATAAAAGGAGCTTTTTGTACAATAATTCCTGGCAGAGGGGAAAAGGGGAATAGGAGTAAAAAAACCTCATGCTGAGGAACATCCTAACTGAAATCCTTTCAATGTAATAATAAACTACTTCTAGCCTTGACAGAAAAAGTTGGTCTATGAGTGTATGAATTACTCCTGTGGACTGTGAGTATACGAATTATATGAATGACGGGCTTTTGTGTCAAAAAGACACTGTTAGGACTTGAAGATTGTGGAATCACTGTAGCAGGTTGCGAAGGGCATAGATCGAAAATGAAGTAAATCAGCATCAGCAAATGAAGTAAAGCAGAAAAATAAGAAAGGCAAACATCCAGCCAGATGTTTTAGTTTGTAAGTGTCTCCTGGTATCTTTTATGGCATGGCTGTAAGGAAAGAGAAGGCAAACATGACAGAAACCCTACATTTGTACTTTATGATCACCTGCATTTACCATAAACTGTGATTTGCAATTATTTAACACACAAGCAAGACATTTTTATTGCTGTGTGTACAAATTTGTCCAGGGCATCCTGAATTGATAGTGCTATATGTTATAGTTGATTTTCACTTATAGTTGCTTTTCAGGAAATTATTACCAACAATATCCTAGCAGAAGCTAAGTGGGGACTTTCTGTTGATCATTTCCATGCCCAAAGTAGTTTTTCAGAGCTTGAATTGTTTTAACATGGTCAGAAGTTTTCTCTGGTACTGTGTATCCTGTACAGGCTGATCATCATGCTGAACTCTGATTTTTTTCCCTGTTGCTACATGGATGCATGGCAGATGAGTCGCTCTGTGCATTCTATTTTGACTTTGTTTAACATTCAAACATGTCCCTTGAATTTTTTTCTGTATAACTGATGCACAGATTCCTTTTTTCCACATGAAGGTCTGAGCCACTGGATAGAAAGGATTTTCTAGATATCTTTTTCCATTTTCACCCATCTTTTTCAAGAATAAATTTCTATGCATTCTCTAACAAAATAATTGTTCCTGGAAACTTTGGCAACTTTGTTTTGTTCTTGTTACATGAAGAGAAGTTTTTTCATTGAATTATTTTCATGCTGTAGAGTCACTGGGTCCTTCTTAAGGTGGGAATCATGTGAATGTCCTCAGCAGCATCACACACTAATTTCAACAGTTCTTTTCAGTGGCCTCCTTTGGCTTTCCCAAACTTTGTTGAATTTAGCAGCTTCCAATGAATAGAAACACTTGGCCTCTTTTTTGTAGCCAGGAGGGTTCTAGTAAGGTTCTAGTAGGAATTTTAGATGGCAAAAACCAGCTCCAAAAGGAGAGACAAAAAGTTGATCCAAGGGCTGGAGCATCTCTCTGATGAAGAAGGCTGAGAAAGTAGGGGTTATTCAGCCTGGAGAAGAGAAGGCTTTAGGGAGACCCTTAAGAGGCCTTCCCAGCACCTGAAGGGGGCTACGGCAAAGCTGGGGAGGGACTTTTTACAAGGATGTGTGGTGATAAGATAAGGGAAAACAGTTTCAAACTAAAAAAGGGTAGATTTAGATAAGATATTAGGAAAAAAATCTTTCTTGAGAGGGTGATAGGACACTGGAAAATGCTGCCCAGGTCAGCTGTGGATGTTCCCTCCCTGGAAGCGCTCAAGAGCAGGTTGGATGGGGCTTTGAGCAACCGGTTCTAGTGAAAGGTATCCCTGTCCATGGCAAAGAAGATGGAACTAGCTTATTTTTACGATCCTTTGCAGCCCAAATTATTCCATGAAAGCTCCCTGGCTGCAGGGTTGCTTTGACTTATTTTTTTTTCCCTGAGAACACGCGGCACTAAAGAAAGCGAGAAACCTTCGAGTCCCCCCCAATGCCGCGCATTCCCCGCTGCGGAATCAGAGTGGGCTCTCTTCGGCCTCGGCTTCTTCTCCTCTCAAGCAGCCGCGAAACCCCCTGAATTAATCTGCATATCCACATGATCGCAGCTGACCGGCGGCAGTTCCTCAAGTACCCTTTTTCCTCCGGGAGCAGCAGGTAGGGCACCGCGGCGCCGGCCAGCCGCATGCCCGGGAGCCGGGCCATCCCCCCCCCACCNNNATGGGGGGGGGACGGGGGGTGCTTTTTGCGCGCCCGCGGGGATCCCAGGTTGTCCGGCTCCGCGATGTGCCCGTGGAAAGTTCGGGGTTGCTGCCTTGCCTCGGCGTTTTGGACCCAGGGCACCGGGCAGCCCCACCGTTCCTCCTCCCCGGCGGCAGCTTTTAAGTCGTGTCTGGGTTTTCACACTGGCGGCTCGAGGTTAGGGCAGAGGGTTGCAAACCCATCTCCATCGCCCTAAAACTTGGTTTTATTGGCCACTTGTGTGTCTTGCGATGGAGAGACCTTTGCGGGGAAAGCCCAGCTCTCGCACAACCTAAAAGCGTCCCTACAGGGCTTCCAAGTCTCCCCACCTGCTGTGGGCATCCGTGCCAATAGTTCATTCAAAAATCGTATTGGAAAATGGGGACAAATGGTTATAAGCAAGGGCTGCGACTGTGCATTTGTTTTGCAACTGTAGACTGTCCCCCGCCTCCCCCCAAGCTGGCGAGAGGATGCTTGATGTCCATTTGAGCTCCAGCCGGCCGTGCCAGCGCAGGTCGGGCAGTACGTGAGTTTGCTGGGGAGATGCCACCGTAAATAGCTGCCGCACGCACAGAACTTCGGGCTGACAGTATGTCGTGTGGAGTGGCTGGCTGCAAGCCCACGTCCAGGCTGTTTGCTCTGCACCATCAAGTGGCATTAGCTAAAGAAGGAAGACCTTTTAAAATAACTATTTTTTCTTTTTCTCTCTCTCTTTTTTTTTTTTTTTTTTTTTAACTGATGCCCTGTTACTATTTCTATTGGTGTGGCTTGTTATGGCTGCCATCCTGGTGGCAACGTGACCTGTGCAAACCCACCTTGCTCCTATCAGGCACAGTCCACTGTGTAATCTTGTAGTCCAGACCAGAGAATCTCAGGTGTGGCCACGTGAAATTAATGTCTGATCCTAACGTGAAAGTCTCTTTGTGGTTTTCTGTTGTAATTTGCATTTATCTAAGGCAACCATGAACAGCAACTACTGCAAAAAAATGTTATGCGACTTTGATGGCAACTTTTAGCTGCCACAGAGTCCACGTTTGTCACATTCTGGTGTCAGACCTGCCACAGCTATCAGTCTCTCTGTATCTCATCTCGGGCACTTAAATTAACTGTATGCTGAAAATAACAGTGGATGTTGGGGGTGGTGTTGGATTCTAAGTTGCTGATAGCCTTTGGATTTGAGTGAAAACATGGACTCAGGGTCCAAGTATTAAGTATTAACATCACAGTATCAAGCTGTTATTAACATTTGTAGGGGTTTTGGCTATGAGGAAGAAAGATAAGCAGTTTGAAAGAAAAATTTGGCCATGACAGCTGGGTATTTTGCTAGGTGTTGATATCATAGAAAAACAGACTGCTTCAGAAAAACGTGTACATTAAAAATAGGTGTTTTGGTTATTAACTGTCAAAAGTAAGGCTGGGAGTATAGTTCTACCATTTTGATTTTTTTTCCATGTATCATGGTGTTTTAGAAGAGCAGAAACTTTCTTCATGTTGATGAGCAAGCTTCTGTGTGTGAATTAGATTTCTGGCTTGCATGCAGCATTTTTGCATTTTCAGGGCTACAAGTAATATTGGCTTAACTGATTTGACCTGGTCTCAGCTGGTGAAGAAGCATGAGGTCTGCTCTTCCTAAGTGGTGCATCAGGAGGTGTGATCTTCCAGATCCTCTGTTACTCTCTCACACGTGTGTGTGTATGTGTGTACACACATCACTCTTAACGTGTTCTTCCAAGATTCTCCACAAAAAGAGGGAAGCTAACCATGTGATTTTAATACCCAAATACAAGCATGCTTTTCTGTCCTCTTCTACAGGATGAATCACAGAACTGTAGAATGGTGTGGGTTGGAACGGACCTTAAAGAACATCTAGTTCCAAACCCTCCTGCCATGTGCAAGGACAATCCCACCAGACCAGGCTGCTCAAAGTCCCATCCAACCTTGTCCTTGAATGCTTCTAGGAAGGGGACAGCCACAGCTTCCCAGGGTAGACTGTTCCAGTGTCTCACCACACACTCAAGAGAATTTCTTTATGTCCATTCTAAATCTATGCTCTTCTGGTTTGAAACCATTACCCCTTGTCCTAACACTAGGACATGTCCCCTTGTAGAAGGTTCCTCCCCAGCTTTCTTGTTGGCCTCCTTCAGGTACTGGAAGGCCACTGTATGGTACACAGCAATGTAATTAATTTGCAGTTCTCCTTCTTCCCTACATATAGAAGGAGACTGCCAGACAGACTTTGACAAAGAAGTCAAGAGGCACCATGATCCTCTCTCCTGAACTCCAAAAACCTAAATCCATGCCCATAGTGCCCCTTGGTGGTTGGAAGTTTTGCTGAACTCTCGGATATAATGCCAGGGATGGCATTTTGCTTAGCAAGTAGAAGCTCAGGGAAACAGAAGATGCAACCCAGCTGAGCAGAAGGTGAAAGGGTGAATTAGTGCCACTTTCCGGTTTCTTTTCCATGGACTTCAGCATATGCTTCATCCCTACATGAAACTTTCAGCTGGGACATGCCCTGGGAAGATGAGCTTTTCTCAGTGTGGGCCACTAAACCAAATTATTAATGAGGAAGATGTAGGGATGTTAGAGATAAGCCTTCAGTTTTCAGAGAGAATCTGGGCAAAGGGTTCAAAGGCAAGGACGGCCAAATACCTATGAGCTTTACCATAGGGAGAAACAAAGATTATGGAGTAATTTTTGAACCAGAAGTCTAGTCTAGAAAGTTGGTCATTAGCTGACCGTTACTATGAGATCTTATAAAAACATCTTTCCATTTGTCTCGAGTCTGACCCAAAACCAGAAGGTTTGGGGCATGACTTTATTCTCTTTTGAGTCTCTGGCTTCAATTCTTCTCTAGCAGAGCAAGTCCCACTCAGGTCTTAGATCACTTCGCAAGAACTTTTGTAGCACTTCACAAGCTATAAGTCTCTGATTTTCACAACAGTCATTTGCAGGAGCTAACGTACTACTACTCATTCTCATCTAAGAGTCTAGAGTGCTAAGACTGAGTTCAAATGACCTACCCAAAATACACAGTACATTAGCATAAGAAATGAGACAGGGAAACAAATTATTTGCTCCAGTCTCAGAATTAAATTGCCTTTCCCTAACTCACTGCAACTGTTAAGAAATTTGTGGGCCATTCCTCTTGCAATAACTTTAACAGGGCAGGCATGCCTCTTATGCTTACATGCCTTAATGTAAGTGGTATTAATATGCATTGTAGCTCAGTTACCTTAGACAACTGAGCATAAATTCATCCATCTTCCACTTGAAATTCTGTCCCCAAATGTAGCAGCTGAATATTCTTTCTTTTGTTTTCTTCTTTTTGGAGAGGTTGGAGGGTTTTCACTTTTGTTTTTAGAGAAGAATCTTGTTAGCGTTCCTTAGAAACTCATTAAAATGCTTCCCTTTTGGCTCATTCTCCTAATTTATTAATACCACAAATAACTTCTTTGGTGACCCACTTTCATAGGTATCTGAACATCTAGCAAAAATGTAACTCACAAGGAAGGCAGTGTAGACTGATAAATAGCATCTCCAGATGGAGAGGAAGATAAAGACACTTCCTTCTTTGTCACACAGAGTCCTACACACCACACATACGGAAAATATTGCTGTACTCTACAGCTTACTTGGCACCTTCAGAGATAAAGAAAGCACTTTATTGATTTTGTGATTGATTTAAAGCTCATAATTTAAGATTGTGCCTGTTGTTCTGGGCGTAATACAATTCTTACCCTGCATCTGCAGTGAAGAAGCTGCTCTTTGCGTAAATATAAAGTGAAATATTGGTTTGTGTGAATGTTCAAACAAACAGACTTTCTCTTATAGCTCCCGTGGCAACCTCCCAAGACTGTTGGCAAAAGCATTAGGGTTTGACTAAGATTCTGCTTTTTATTGAACTATCATACTTGCTTGATGACCTGTATAGATTTGCTTAGGAAAAGAGGATACCCACTGATTTAATGAGTATGATGATCAACAGGCCACTAGAAGTGGTAGAGCTGTACAGACTCTAATTCAGGCAGAGGTCAGCTGGCACAAAAGAATACACTTGGTTTCATACTCACTTATTTCAAAAGATAGAAGCAGTTACTTTTTGTGAACTGAAGCTGTACAGACTTACCTCAAGGGGTGATAAAGCACCTTGTGTCCTGCAGGCACTCAGACACTGGTTATGTTCCAAGGGCAATTTGTTGAGAGAGAGCAGTCTGAGGTTGTCCCAGCCCAAGGATACTGGGCCTCCCTGCCTTCTCTCCAAAGTCTGCCGGATAGCAACCCCCTAACAGGAGAGCATAAGGGTTACTTAGTGACCTCTGACGAGGCTTTATTTTCCTTTTCAGTAAGTGTGGACGCCTGTTTAAGTGTGAGAGCATCATGGTGGCATTTAAAGGAGTCTGGACTCAGCCCTTCTGGAAAGCCGTTTCAGCAGAATTTTTGGCCATGCTTATTTTTGTCCTCCTCAGCCTCGGCTCCACGATCAACTGGGGTGGAGCAGAGAACCCCCTGCCTGTAGACATGGTCCTTATCTCCCTCTGCTTTGGACTCAGCATCGCAACCATGGTGCAGTGTTTTGGACACATCAGCGGAGGCCACATTAACCCCGCTGTGACCGTGGCAATGGTCTGCACGAGGAAGATCAGCCTCGCCAAGTCGGTCTTCTATATTCTTGCCCAGTGCCTTGGAGCCATCGTGGGTGCAGGCATCCTTTACCTCATCACACCACCAGGCGTGGTGGGAGGCCTGGGAGTCACTGCGGTAATCACTTCTCCAGCTCTTCAACTAGCTTGGAGCCTAAGAAAATACAAGCAGTGTCTCGCAGACCAAAAAGAACTCAAGTAGAGGTTTTTAAGAGCTTGCTGGCTTGTTTACATCATCTAGACAGGGCTTAAAGATCTCTCTGGGTCAGGTTTATGCAGTGTAGTATCTATAGATGTTCTTTTTATAGACGTTCTCTTTCCTAGAACTTCCCCAAATGTGATGACGGCGGGTAATGTTAATATACATACAAAATTTAAATAATATATGCATGAAATGCCATTTTTACATGGGCTGGGGAGGGGGAAATTAATTCTATGCCATTATGATGGGGATTGAAAAAACATCAATTTAAAATGACATACTTTTGAAATAGATTGTGGCTCAGATTTCAGCTTTGTTCTGAACTAATAAGGAATGCCATCAGTGAGCCCTGTTGCAGTGCTTATTAAAAATGCACTTGAGCTGCACACTGCTTAATTTTTAATTGAAATTTAAATTAATTAAGTCAGGGCTAATTAACGAATTTATAATTGAATAGTAAATTACAGTGCTCCCAAGAAAAAAATGGTGAAGGGGAAGTGCAGCATTTGCAAATCCCTGTGTAAAAATAAACTATACTTGTGCAGTCTAACTTTGAAGTCCTGGTTGGGTGTTACCTTCTGGGTTAAGCCTTCTGTTCTCAGTCCAGCAATATATTTCTGTGGCTCTCAAAGCAAAAATTAAAAAATAAAGAAAAGGGGGGTAGTATTATGTACCTCTAAACTTCATTGTTGTCTTTTGTGTTGTACCATTCAGAAATACCTTTCACTGAAACACAATTAATGCATGTGATGATTTTATAACCATTTAGAAAATCATCTTTGTTTCATTTCCAGTGTTCCTTTCTGTTCTTTCAGGTACACAAGGATCTTTCCTCTGGCCATGGACTCCTGGTGGAGTTGATAATCACCTTCCAGCTGGTTTTTACTATTTTTGCTAGCTGTGATTCAAAACGAAGTGATGTCACTGGTTCAGTAGCTTTAGCAATTGGATTTTCTGTTGCAATTGGACATTTATTTGCCGTAAGTTAATGGCTTCTTGTTAAAAAGTAGACCCCTTGTCCCTTTATCAGTACTTCAGGAGTTAATGGCAACTTCTGTGGCCTTTATAACTGCTTTATAACTTCTGCATCCTTTACGGATCCATGCCAAAACCCTTTGGAGTAGCAGGAGGGTCCCCTTAGGGAGCATGTTGCATCAGGGATTTTCTGCCTGCTCATGTGCTTTTTTAGTTTTGTGATAAATCTCAGAAGACTGACAGTACTTGCTGACAAGATTAGAAGCCATGCAAAACCATGGTGTCCACGTAGTATAAGGACTAGCAGCAACTGAATAACTATCTTCAAGACTTCACTAACAGGTAACATTTTGTCTCTGCTTTAGATCAACTACACTGGTGCCAGCATGAACCCAGCTCGATCATTTGGACCTGCTGTCATTATGGGGAGATGGGAAAACCAATGGGTAACTCTCTTTTCATGCTTCCTTCACAGGAGTGCCAAATAGGATTTGTCATGCATAATTTGCTTTTAGTTATCCATCTCAGAATGTCCCATAGGGACCATCACTGAGGAAGACAGGTGCTGACCTGCCATGAGCTTTGGTATAATTATGCTCCTCACCCAGAGAGTGGGAGCAGTGTGCAGAGCACGGGAATAGCATCTTGGTTTTGTGGAGGTAGTAGCTGGGGTAAAAAGGAAATCAGGAAAAAAAAAAAAAAAAAGCAACCCAGCGAGACTGAAAGATTTTAACTGCTAGGAAGAAAAATCCTCTGAGGCATATTCCAAACCTCCCCCAGTCATGCTGGTGAGAAGTTGTGGAAGTAATTCTCGTCAGCTTCACGTTTCACCTGGTTCTGCAGCAAACTGGGGCAGACGTATGAAATGAGAGCAGGGACCCTGAGTGGTCTGGGTCCCAGGGGATAACCTGCCTCAGCAAATGCCTGCAGTGAGACATGAAGGGGTTGCAGTCCGGTCTTTGCAGACCAGGCCAGATGTCACCTGCTTCAGTGTGAAAGTGTCATCTTAACTAAGAGTATCTGATAAACAGACTGTGAATAGTGCAGCCATTTTCTGTACCATCCTGCTATTAATTTTTTAAAAAAACAATTCACATTTTATAAGGAGGAGGTGGATTGCGCCTCTGCCTCACCTAATTAAGGACAGGGAAAGCACTTCTAGGGACAGTTTCCATGATAACTGTAAGAGCTGTGTATTACCATGCATATAAGATTTTTTTTTATTATTATTTTTAAACTATTAAGCCCACATTGCTCCCACTCTAGCTAATAACAGAAATAGCATTGTCTTCAGGCCCTGAGGCTCCAATTCTGCAAACACGATACCATGTGTAACTTAATTCCCAAGAGTTATGCTATTGAGGCAGATTTACCCAGTTATCAGTGAACAGTTTGTTCATATGAAAAACTGATGTAGTTTTGTCACAAGATTAATTACCCATAGTCTGAGGAGACCTGTAATTTATAACTAATGCTGTAAACAGTAGACAACTGTATGATGGAGAAACTTGTAGGAAAAACTTAGTTACTGTCCTGGTCACTTGGAAAGATGTTTTTTTCTCCTTCTTCAGTCCACTGACATTGGCACACCATTGGCAGAAGCTCAGGTGCTTCTGCACCTACTGTTGGAGAACTGCTGGCAGACATGCTGTGATAGATATGTACCCTATGAAGTTGTGTCTCTCAGTTGTACTTGTTCTTTCAGATTAGATAATCAGATAGCCAGTTGCCTGTTGGAAGCCAAATTTGGGTTATTTTGGAAATGTGAGTCAGAAATACTGAAGTAGAAATGTTTGTGTGCACACTAGGGAAGGTTTTGTTTCCTTAAATGTTTATTGCCACCTTGGGGGAAAATGCAGAAATAAAATCTGTTTCCTGCATTTGTGGTATTTTTGAGGTAAGATGGAACCATTTTTCTTTCAGTAATTTTACTTTTTGGTTAAGTCTTTTCTAAGTGCCCTTTCTGAAATAAGCGGCATGTTTTTCAGACAGTATCTGCTTCTAGGACTGAAAATTCTTGATGTTTATAGCTACTGCAGAGGTAACAATCTGAGTGGTAAGCAGAAAGCTTCTTGGCTATACTTACTTCTACAGAAACCAAGGTCAGTGCTTGATTCTGCTAAACTTCTTATGGTCCAGAAATGAAATGCCATGAAAGGGTCGCACCTGTGACCCTTCTGCAGGGAGGAGCAAACCAGACAGATGACCCAAAAACTGACCAAGCAGAGTATTCCATCCCATACACGTAATTCTCAGTATAAAGCTGAGAGATCACAAGGGTCAAGCTGTCTTCTTCCATGTCTGGTGTTCTGGGAGGATTCTGTCCATTTTTCTGCCTCAATCCTGATCCACACGTTCCTAAACCTGCGCGTTCATCTTTCAAGCAGCCCTATTATATATGTTGCCCACAGGTGACAATCAATGATGAAAATTTAGAGGAGACCTTGGTCAATAAAACTTGAGAAACTGTTTCTCTTCAAAGTTGTGGGCTTGGTTGTCAGTCAAGTAAGTCCTGCTAGTTTAAAAGCAAAACTATGCTAGAGAAACTTGTGTTGTAGGTGACAAGTCATGTATGACTCTTCTGGGATCTGTGACCTTTTGTTTTTTTCACAAGAAAAGGTACAGCTTCGAGTGATCTAAATAAGGATGATGAAAAACCTGTACTTTTTTGTTATTGGACAAAATTAAAAAAATAAAAAGTTAAATCTCTCTTAAAGAGAGGGGGAAAAAGCTTCTTTCTATCAACAGAATGTAAGGCAGCCACAGAGGATGCCTGTGTGCTTTTCTGTGGGAGGTGTCTGTAGCTTTGCTACCACTTGGCTGGTCTGTTTCAGAAGATGGGTAATCAGACGTATAGACTGAAATCTTTTCCAGGCATCAGAGAAGTGGTAACCATACCTCACTGATGTGTCAGCATAGGTACCTCTTCTCTGGTCTGTGGGGTCCACTGCCTGGTGATTCCCTCAATACCGACAGAAGAGGAGTTTTTAGGGGAGTGCATGCAAGGTGGTTTAGATGACTGGATTCAAAGGGACTAGCAACAATTTCTGAAGGGGGTGAAATATATGTGAGAGAGGGAGTGAGAGCAGACAAATTTTAAAGAAGTGGCAAAGGACTAATGCCATTAACTGCCTAAGAGACTGCCTTTTGACTAACTTCACATGTGATATTAGAGCAGGCACTCAATTGCTGAGCTCCAGGTCACCATTTGTGAAGTCTGTGGTGGTTACACTTCTCTGCCTTAAAAACTGTTATGATGGCAGATCTTACCCCCAGTCCATGAAAGCCAGGGAGCTATGTGACCATGCATTTCTGGAAAGCAGAGTTGGTTTGAATAATGGGGACAATGTATTTTACTGAAAGTTTTCTAGATGAAGTCTTTAGTGACATGCTTTCCTCTGAGGCCCTGGCTTCTTGTTTTAGGGCTTAATTATTGAAACAGAATGATTTTGGTTGGAAAGGACCTTTAAGATTATCTAGTTCCAACACCCCTGCCATGGGCAGGGACACTTCCCACTAGATCAGGTTGCTCAAAGCCCCATCCAAGCTGGTCTTGAACACTGAGAGGGAGGGGGCAGCCACAGCCTCCCTGGGAAACCTGTACCAGTGCCTCACCACCCTCACAGTGGAGAATGTCTTCCTACTGCCTAATTTAAATCAATCCTTTTCAGTTTAAAGCCATAACTTCTTGTCCTATCACTGTACGCACTTTTTTTACAAGTCGTTCCCACCTTCTTTTTTTCCTAATGCCTGTCTTTCTTTCCACCTCTTTTTTTCAGGTATACTGGGTGGGACCAATCATAGGAGCAGTCCTTGCTGGTGCTCTTTATGAGTATGTCTATTGCCCAGACGTTGAACTTAAGCGCCGCTTTAAGGATGTCTTCAGTAAGGCTACCCAGCCATCCAAGGGGAAGTACATTGAGGTGGATGATAACAGGAGCCACGTAGAGACCGATGACCTGATCCTGAAGCCTGGCATAGTTCATGTGATTGATATTGACAGGGGTGAGGACAAGAAGGGGAGGGATCCATCCAGCGAGGTGTTGTCTTCTGTATGACTAGCAAGAAGCACTGAAAGCAGAGAGCGGCCTCCTAGCCTGTCCACAGATATCCTTCCACCTATTAAAGAAACAGATCTTCTCTAAACTGAGCATCACTATTTCTTAACAGGTATGGTGTGGGCAGTTGCCTGGTAGTGGTGTCCCCAAACCATGTGCCTGCTCAGTTGGAATATTAGGACTTTGCTATAATTAGGATTCCCCCCATCTAGTATTCCAAATTAAGAGTTGTTCCTACTATTTTCCTTTTCCTCTTTCTGAATCAATCCTGAAGTCAAAAAAAAAAAAAAAAATTAAAGCATTCTCCTTTAATAAATCAGTCAATAATGAGATGAAGATAATGTTTAACATTCAGATTGACAGTTAAGACATATCAGGAAATTCCTATAGACATGAAGATGTACTTATCAGATTGTTCTTCTGACACTTAATTGGCTGTTGTCAGCTTCGATTACAGCATTTTATCTATTATGCATTCTCAGCAAGGTTCAGGGACAACACCAACAGTATTTAAGAGTTTTATCCACAGTCAAGCAAAGGAACATTGTTTCCAGTCAACGTACATAATTATTGTCTTGCAAACTACTTCTGAAAAAAATGATAGTTTAATATGTTTTAAATAAATTCTGTCAGCCCACCAAATTTCACCTGTGATTTGCAGTGTAAATCCTTCATCCCTTACTGGGAGTAAATATGCTGAAATTGAATGTTGGAAGTCTACTGTAATAAGGCTGCAAAACACTTGACTGTACTTCATGCTCCCTCTTGTCACTGTCTATCTGGGTAAACATTCTCCTGGGCTTTGACTATTGACCATTTACAGTTAGCAGACTTTCAAGGTCAGGAAAAGAATATAAAGGCTTTCCTGTTACTTAATAACTCAAATAAGAGATATCAGAAGAAAAGAAGGCGTATCTGTTTTCAGTGCACTTATTCAAACACACATTTCTGTGCTAATTTATGTAAACTAAAGGTTTAAATTACTTACCTACTTTCTTACAAGATGGTTGGAGGTATGGGGTTTTAATTTATTAGTAATGTAGAGGATTTTTAACTTTTAACTGAATTGAAACACTGATTGGGAAATATTTTTTTATAACGGATGATAAAAATATGATTGCTTCTGGCTTTTTGTTGTAACTGATGCCTAACTATTTGAACAGGATCCATGCTTGTTGCAGTGTTCGTGTAGTGCTAATTACACCCCTGGCAAAGGATTCTTTATCTGCTGTTAGGAAAAGATGAAAGCACTTGCAGGGGGTTTTTAGGGGGAAAGGGACATGAAATATGGGCAGTAATCAGTCTTCCCCCTTAGAGAAGTATTTTGACAGACATAATCACCCCAGCAGAACACTTCTGTAAAGCTGGTACTGACTTACTGCTTTTGTTCCTGATCAGTGACTTTGAGTTTTACAATATGCAGCTGCAGAACAGTCAGGAGCATGGTATTATTACTGTAATTATATAGTTTTTATTTTGAAATTGAATAGCTACTCCTGCCTGTTTAGCAATAAGAAGGGGGAAAAAAGTATTAGTCCCAACTGTGGGCTGTAATAGCCTTGTCTGTTCTTTGACACACTCTACATGCAATCTTTATTACAGGGAATTAGATGTTTCTAATGAGATAAACCACTGCTACCCTCAAATCTGTGCACTGTGATCCAAGGGCAATCCTGCTATCCCAATTTGAAGAACTGTATTTTCCCAGCACGCCCCGCAGTGCTCATTTTCCTACTTTCACACTTTTCTTGTCTTAAACCCTGCTAGCGGGGCGCAAGCTCCCTGCCTTGAGGCATGAGATTCATGACTTCTTCATGCATTTGCAGTTGGGCTTTGCTCTCTCCCTTATTCTCCCCAAACAGAGCATGTAGCATGTGCAGGCACAGGACAGGGCTTCCTTCCCACCACAGGAGCCCTCCTGCCAGACCTGTTGTGGCAGCATCGCAGCAGTGGCTGCCCGTGGAGTCTGGTAAAACAGCTGATGTTTGTCCTTTTCTGTGCCCTGGACACAGTGACAATGTCGTGGTTCAAGGGCATGAGCATGGTTAGGGATCTGCAAGGGACAATATCATATTGCTCCTTCCCACAGCAAGGACTCAGTCTCCTGAGGAAGGGCCAGACAGATGTGGTGTTTAGCCCTCTGCACACCTCTGCTCAGACACGTAGGTAAGATGCTAAATAGATTCAACGAGAAAGATCAACACTTGTGGGGTTTTGGCTTTTCTTAGGTCTACACAGTTTTTCTGGCTCTTTTTTTCTTCTTCGAATGCTGCATTTTTTAAAGGGACACTTTGGTCATACCTTTTGCATGGCTTAAACAGGTAAAGGAAAGAGTAATACACATAGCACTGGTAGATTCTTAAGCAAAGGTTTGCATTTTTGTATTTTAAGACTCTCCTTAGAAACCCTTAATTTGTGAATTTTGCATGGTACTGTGTTATTTAAATAAGAAGCTGTGACTTTTTTTATGCTTGAGGGCTCTTTACATGAATGGCTTGATGCATATTTTTTTCATCCAGCCTGCTTCTGCTGCTGAGGTGAGCATTAACACATGCATAGCTCCTGCCACCTCAGAAGTATTTTTTCCTTGAAACGATATTAATGAAGTGTGGCAGACTCTCAGAACCAGTCCCAGGAGAACTTGATCAAAGAGAGTATAGGAGACAAGATGCTGAAGCTTCTGAAAAGATTAGGGGAAAGAATGGAAGCTAAAATAAAGAGACCACTAAGCAGTAAAGGGTGTTGCCCTGCCACTGGACATTAGTAGGAGAGCAAGGTATGCTAGGTCTGCTCCTGCATCCACAGAATGAGACTCATAGAAGAGTTTTTCATTGGCTACAGCAGAAATGATCCTGAGCTTTTTTTTGGGACCTGATGGTTCCTCTCATATACTTCACTGTCTTTTTACAAAATCAGAGCCTTTCAGCAAGATACTTAATTCTGGAAGGAGATGCGTTCAACTTGAGTTTTATGATCCACCCAAAAGTAAATCCTTTGGAGTGGTCTTCATCACAGATGGTTCTGCCCCACTGCAAGAAGTCACAATCAATGTAAGGGAACATCACTTTTCTGCACGCTTTAGAACTTGACTTACCCTTGACATGCAGGGATATGTGCTTCCTCAGCACTGTACAATAGTCACATTTGGTTAACTAATAGACTAGGCATGAACTTTTTGTCAATCGGAAATACTTCTGCCTTAGTTTTATTTTTAGACATGTACTTCAGTACTGTTTGAGTGAGATTTATGTTCTAAAGGCCTTCAGCTCTAAATTGCACCTCATAACATAACTGAGTGTACTGTTAAAGTATTTTTTTGTTTGGGGTGGGAAATGGTAAATGTCTTTTGTTTATGGGGGTGGATGGATATCACAGAAGTCTACCAGGCATGTTATCATTCTGAGGTCTCAAAAAAACCCCATAGATTAATCTCTCATTCCTCCATTATGGCACAGTTGTTTCTAATGCTATATATGCACTTTAACAAACACACTCAAAATATTAAATAATTCAGTTTCAAAAAAGAAAGGATGGAAGCTTGGAGTGGTTACACCGAGGCACACAATTACCTTTTGAGTTGTACAAACTCTGAGGAGTTTTATCATTAAAATTCTAACTATTCTCAGGAAAAAAAAAAGTAATCTGCAGCATTTGAGTTTTTATAACCCTTCTGTTAAAATATTTGGGATCTGTATCGTTCATTCAATGGAAGCAGGATCAAGATGCATCTCAGTGTTCAGACTTGTGGCATGCATTTGCATATGAGCTTTTCAAAATGTGTTTTGTTTCTGATTATTAACAATTGTCTAATTGTCTAGAAAGCTAAAACGGCCTTCAAATTCCCATCTTTCTAGTGCCTGGTGGCAGAGCAGTTGGTGCTTTGTTGTGCAACATTTTATCTGCAGTCTGTGTAACACATTTAGGATATTATACAACACCCAACGTTTTTAATCTAAATAAAATATGTGAGAATTTACTTTCTGAGCAACTTGCCAACACCATGCACAATTTTTTGAGTCTCAAATCAACCTGTGTGTATCCGAGTTACTCAAGGACTTACTAAATAGAACAGATGCAAATATAGACTGAACTTTTTTACCCACTTGTATGTTCTAAAGCATACAGTTGCAGTCTCTGATTTAGGACAAATGAGGTAAAAAAACCTATGTACATGGATTTTTCTACAAGACTGCTTATTGTTGAAATGCTTAGTCACCATGATATCAGAACTAATGTTATAGGACTTAAAATTTCCAGATGTAACATTTGGAATAATCTACTGGAAAATACAGTATAAAATACTACAAGATTACCTGGTTCCCACTTGTATCTCTGTATCTCACACTACTGTTGCAAATAAATTACCTGCTGAAAGAAAAAAAGGCATCATGTGGTCACTGGAGACATTTCATGATCCTAAAGGACTGAAACACAAGGATAAAAAATTCAGGAAATAGAACATGTCTAAGAAGAGTCTGGACATGTGTGCAACTGGGAATGAATGATTTACTGTGGAAAAATATTTTCCAGTGAAGAGGTGCTTGTGAAAGAGATTTAATATCAGTATGGAAACGAGATAAATAGATTAGAGTGAAGATTATGCAGGTATGTTTACACCACTGAATTTGCCAGTTGGTTTTGAAATTCATAGGAAAAGTGGAGAAAATGTGGAAAAAGTGGAAAAGCTTTGAAAAATTATAGAAAGGACTGGCATTTCTGGAAATTGGCTCCTGTAGCAATTACACTTCAGGTTGTCTGGTTCCTCACTTGGAATGTAAAGCTTAGCTCTTATAACACATATGACACTCACAAAGGTAGAATAGGATCCTGAAAATGGTTAATGGCAGCTGGGATAGCATCTCAGCAGAAAGAGCTGAGAACAGACTCGTATCTGAAACTCAACCCTCATAGAGGTTCAACTTTGGCCTTCAGCTTCTTCATATCCAAGCTCCTGTGTCTGTGTCTGTGTCTGTGTCTGTGTCTGTGTCTGTGTGCGTGGCATACATCTTAATACACACATGATCTGCACTTCACTGAAAGAAGTTCCCAAGAGAATTTGGGCAGAGCTAGTAAAATTCTTCTGGGGTCACAAACATACAAAGTAGGAGTTGCTTTGACATTTTGGAAGATCCACAAACAGGAATCTTGGTGTCTGGAGGGTAGATAGGCAAACAAGTAGTGAAATAGCTGTCACCAGGGTTAAGATGAAGTGGGGGGAACAGGAAAGCAAACAGTGCTGTCATGGGAGAGCTTTGTAGTGCCCCTTTCACCCAGTGTTTGCTGACACTGTGGGATCACTTACAGGATAAAAATGTGGTCCCTGTTGTGTGAGGATAATGCACATAGACTTGTGGGATCACATCTGAGCCAGCGAATGGGGGAGGCTGAGCTGTGCTGGGTGAGTGTTGCCCTTGCACTAAGCTTCAGTGGCAGCACTGGCTGCAGCAGTGACAACTGCAAACAGCAACTCTGGCCCAGTCATCTGCTGAAAAAGAGAATTTAGAGTGCAGATATTCCTAGTATCAGCTTCCTTTTGAACCCTACCCTTCTTTGGCTTTAGACTCCTTTATCAGCTGCAGATTGTGGTGTATTGCAAGCATTATAAGCTGCTTTATTTATATCAGACTGATAACTGTTATCTTGGGTATTAATTTCTTTTGACCTTTCTTGCCTCATTAGAAAAGCAATCCTTGCAAGTACAAAGACTATGGAATAATCTAGCTAAAAAAAAGCAATCACAAGGTCCTTTTGAAAGACAAAAGCAGCTTATATCATTTGTCTCTCACCTTGCTGTGTGCAATAGGCAGAGGAGAGGCTTTCCCTGGGTGTGCCTGGCAGAGTGCCCAACCACCCTTCTCCATGCACACACAGCAAAGGCCTTCTTGTGGTGTTTCAAGTCTACTTCCTTTTTGACATGAATGGTCATAAAAAGCTCTGAAATTCACAATATGTTGAAAGGCTTGAATTGGTCGACTACATGTGCATGCACCCATGCGTGAACAATGCGCAGAGATGCACAACTTTGCACAGTCATTGGATTTACTCCTTTGCAGCAATGGACAAGATCAGGGGGTAAAACTGTGGAAGATGAACTTCTATTTGAAACTGCTGTGTGTCTCAGTGGCATTCTCATGTCTCAGCCACTTATTTTCACTTATTTCTGAGCCATATGTCTTTCAGCTTAAAGAGCTCCTACTGCCATGGAGACAATTGGGTTCTGCTGCTCTTCCTCCCAAGATTCATTTGCCATAAGAAGTTGTTTTTTTTTTTCTCCACATTTGAACCACATTTTTCTCCACATTACATATTTTGGAATATTCTAGCATAAGAAATATTTTACCATTATCCTACTCTACATTACGGTTAGCCTCATTTATTTTGCAGGGATTGTTTCTTTATTTTGGAACAGAAAATCTGGTGAAAGAAAATCTGGGCATGAGCCATCAGTGTGCCCCTGCAGCCCAGAAAGCTAAAAGTATCCTGGACTGCATCAGAAGAAGTGTGACCAGCATGTTGCAGGAGCTGATTCTTCCACTCTACTCTGCTCTCATGATAGCCCACCTAGAGCACTGTGTCCAGTTCTGGGATCCTCAGCACAGGAAAGATCTGGAGCTGTTCAAGCAAGTACAGAGTAGGGCCATGAAGGTGATCAGAGGGCCGAAGCACCTCTCCTATGAAGCCAGGCTGAGAGAGTTGGGGTTGTTCTGCCTGGAGAAGAGAAGGCTCCAAGGAGACTTTGTTGGGGCTTTTCAGTATCAAAAGGGGACCTATAAGAAAGATGGGGATGAAGTTTTTAGCAGTGCTTGTTGCAATAGCACACAAAAGGTAATGTTTTTTAACTAAAAGAGGTAAGATTTAGGCTAGATATAAGCAAGACAAATTTTATGGTGACTGGTGAGACACTGAAATACAAAGAACTTATTGATGCCCCATCCCTGGAAACATTCAAGTTCAGTCTATACAGGGCTCTGAGCTACCTGATCCAGCTGAAGATGGTCCTGCTCATTGCAGGAGAGTTGGACTAGGTGACTCTTAAATGTCCCTTCCAGCCCGAAGTATTCTAAGAGTCTATGATCTCAGTGCATTGGAAATCCCTTAATTTTTCCTCAAAAAAACACTTTGACAATTCCAGTGATATCTTCACCTAACACTCCCATCTTCAGATTAGAATGCACACTTACTCTGTTTTGTTTGGCTTTATTGCCTGCCTTTCCAGTTGAATGATCTCATAAAAGCTGAAATTAGATGGTTTAGTCTCTATAGACTCCTTCTCTGAGCTTCTTCAGGCTGCAGCTGCCACTTTGGGCTTGGGGACACTTTATCCAAGCAGCAGCAGAGTTGCCCCAGACTGGGGCATCTTATCTGCCTGGACATGCCAAAACTCTATAGTACACAGACTAAATCCTGCCTCAGCTCCACAGGAGGGATGAAGTCAGTTTGCACCAGCTGAACCCAGAGACAATTGCAATAGTGTAAATAGTGTCTCAGCAAAGAAGAATCAATTTTGGAAATACAGGATTTGGTTTTGTGCAAGTCCTTGGGCTCTGATTTGAAAGAAAATTATATCAATAGGAAAGCCGGAACAGTGGTCAGTCAGCTCTTGAAGTTCTGAACATATGCACATGAATATCTAGTAAGAAAAAGCCTAATGCTTTGTGATTAGGCATGACAGAGCAGGGACAAAATGAACTCTGGAGATGAGGAAGATGTATATAGATGTTTGCCCACAGGTATCGCTCCAGAGGAACAGCTGCACAGCATCTTCTCAGACCTGAGTCAGACCAGCTGTGCAGGGTAGGATGCACACAAACACAAATGTTTCAGACACAAAGCTTTTTTATTTGTCTTCCCCCTTCCACAGCTGCCCAGCATACTTCGGATTTACCAGAGGCAAGTGTTGCTAGGGTATAAATGCAGAAGCTTTTCTAGCCTTAAGACTAAAATGCGAGAATAAAGCTCTGTGTCCTCCAACCCTTTAGCTTTAAAAGAGCCCAGCAAATACCATGGAGGGAATTTTAGCAAAGGAGGTTGAAAAGGCCATCTGGAACACTCTGCATCCTAGTCATTCCTAGAGCTACCCTTGGAGAAGCGATCCATAGGTTAATTTAGCACTGTGTAAACAAAATATCCCCCAACTTCTTTTACAACTAGACTTTCTGAATAAAAACAAATATCCTTTATTGAGCACAGCTGAAGAGCTTCTAAGGTTTATATATAGTAGCTATTGCTATTGTGTCCAAGTAGTGAGGAATAGATGAAAGCAAAAATATTTTATTCTCTCCCCAGTGAGAAAAAGTGCTTTGTATGTTTGACTGGTTTGGATTTTTTTTATTTTTTTTTGGAGGAGGAGGAGGAGGAGGCAGGTTTTGGTCTTTTTTCCTCTTACAGAGCTGTTTCTTTCAGGTTGTCCACATTCTATTTCATCTTTTCGACTTGTTGAATACTCAAGCATTTTTAAGGAATTAGGCAGAACAATTAATTTTCTCATGTAGCAAAGCCTTGCACTCTCATTTTTATTCTGTTTTGCCTTTGTCAGAAAATTCCACTTGAGTGAGCTTTAACTTTTCTGGCTGTCTGATGTCTTTGGTCCTCAGGATCTGATGGCACCCTCCATCAAATAGTCTCATTTGTCTATTTCTCCTGCATAGACAGCTGTCCCTTCAGTTAATTTGGGACCCTATGGGCACTGCTGAGGTCTTTACAATGATGGTCCAAGCATCTTAATTTCTGGTTCAGATTCTTCATTTTCACTATCTGAAATGGATTTTTTCTTAAATTGAAAAACAAACAATCAAAGAAACAAAACAAAACCCAAACACCTTATAGTCTCCTAGAGGTTTCTTTCATTATGAACCTAATGTTTTCTTTCGAGTCAAGCCCTTTTTTATTAATTTTCTCAACATTTTGGTAATTATTTAGAATTTATCATTAAGAGCTCCATATTTGCCTAAAAAATGTTTGTATTTCTCATATCTCCTTCCATTTATGTCTTAGAGGCCGGGGGGGTGTGTGTGTGTGTGTGTGTGCCAACAACATACAAACATTGTGTAAAAGTAAAAAACTCAAATTTGCCTTGTACAATTTGGGTCTGAATCAGATCAGAGGAATCATCTAGTAAATATTTGAAGGTTCCTTTGACACCACCAAGACCAGAGGTACTTTCTCTTCAGTGTTTCCATGTGCGAAAGATTGAGAGAGGGCAGAACTTCATCTATCTGAACTCATTTGTTGGTATAGTGCAGCGGAGGAAAAATAGATACAGGGTCAATCATGGCCAGATTGACAAGGAGGCAAGCTGAAAGCAGGCAGAGAAGGGGATGGGCACTTGGCAAAACAAGAAATGAGCTGTATTGCACTAGGCTGCTCCCCAGACATCTCCTGTACAGCTATGCAAAAGAGTTCCTACCTCCACCCCCAATAAAGGCTGTGGTAGAAAGAACTAAATAACAATAAGCTTTCCAGTGTCCAGAAGGAAAACCAGTAGAGGCCTTTTCAACTTGTCCTATCACTTTTCACTTGGGAGAAGAGACCAACACCCACCCCAACTCTCACTTTGCTACAACCTCCTTTCAGGTAGTTGTAGAGAAGCATAAGGTCTCCCCTCAGCCTACTTGTCTCCAGACTAAATATCACCAGTTCCCCTCAGAGACTCCTCATAAGACCCCTCACCAGATTTGTTGCTTTTCTTTGTCCTCCATGTCCCTCTTGTAGTGAAGGGCCCAGAACTGAACACAATACTCACCAGGGTCACAATCACTTCCCTTCTGCTGGCCACGCCACTCCTGATGCAAGCCAGGATGCTGCTGGCCTTCTTGGCCACCTGGGCACGCTTCTGGCTCGTGGTCAGCCAGCATTATCCCTTGACAAAAATCACCACAGATGTATTTTAAATTCCTTTTTTTTTTCCACAGGCCAGACTTTACTAATGAGTGCCTTAGCAGATGCCTTAGAGGAATCTCTAGAGGCATGGTGATTTCTGTGGGGCAGCCATTCTACCTACACAAGAACCTGAAGGAAGTTTGGTGGTGCCAAAAATACAATCCTGACCAAATGTATTTACATTGTGGCTGTGCCTTTTCTGTCCCTCCTTGAGGGTGGTAACAGGGCAGTAAAAACCTTCTCAGTCACAGATTTTTGGTCAAAAAGAATGAGCTTATTCACTTATTCTTATTTTTACTTTCTACTTATTCACTGCTGCCAGCTCTCCTGACTGAAAAGGCTGCTGTGGGTGGCATGATATGATTGAGCTCTCCCAGACCCACAACTTTGAGTTTGGGATTGATAGAGACTGCTACTGAGAAGGAAGGTTAGATTTGTCTTTGTTTGTCTAAATTTGTGATGTTTATTTGGTGAAAACAAGACAAGAAGACCATATTTGCAAAAAAAATTGGGAAAGCTTTACCGTAACTGATGTGTCAAATCCAAATTACCAGTTATTCCAGTATTCTTTTTTAAAAGACAGGTTACTTTTAAATTAAAAACATTTTGTGTTTCTGTTTTTTTAAACCTCATGTGATCATCTGTTACAACTGTAAGAGCTGGAAATGTCATGGTCCTAGACTCCTGGGTCTAAAGTATACACCCAGGCTGTTAATGAAGTAATTTGCATTGATGTTATACACTTGCATTAATCCTTTCTTTTTAATGGTTGTTCTGTATCAAATAAAACAGGCAAAGTATCTCCACTTCGAATGACTCTGGGATTAAATGTTGTCAGGACATTAGGGCAGCCATTCCTCTCAAAGTAATGCAGGGGAACTCAAAAAACCTCTGGATAGGGCCAGATATATTGATAATATGAGTCTTGGATTGCATAATAGGAGGTGGCCTCAGGTGGCTTGAAAGCTGTCTTGGGCAATGTTTAACATAAATTACCAGAGATTGTGCAATAGTGATGGTGGTGTGCTCAGTGCAGTGTGACTCTGCTAACATAAATTCAGACAGACTATGTGAAAACTGTATTAGGAATAATTTTATAAAAAATATAGATGGTTAAATAAAGAGTGTGAAAGTAGGCGTTTCAAAAGACATTTTACAGCAAGCAATATCTCACATTAAATGGTTCACATTAGGAATTGCACTGTATTTCAGTACCTTTTCTTCAATTTAATATCTCAGGAAGTCCATCAGAACATTCCTTACATGAGCTTCAGAGCTTTTGTCAAAATCCAGTTGCAAACCAATCTCATAAGAGAAGCAAGAGTTTATCTTGCTAATTAGTAAGGTCAACGCACAGATGAACTCCCAGTCCCTGAGGCAGCAATAAGTTGTCCTAACTTCTGTTAAGAAATGAAATATCTTTTTTTCTGCTGGATGTCACCTACTCAGTCAAACTAACGTATGGAAACAAAGCTTTAATGTTGTGCTGTGAAGATAAGTCAATACCTAGTTCAGTGGCAGCAAAAATAAATTATTCAAATGACAAGATGACGCACTTTAAGTCATTGTTACCAGAACTGAACTGAACTGAACAATTGAAGTGTACTCCATAAAGCAGATGAGCTCTCTGGGAGAAGCAAACTTCTTGAATCTAGATGGCTCTGCGCCTAAAAGTCTGCAAGTCCTTCCCTCTACCGTCAGCACAGGCAAAAGCTGTGGCACCATGAGAAGAAATTGTCAACACGTCAACATATTTTTCAGTGACTGACCTCATGCACAGGCAGTCTATGCCCACCTGTATGGGTTTCTAGCAACTGTTTTGAAGCCATCTCTCTTTGCCTAGGCTCTTGCTGGACAAAAGATTGAAATCATTCCAGTGTTCATAGAGTGATAATTGCTACTAAGGGACTTCAGCATACAGTTGAACACTTTTGCAGACATGTACTGGGAGTAGATCTGGGTATCACTGTCCTGTTCCTCCACTTTGCTCCAGGTTAGCTCTCTGCCATAGAAGATGGAAAAGAGCAAATGAGTGCTCCTCAGTGGAAAGTAACCTTGGCTAAGCCATCTGTGACATTTATACCAAGATGACAGAGTCTGCACTGATACATTTGAAGACCATTTATTAGTCCTAGGAGCTTTCCTCACGAGATGACAAAGAGGCAACTTTTCAGTCATGTCCAATAACTGTTAGAATCTTCTTCCAGAGGATGTCTGACCATTCCCTCAACCAGCTGGACGGAAAAGCAACATGCAGCACATGCTAAGAGCATGCAATGTCTGCAAGCTGTAGGTGCTATCCAAGTATTTTTAGGGGATTCTTATTATAGAACACTAGCACTATAATTCTGTAAAACAGATAGTTTCATGATCTTCACAACAACCAGGCTGACAACAATATACAGGAGCTGTCGTATTTCTAGCAATCAGTTGTGGTGACAGCCTTGTCAACTTATTTATGAAGGCTGTGAATTTTACTCCTACACATAAATGTTTATCATTTTTTATGACATGCAATATTGTACCAGCAGGTCAGATTATCATTATTAGGAGTTAACCATAGTGTGATAACCTGGACTCAGGGCTTCAATAAGCTATTAAGTGCCAAGGTACAACTAAGAATGATCTCCATCCTAGAAACCTGGCACTCAGGCTTTTAAGCTATAGCCTAAAAAAAGTGATAGAACAAACAGCTCTAGGGAGTGGAAGGAACATGAAATAGCACAGAAGCATCCAGGAAATAAGGGTCACATCAAACCAGATGTGAGCTGCAGGACATTCTCTTCAAGTTTCTGAAATGCCTCACTGATAAAATAAATCTTCCATTAAACTTTTAGTGTAAATTCACTGTGTATTCTATGGACACACGTGAGAATTTGTTATGTTTCCAGACTTTTTGTAAAATGAAAGGGAATGACACAGAATATCTTTGAGCTTTCAGTTACAAAAAATAGTTACCCCTTATCTATCATTATGATTACTACCACTTGTATACAAAGGTAATTCCCCCTTAATCTCTTCCCTGTATACTTACCCAAGTCACTAAGTGAGGAAAAAATGCTGAGGGCATCCAATGCATCCCCCTGTCGGGGACAGGGTGTTTCCCACAGTTCATATACTAATACTTCTCCACTCTACCTGAAAAAGGATTTTGCTGTTCTTGCTTTGAAAGTCAGGAGTATACTTGTAATAGCAGCCTCTGCTTATTTCTGTTTTGCAACATGCCTGTTGAGCTACATTCATAGAATCATAGAATCACAGAATCATGGAATCATAGAATCAGATGGGTTGGAAGGGACCTCAGAGATCATCAAGTCCAACCCTTGATCCACTACCGCTGTAGTTACCAGACCATGACACTGAGTGCCACATCCAGTCTCTTTTTAAATATCTCCAGGGATGGAGAATCCACTACTTCCCTGGGCAGCCCATTCCAATGCCTGATCACCCTCTCCATAAAGAAATTCTTTCTAATATCCAACCTAAACCTCCCCTGGTACAACTTAAGACCGTGTCCTCTTGTCTTGCTGATAGTTGCCTGGGAAAAGAGACCAACCCCCCCCTGGCTACACCCTCCTTTCAGGGAGTTGTAGAGAGTGATGAGGTCTCCCCTGAGCCTCCTCTTCCCAAGAGAACACCCAGCGTCCTCAGCCTTTCATTGAGAAAGATGGGGAGGGGATGAGGACTCCCCTGAGCCTCCTCTTCTCCAGGCTGAACAGCCCCAGCTCTCTCAGCCTCTCCTCATAGGATCTGTGCTCGAGTCCCTTCACCAGCCTGGTTGCCCTCCTTTGGACCTGCTCCAGCACCTCAATCTCCTTCCTGAACTGAGGGGCCCAGAACTGGACACAGTACTCGAGGTGTGGCCTCACCAGCGCTGAGTACAGGGGAAGAATCACTTCCTTGGACCTGCTGGCCACGCTGTTCCTGATACAGGCCAGGATGCCATTGGCCTTCTTGGCCACCTGGGCACACTGCTGGCTCATGTTCAGCTTCCTGTCAATCCAGACTCCCAGGTCCCTCTCTGTCTGGCTGCTCTCCAGCCACTCTGTCCCCAGCCTGGAGCTCCCCATGGGGTTGTTGTGGCCAAAGTGCAGGACCCGGCACTTGGCCGTGTTGAACCTCATCCCATTGGAATCAGCCCAACTCTCTAGTCTGTCCAGGTCCCTCTGCAGAGCCCTCCTGCCTTCCAGCTGATCCACACTCCCCCCCAGCTTAGTGTCATCTGCAAATTTGCTGATGATGGACTCAATCCCCTCATCCAAATCATCAATAAAGATATTAAACAGAACTGGGCTCAACACTGATCCCTGGGGGACACCACTGGTGAGCAGCCACCAATTGGATCAGCACCATTCAGCACCACTCTCTGGGCCCAGCCCTCCAGCCAATTCCTAACCCAGTGCAGAGTACGCTTGTCCAAGCTGTGGGCTGACAGCTTTCTCAGGAGAATGCTGTGGGAGGCGGTGTCAAAGGCTTTGCTGAAGTCCAGGTAGACCACATCCACAGCCTTCCCCTCATCCACCAGGCGGGTCACCCGATCATAAAAGGAGCTCAGGTTGGTCAGACAGGACCTGCCCTTCCTAAACCCGTGCTGGCTGAGTCTGATCCCTTGCCCATCCTGCAGGTGCTGCGTGATTACATTGAGGTTCCATAACCTTGCTAGGCACTGAGGTCCAGCTGATGGGCCTGTAGTTTTCCAGGTCCTCCTTCCGGCCCTTTTTGTGGATTGGCGTGACATTCGCCAACGTCCAGTCATCTGGGATGTCATCTATCCACTAGGCTTATAGCCTTGAAATATTGCGGAGTTTTGTTAATATTATTTTAACCAAAAAACACCCGCTGTGATTGACAGGTTGATAATTTGTCTTATTTTTGTCCACACACCTCGTACTGATAATGTCATGATATTTTTAGTAATATAAGGCTTGGAACTCCTTGCAAATATGCTTTTGGCTTGGCTTCTGTGATACATTATGAGAGAACTTCATCTCTTCACACCAAGATAGGATGTCTTTGCATGCACCTGCTCTCTTCTGCTCACTCACTACAGCACACACTCTCCAAAGCATCTCCGTGTGTTCCCTGCCTGTAATACACTTAGACCAAGAAATTACAGATTCATTAAAACTGTGGCCAGAAATATTAACTTGAAGTGCAACAATTCTGCAAGCTTTGAAACTTTTATTTAGAGGCAATGCGAATGAAGAGAAGACTGCACTGGTGAGAGTGCGGGCTGGGGACCAAGAAGCCAGCAGACAAACAAACATTTGGGAAACTTAATAGAAAGCCTCCTGCACTTTCTTCCATACACAAACACTCCACGCTCTCAAGAGGGGAAGCAACTGGCACTTGCATTTCTCTCGTTCCTGGGAGAGATTTGGTGGGCTGTGCTGGAGCTGCAGCTGCAGTGTGCCCTCTTACGGCAACACCAGTTGCTTTCTCTCTCAGTTTAACACAAGAACTTTGTGAAGGGAAGCGAGGAGGCAGGTGTTGCTTTGATATATATATATTTTTTCCCTTCTCGTTTTCTTTTCCGGAAACAAAAGGCAAACAAACAAAAACCCGAAACAAACAAAACAAAACAAAAAAGACACATGAGAAGAAAGTATTAGCCCTGTATGCTGGAGCATGTTTAGACACCAGGCTTAAAGCCTGACTTCCAAAGCATCAAACAGTGCCCCATCTGCCAAAGAAGATGAAATAGGGAGCAAAACTAAAAGAAAGGCTAAATGTCGTCAGGTTTAGCATTTGCTGGTGACGTGCATGGCTTTCACGCCAAGGCATACATAAAGTGAAAGAGTATTGTTGGTGAAAGGCCCTGCATGTAACAGGTAACATTAGATTAGCTGGCTGAATGTTTCTGTGCTGGCTCCATTGCAAAGCAGACACTGCACATGGTCTTCTATATTGCTACAACACTTCCCGTAAGAGGATAACTGAAGTATTGTCATTATTTTGTAAATATTCTATCATTAGACCTTTTTTAAGATTGTATACCTATGGTTTTCTCTCCCTCTGTTCCTGGTACCTTTCTCTCACCTGATGTTTTCCCTTGGTACTTCTCAAACCTCTCCTCCATTGTGCAGTGCCCAGTTCCAGTGCTGCACTCCCACAGCTCCCTTGCATTCCCTACAGAACTCCCTCCTCTGCTCACTGGGAGGATGCTCCCAGTCTCACAGTATATTGCAGCCCACAAACTCATAGTTGGAGTACTCTGGGACTCATAAAGCTCATCCTTTTACATCTTCCATATCAGAACAGTCACATCATTGTTGCTTATATGATATTGCCCCTCTACTCATCAAATGTTTAAAAGCACACAGAAATTCCTCAGAGCTCAAGGCAAGATGTGACTGTGGCTCTAATGCCTTTTATTACAGTGGCTTGGCACTGTCAAATAAAAGAGGCATGGGGCAAACTCTACCTTTCCCCAATTTCCAGGCCAGTCTTGGAGATTCAATATGTTGTGACCACTTCTGGTTTCCAGTTCCAAAGTTGATCTAGCTTTGTATGCATGAGGAAAATAAATGCATTTCCCTGCTGGGCTCCTAGCTTCTGCATCAGAACAGAACCTGGCACCACGTGGTGGTATGTGCCAGTCCTTGTTGATGACAGTGTGCTCCAAGCACAGACTATTCCTGGGATGAATAGTCCTGAGGTGCAGGTTCATAGTGGTGCGTAGGAGCCACACATGCACACCCTGGTATTTCTAACTGTTTTTTAACATTAAAAAAAAAAAAAGGTTAAACCGAATAGGAAAACAATCAAAATGCTTTTCTCCGTCAATCCAGCAGCTTCTGCTGTAGTCCATTCTGCTTCAGTTCATCTTCCTAAAACCTGTCCTTCATCCTTCATTATGGTGATATAATAACCAGTCAGTTACAATATCTCTGTTAAGACTGATGACGTTTACTAACAAATGGCCAACTAGTCTTTAGAAGCTAAAAACCAATGTACAGTCTCTCTTTTGATTGCAACCATACCAAAACATGCTGAAAAAACCTTCTAAAAACCTATGATAAAGCTATCTGAAAAGGCACCATTTTCTTGGTCCTGCTTGCCCTTGGAATGAATTCAAGCTACAGGACTTCTGCTCAGCTCTTGGGAATGAAGTTCTATGGCCCTTAAATATTCCTTTTGTATTTTCTATTTGAAGATTTAACAGAAATTCTGTAATTAAGTTGGCTTCCACCACCAGAAGCAGTTTTCTATGCCATAAGAAACCCTTTTTCTGGTAGACAGGGAGTGAGGGTGTCAGGATCTGGTCCTTCTTATTAACATGCACAGAAGTAGTTGAGAGCTTCACTGTTTAACACCACTCCCCTGGTGTACGCTTGTTTATTCTTCAAGCCCCACATTTGTTTTACTGTTACAGTAAGATTTGTGCTGTCGAGAAGATTGCTTGTGGGGAAGCTCTAGGAGGAACAGAAAAGTTTCTCTTCATTCACACACCCCCAGCTTGATGGGCAGCAAAAAAATGTTTCATTTAATTAGGAAGACAAACCAGGGAAGGACCTTGTGGGTTACAGGCCCCGGTCCTTTACTGTCTCTGATAGCCATAAAACAATGCTTTCTACCCAGCACTTCTTTCTTAGTATTATGGTTAGTGGTTTTTCTATAGCTGCTCTAGTGGGAAGGGTTCTCCAGATCTTACAGTTCACAAAGCAAGGAAATTTCTCTTTCCTGCCTCAATTTATTCATGGTTAGTTTACACTCACCTGTTCTTTACCTTGGCTTACAACACTTCTTTCTGTTTCCTCATCCCCTCCCCATCTTTCTCAGTGAAACCCCCTCAGTACCCTTGGGTCCTCCTCTTGGGTTGCCTTCACCACACACTGTCCCTACAACTCCTGCCAGGGGGCTCATCCTTCACACACAAAGCACAGCCCTTCCCCACCCCCTCTTCCCTGGGGGGTGTGTGACACCTCTGTGACAGCCACTGGTGACCCTGGTGATGAAAGGAAGGAGCTGTGTCTCAGCCAGGAAGCTTGCCACCCAGCTCTCACCACTGCTGCCAGCAGCTCTTGGTGAGCATTTACTCGTTTCCCAGACTGCATTTGGCTGCTTTCATTCTTCCCTTCTTGTTTTAACACCCATAGAAAATGAAGGTGTGAACACTCTTACTTGAGTCATTACCTTCAGGCTTCTGGTTTTCTTCCTTAGCTTCCCCTCCAGCGGTCCTCAAAATAA
This sequence comes from Florisuga fusca, assembly GCA_038090715.1. NCBI lineage: Eukaryota > Metazoa > Chordata > Aves > Apodiformes > Trochilidae > Florisuga > Florisuga fusca. The sequence continues at coordinate 20,211,692 of JAAWXA010000005.1, forward strand.
AAGAACAATTTCTAAAAGGATAAAAACAATATAGACCTGTGCAAGAAACAGTAAAAACTCTCACTCAAGTGAGTGCCAACAGCTGCCAATTCTAGTCTCTTGATTTTTGCTTTCAAGGCTGGGAAACTCTCCATATAACTGCAGGGATATAAATGAGCTGATACTGGATAACACTCAAACAAATGTGTTCTATGAGAGTTGAAATATATTTTGAAGAATATGCATACATAGTCTACTAAAGGACTTTATCCAAAATTGAAAACTAGCACGTGTCTGCTTTTAACAATATTATGGAGAAAGCCATCTTTTGTAATTCTCCTCAATCTAAGCAGAGGAAATTTAAGGGTAAGCGGCACTTGAAAGTATAGCAACATTAGATGTACACAGTGATGATCCATGGGCATTTCTGTTGTGCTGGAGCACTGGTTTGGCTCCATTTCCTCAACATTTCACACAGCTGAATAGATTCCAGAGAACTCCTTCTTTGTGTCAATATTCACGGAGCACTCTTCTCTCTATAAAACATCATACATGCAGAGTCCTGGCCCACAGAGATGCTGTGTCCTGTAATCAAACCTGTGTGGTGGTACGGTGCCTCACAAACATCACCAAATGTTGCAGATTAATCATTATCTAATTTTTTGTTTTTTTCTAGAAGCAGTGTCTGGGCTTTCACAGAGGCTAGACCATGCCTCTCTGTGTGTGTTCCACTTGTGTATGCTTGTTTCAAGCAAGGATCTGCTTTCCCCCAAAGACATTTTGCTGTGACAATCATATTATAATGGATCTGTGTACATTCAGGATACTGACTATAATTTGTCTGAGGTTATCTATAAATTTCCTTTCTTTCAGTGATTAATTATATGGGTTTGGGTACACCTGTAAAGCTAAATGTCATCTGCAATCACATAGCAGTAGAAACTGGAAATAAAAAAAAATATTTCAGTAGAGGAAATTATTTCTTAATTTTGTAGCAGAGAGGAAGGAAGGGAGGAAGGGATTAAGGGAGGAAGGGAGGGAGGAAGGAAGGAAGGAAGGAAGGAAGGAAGGAAGGAAGGAAGGATTCTTAACAGTATCTGAATGTTTCTAGATTTCTAAATTGGCTCAACATGAAGTTGATTTCTGTCTCAGATAAGAGAAAATACCTCCTCTAATGGACTGAGAAAACTGATTGGGTAAGTTCTCACATTTCTACCACAAACTAGAAATGATAATGTAACCTGTGAGCCGTCACAACACCTGTTTGTAAGATGTTTAAAGCATCTTGCCTGCATTGGTTCAGCAGTTAAAAGCAAGAATAGACTAAGTTCTTGGGGTAGATTTTCTGTGGATAAATAGGGGAAGGTGGAGGCTTCACAGCATTCTGTTAGCACTGCTCAGTGTAACTGTATCCCTTGATGGACAGAGTACCATCAGAGTACCTACAGTACCTCCACCTATCCTCCATCACTGTCCCAGCTGCCCTGATGGAAGGATGCAGCAAGTTTTAAATGATCTAACTCCAGTGATGGAGACACACTTTGGAGCAGGGACTGCATCTGTGTAACCTTTTGCAGAGCACAAATGCAGTGGAGTTACAACTACTGGTACTTTTTGGTGGTAAAAAGAGACAAGGAATGTACCTTACGGGTGCAACAGTACCAGCGATTCCACAGAGGACAGAATAGGGAGTGCAGGATTTCAGTGTTTCTGTGTTCATGCTTCTAGTGCCTTTGAATCTCCATTTTAATTGCTCATGACAACATGAGGCAGCTGTTGAAAATAAATTGTACTGATTTAATGGTGTTAGCTAAAAAGGGCTATTTGAAGGGAGACTGGACACTTTGGCTTGAAATGACTCATTAGACATGCCACTGCTTTCTCCATCACCTTTAGATCATAAGAAAGCTTCACCTGCCAGTCTTGTACTAAGTTTAACGGAGAACACCCCCAGGTGACCTGCATGGAGTGGTTCTGCACCCACCCAGCTGCCTGAAGGGTTGCTTCTCTCCTGGTCTTCTCCTTATAGTCTGGTTAAGTGATGCTTGGTGTGTTTCTCTAGTCACTGTTTGAAAAACCCCAACAGCCTGTATGGACATGTCAAGGCAACAAGGGTACCTGGGCTCACACCAGCCTGCACGACTGAGGAGGGTAGAAAACTGTTTCTCCCCTCTCCTGCCATCCTGAATTATTGTCTGTGCCATCCTTTTGCTTTCTCACAGGGGATAAAGACCACCAGGAAACACATTTAAAAATCATCTGTGGCACACAGAAGGAGAAGAGAGAAAGTTGTTGGTACATTTCAGCAAGCCTCGTTAAAAACATCTCTAGGCACTACAAAGTGCATGTTATCAATATGCATATGTGATGTCTCTGAGGCAGAGTTGCCTTTAAGGTACACATTCAGCAGGACAACATTTTCCCATGTGAGGCAAGGAACAACAGTGAATCATATGTGTGGGAGGGAAAGGCCTTCTGGCTATGTACAGTATTTATTCCCTTTTGTGTCTTGCTTCCCCCCTCCCCTCTTTTATTAATGGCTTTTGCAATTACTGGTAACAGGGTATTGCTAGCTGGCAGAAAGCAGTGACTTCTGCAGTCAATTGTTTGCAGGAAGCTGGATGTAGAGAAGAAGGAAACAATGCTCATGCCCTGACTTTGCTCACCCCTCTGACCTCCGAGTCAGAGCCAGCCGACACACTATTTGTGTTCAGCACTTGCCTCCCCAGCTGAATGTCACACTACTTGGCCTCACATAAGTACACTTATACATGCAGAAATACAGAAGGTGAGGCCTGCAGTGCATACATTAAAAATTCCTACTGAAGAGAGCAAGAGGGGGCCCAGAGAAGCTGGTGGAGATTTAGAGGGAATCAGAAGGAGAAGCATGGAACCCTGTTCCACCTGCAGCTGCAGAGGCTGGGTAAGGGACTTGGATTTTTATTTCTCACTCTTTTAAAAAGAGGTTCCACCCCATGAGCATTAGCACTGGAAAGCACTGGAAAAAGCAGTCTGATGCACTGGTGTAGGTGATTAATAGAATCATAGAACTATTTTGGTTGGAAAAGACCTTGAAGATCATCAAGTCCAACCATTAACCCATCACTGCCAATTCCACCACTAAACCGTGTCCCTAAGCACCACATCTACATGTCTTTTAAATACCTGTAGGGGTGATGATTCTCCACTTCCCCTGGAAGCCTGTTCCAATTCTTGACAACCCTTTTGGTGAATAAATTTTTCCCTAATATCCAGCCTAAACCTTCCCTGGTGCAGCTTGAGCCCATTTCCTCTTGTCCTGTCGCCTGATACTTGGAAGCAGACACCAACACCCACCTTCCTACAAACTCCTTTCAGGTAGTTTTAGGGAGTGATAAGGTCTCCCCTACGGTATCTCAGGATGCTAGTTGATCTTCTGGCTAGAACAGCACTGGAGTTCAGCATTTCCCTAAGTGCCAATCAATAATTTTCAATAGTTGTGAACAGTGACAGGCAGTTCAGTAGACAGTAGGTTACTCCTGGTTTTTGCCACAAATTGCAGCCAAGGAAGACAGAGTACCCAGAGGGGTGTAGCTGTGGTGTAAGAACCCCAGTCTTCAAAAAGTGAGCATGTTCTGGCACTGGGGAGGTTATCTAAGAACCATACCTCTAACAGACTGGGGTGCTAGCAACGTGCTTCCCAGGAACACAGCAGAGAAAAAGGGGAAACCGTTTCAGAAAAGTGGCTGTTGGGTTACTTGTAATAGAATTATGTCATCTAGGAGCAGCAAGATCCAGTACCAACATGTGTTGATGGAGAGTTTGTACAGCTATGGCTGTATTAGCTATGGAAACACACACACCACCAAGACAGAGATAGTCTTGAGCTACAATTTCCTTATGGTTCCTTATTCTACTTGCCTTCCCTCCCCACTTCCCTTTGTTTATCTACATGCAGATTTTGAGAGTCCTGCTGAAGTCAAAATGTCAAAATGCAAGGCACATAAATATGGGAGTGTAAGTGATCAATTTAAACTCTGAATTGAGAAAAAAAATAAGAAAGAAGACTTAAAGCTGGCATCCCCGAGCTGGTAGTGCTCAAACACTAATATCAAGATATCTCTGGTTGGAAAGTTCTGCTCTTTGCTTCTTTTCTTGTCTTGCTGGGAAAGCAGAGGGGCACTGGCAAGAGGGGAAAGGGTAGTAGGGAAAATCATCTGGCAGCATGAGCAGGGTGAGGCTCATAGGACAGGCTGTGAGAGAAGTTGCAAAAGGGATTTAAACCCAGCAACTCAGGGATGAGAAAAGAACATCTGGAAAAGAACAGAAAGGTTTTGAGGCACCAGCGAGTAGAAGTGGTTGGCAGTTTCCTGTCAGTATGGAAAAGATGTCATTCTTTTCAGCAGAAAATGCCCTTTTAATAACTGTCCATCAGATAATATTTCTTTGAAATTTTCCAATTTTACCTGACTCTTTTTTTTTTATTTTTAAATGTGTGTTGGGAAGGAATTGTCACGCAGCTGGGAGCTGACATTTCTGGCAGGCTCTTATCATTCACAGTTTCTACCTAGAGGCAAAGACCATGAGATCCTCCCAATCTGGGAGCTACAGCTGGGCTGGTGGGAAGGTGCTGAGCCTGGCTCTTGCTTCCAGCCATCTGCCTGAAAGCCTCACACCATGGTAATTCTCTCCCCTCCGGCAAAAGTCAGGCTGACAAGAGCCTTTCAAGACAGCAACCAGCAAATCAAATGAAGTCTTTGTTCCTTGAGATTGGAATGTTTCCTTTTTCTGCCCAAATGAGACATGGATGTACAAACAATTTTGTGAGAAAAGTCTGACTCTACCGGTGACCTTAAAGAGTACAAAGGTCCTTTGGTAGCTGCTTGACTGTGCTTCCACTGCTAAATTTCTTGACAGACCAGTTATTTTGTCCCTGAATTTCACATGGCTGTAAGTAGGACCAGCTGCCCTGTGGAAAAGGCTCTCCTGTACATCGTTCTGTCTCTGGGAGCACTCAGAAACAAGGGGAATGCTTGGCTTCCCCTCTCCTCTGCCTCCTCACTGTGGCAGGGCACTGTAAAACGACTATAGGCTGGCACCAGTGCTGATAGAGAGAAAAGACTGCAAAATCCACTGGCTATATTTGGGACCATTAGGCAGCCTACCTGACTCCTGCAGGATCTTTTACTTTCCACAGGGGGCCCCACAGGCCAAGCTCTATGAGCAGGTTGACCCTTGTAGACTGCTTCCTGCTGGAATACAGCTGAGCATCCTCTAGGAAAATATGATTTTGAGCAACTAAGAGAAAGTTTCTTCATGGTACACCTGAAAAAGAAAACTTAATGGAGACTTTTTTTTCCGTTCTACTATGAGGTCTGGGCACTGAACTTCAGGAAGGAGGTGGGCCAAGAGGAGACAGTCCATAGGAGATCAACAAGAATAGCCAGGGGTCTGGAAAACTGGATGCTGGAAAGATTGACCTAACAGAATTCTTAGTCTCCAGAAGAAAGTTCTGGAAGATGATACTGACAGATACATAAAACAGTCCTCTGTGATGGAAAGGTTAGGAAATAATGGGTTTCATTTCCACCAAAAAATCTGTATGAAATGCTAGGAAAAATTTAGAAGTTATAAGGATTAAGAATGCATTAATTGGAGGCTTTTCCAAATAGGTATCCTTGGATATCTTCAGGAAAAATTAGGGAAAGTTCTGTCAGAAATGGCAGAAATGGCATATTCCCTTGGATATGGGAAAAGACCACACTACATTTTTGGTGTCTTTCCCTTCATGATCCTTTTCTTTTCTATGGTCTTTGACAGCAAACCATAGGCTGTGTTTGCTTGCTTTTTCTAGGCACTTAAATCATGGAGCAGATACGTAGAGGGAATCCAAATGTGGAGGGAAAAAATATGAGTAGAGGAAGTCTGGGCAGCTTCAGACAAACTAAACTGGAAGATTCTTTAGCAGGGGAGACCCCAGGCAGCTACTCAGTGCTTACACTAAGATGTGGGTGTATGCCTGGGTGTTGTACCAGAAATATTCTGTGGGGGGGTTTGATGTATATGCTATTTTGGCTTTGCCTGGACTACATTTACCTGTGTTAAATAAACAAAGAAAGTGCTCCAAGTGTTGCTCTGAGATTGAATAATAAGTGGAACATTTCTTCTTTTGTTAGTAGCTCATGTCCTTGCTTATTAAGTCTCAGGCTGAGCAGCCAAAGGGAGTGTTCGAGACATAAATGCCAGAGGGGATTTCCACTGCTGAAAGCAACCAGCAAGCAGCTTGAAATGTGCTACTTCTAATCCTGGAAGACCATGATGATCAGAAATACAAGCTTTGTGTCCTTTACTCCCTGCCCTTTTCATCTCCCTGTTCCTGCTCCATCGCCATTAATGGTTTTGGAGAATTTCAAAAGACATCCTTAATTGCTAACCAGTGATCAGTAAAACAAAATTGTTCTTTTGTCTTTTGCTAACTAAACCAGCAGAGTTCAATTTTGGCCCACCTCTTCCTTTTAGTTAGCAGTAAGATGGACAGTAAGATTTATCCTGCCTCTCTCTCTGTATTTATATTAAGTTTTTAATAACATCATCAAGGCTTCTACTCCTTGGAAAAATCTACAAAATGAGAATATGGGTATCAAGTCTACCAGAATTCATCTGCCCTTTCCAAACCAGACATATCTCTCTCTCTCAAAAACAAAAGAAAAAAAAGCATAAAAAAAGCATTAAAAAGTGCATGCTTAATCTGAAAAGTAATGATTACTTAAACCAGGCCATCTTTTGTCTTTTAAGTCATGTCCCCATGAAAGTTTCCTCTGCCTTACCAAAGTCAAATCCCCCAGACAAAGCCATTGCTAATTCTAACAAGAAAGAGGAGTTTCAGTGCTAAAGGACAACACAGGAAAACTTTCCTAATTCTTTTTCTCATGTCTGTTGAGATTTTTAGGCCTGGCACAGCTGCTGATCACAACTTCTTGCTGTCACCCAGAGAGCAAGACATGGTTTCAATTCAGTCTATACCTGACACTTCCCAAGAAGCTAATTGGAGCCAGTGCTGGTAAAGTCAAGTGCTCCTTTTGCAAAGCAACTGCATGACAGAGAGCTGATCTAATGTGGAATGAGCAGTGCTGTGCTTCATTTTGTAACCACTCTCTCCTGCAATTATTGCCAGATGTTTGCAAATGTTTTGTAAATCTCCTGTAAAACGTTAGCTTCTCCTTCCAAATTTTTTACAGCATTTAAAGACTGAGGGTGCTGTTTAGCTAGTGTTGGCAAGAAAGGAAAGAGGAATTAAATAGTCCCTTTTCTTTTGTTCTTGCTGCTAAAAGTAACAGAGATGAAGCCACCTTGAGTGGTAGGGAAGTCCACAGTGCTACTGAGACACCTGAGAAGAATCTTTTTCAGGTCTATTGTCTAAATGATACACTTCAGCCTCAGTAATGTGAGCTGCTCTTCTATTTGGTCATGTAATTGAAAAGATTGGTATTTCATCACTGGTGCATGTCATAATTTTGCAAAGCAAGAACATCTAACTATTCAGATAGTGTTTATGAAAACACAGATTAAGTGACACAGATAGAAGTTTGTTGACACCGCTCCCTAGTATACCCCAATTTGCAGGCAGCCAAATGAAATGTATGGACAACTTACATCCTGCTTTGGAACAGCTGCTGGAGGATTTACCTGCAGTTGGCTACTGAAAAATTAATAAAAGATTAGGGGAAATAAGATGTCACTTTGGACTCTACAGCTCCTGTTGCTAGGGAGACCCTAGAGTTAGCATCCTGATTAGGGCAAAAATTGCTGTAACCCAGTTGAACTTTTGCCAGCATCAGTGTTCAGCAGAGCTCTAGATAGCCTGTTTGTGTGGGCAGGGACGGTGATTGCCCACTGTGGTCTCCTGGTTGCCAGAACAGCCTTTTCTGATGGTGCCTCATCCAGACACCAGCTTACAAAGATACAGAGCAGGGACTCTGTAACTGAATCACACAAACACAGCGGTGTGATTAGATGGGCAAAAGTGAAAGGCTGATGGAAGGAAGGGGGATTAATCATGTGTAACACCCTCTACCTCCAGTATCAAACAGTTCAGAGCTATCCAGGCAGCCAGTGCCTGCCAACCACTCCTACAAGAAAACATTTCATAGAGGAAGAACTGTAATAGAGAAACAGCAGTCAAACGAGAGCCTGGCAATAAAGCCTGCAAAAGGACTTCAAGCAGTGGAGCAAGGCCAAGGAAAATGAAAAGTACTCTTATATGCTTGTCCCTGGGCCTCCAGAGAGGAAAAACAAGTGACTACACAGAAAACAATGGAGCTGGGAAGAAAAAATAGTGTTCCACCCTCCTCACAAAAGCATCACCTCCTCATGCAGTCTTGGGGAGCAGACTCAAGGAAACTGGTTTCAGGAAATTGTGACTCTCCCACTTTCCCCCATATTGGGAAACCCTCATACAGGAGAACCCTCCTTTGAGATCCTAGTGCCTGCAGCTTCACTTAAGGGACAAATGTGGTTCCAGCTCAGCAATCTTGTCCCTCACTTGGCTAATGGCAACAGAACAGGTTTCAGGCAAGTTCAGAGGCTTCAGAAGACAAGTTAATGCTTTTTATTTGTGGAGCTTGAAAGCTGTCAGGGATCAGTCTGTCAGCATAACTGAATCAAGTGCAATCAGTACTTGGCTGCATTCAATGAAATAGATGCTGTTGTGGTTTTGTACTTAGAATAACTTCTGCTTCAACTCTATTAGAGGTATGACTTTTAAAAATGCCCCGTTTCTCAAAAACACTGAAAGAAAACCACTGTACCAGACGAGAAAGATAGTGGGCCATTTTCTTTCCAAAGCTTTTGCTAATAAATGCATTACCCATTATTTCAGCCAACACAAATGCTGAACTCAAGATACATGTAAAATAGAGCGTAAATATAAAATTATCTCCTGTTTAAATGATCAGATTACTTTGTCTCTGCTTGTTGCAAAAGTGTCACCATCTTTAAGAGGAAAAATGCAAACGCTGCATGATTTGTTCATGACCAGAAACAACAAAACCAAGTCACTTCATTAGCTCTTTCTTCTTTAATGTTACCTAAGTGCTGACTTTTAAAAATAATCTGGGATTAATATCTTAAATATGCGCAGACGTTCTTGCATTCTTCTATCCACAACTTCAATACCAAAAGAAACATTATAAATGCCAGGACTGTAGGAGTGTTGAAAAGAAAATTACTTTCAGTTCTCAGGAAATACTGCATGTCTGTGTGCAGACACTTGTTTTTTAGAGATCTGCAAATTTTAGCATCAAAATTTAAAGGGTTTTAATAGTGGATCTCAGATCCCTTTATCTGCAGTGACTTTACTGCTTCCAGCAGCCCACCACATCTTTCTGTAGTAGGTTACACCATGTTGTGTAAGGTGTGGCAAAAAGGAGAGTGAGCCTGTTCCTTAGCTATCGTGGGTCACAGCAAAATTAGTCATTACACTGAAATTCTCAGACAATATCCTAGTCTGTGACAGTAAAATGCAGCTCAGCACTTTGAGTTGTTAAATAGTGAGCTTAAATATTCAGCTTTTTGCTCCAGTGGAAAACTCCTTTCTGATCTCAGCAATTCTTAGTAAACTGTCATAGATAAATATGATGAAAGCTATTTATTTTATTCTCTTACAACGCTGCTTAATTTGTGAAAATTTTCTTCTCACATCTTTTTCTTTTTCCTCACCAATTAGCTGACCTTGTGCTGGAAAATTTTGCATGGTATGAACATATATATATATATTTCAGTCTCCAATTGTGTTTTGGCCAGTTCATAGCAGTTTAACAGAAGGAACTTTGATACTTGTGAACGCACTAGAACATTTCAAAAAAGTAAGAAATCAAAATATTCTGGTTCATAATATATTACAGTATACTTTACTCACAGCTGTGTATCTCTTCTGTCCTAAGAATTAAAGGTTCAGTAATAACAAAATAAGTGAATCTTATTATGTATGGAAACACAGCTGAAGGGTTGTTGTTCCAGATACAAGAAGAGGATTTCCTTTGTTCTTTTTCCCATGAGTTTTTGCAATTCATTACAAGCTCAGTCAGAAGAGAGTTCAAGGCATAAAAACTTCTTCTTAACCCAAATGAGTGAAAACATAAAGTTGGTTTTATTACCTGCGCATCATATTGTAACACCAAGATGCACACCACTGTTTTGGTGGGCTGACCATAGCCAACAGCTAAACACCCACACAGCTGCTCACTTAATTCCTAGAATGGCTTGGGTTGGAATGGACCTGAAAAATCTTCTACTTCCAACACCCCTGCATGGGCAGGGACACTTCCCACTAGACCAGGTTGCCCAAAGCCCAGTCCAACCTGGCCTTGAACACTTAGAGGGAAGGGGCATTCACAACCTCCCTGAGCAACATGTTCCAGTGTCTCACCACCCTCAAGCTGAAGAATTTCTTCCTAATACTTAACTTAAATCTACCCTTTTCCAGCTTAAAACCATTACCCTTTGTCCTACCACTACATGCCCTTGTAAAAAGTCCCTCCCCAGCTTTCCTGAAGACTCCTTTCAGGTACTGGAAGGCTTAGTGCCTTCTTTAACTGGATGTCTTCCCAGACATTATCCTCTGAGAAATTTCTAGGAACTTTTTACTCTGAATGCCCTTCCTGTTGTATTACTGTCTATGATTCCATTTAGGAGCCATCGGCAGAGGGGCTCTCAGATCTGGAGAGAATACACAGCAGTCGAGGTTTGTTGTGTTCCTGATGCCTTGTACTGGAACACAAGAACTTGCTTACTCTCCTCTCCCATAGGACAGGGAGCAAACAAAAGGAACCCAGAAAGACTTGGGATAGACCATCCTCTGTTCCTTTTATGATGCTGGACATGCTGTCCCAGAGAAGAAAAAGAAGGTAGGACACTGCCTTTAAGGACACTATGGCTGAAACAGAGATCCAACTCCCAGCCCGGGTGGTCACTTCATTAGGCAGAAGCAACAATGGGACCATAGGAAAAGAGGTCCATACCAACATTCCTAATTAAAAGAGAAACGGAGGGCTTCTGGCTGTATTTTTCATTCACAAAGTAGTTAAGTGCCCTTTTCATGGCAAATATTCACCACCAAAAACTGGGAAATAATGCCAATCTTAGCATCATTTGTAGTGCGTGGATGGAGAATATGAATGCCATCAACAGAAGACAAACCCAAGTTGTTTTTTAACTCCAGACACAGAGGAAGTCCAAGTTCTGTGTGCCTATCCATCCACAGTGCCTCATGCCATTCAGAACTGCAATCCAAGCCAGGAAAAGGCCTTAGATAAAAAAGACAGCCATGATTTTTGTGATGCTTCCAATGGTCTACAACAATGAGAAATTCTGGAATTTTTGCTGCTGAGGTGGCCTTAAATTCCAGACTGTTCATATTAGCTGCTGGTAGAGAATTTTTCAGCGTAGGAACAGTAAGGACATTCGGAAGCAGTGAAAGAAAAGGTATCTGCAAAACTAGGAAAAGGAGGAATGAGACCACAGCAAGGCACAGAAGAGACTGTTCATATCTAGTAAAGAAAGTGCTTCAATGTGTGCACCTCAGTAAGGAGTGGGATTCCAGTAAAGTATTTTAGCAACAGGAATTTTTATTTTCTAGATTAACTTTATTTTATATTAGCTTTAGATTACTAGAACTCTTTAAAAAATAATGACCAGAGACAGGTGCTATCTGAATTAAATGAACAACCATTGAAAGCAGAAGCAGCAACCTTGAGGAAAAACACACTTGAAAATATTCCTCCCAAGCATTCATCAAGCTAGAATTTTGCAGTTCTTTTCATGTTCCTCCTGTCCAAAGGATAGCTCCTGGTAATGTCTGTCCTGGTGATGAAGGCAAAAGTAAAATTTATACTGTGCAACAGAAAGGAAAAAGATATCTTCAGATTACTTTGAGATTTTGTAGCCTTGCATCAAAGGCAAAAGAAAAACTGGAAGTGAAATCCTGATTCCATCGGAATTGTTGGCAAAAATCCATTTAATTCAGCTATTTTAGGATTTTATACCAGAAGGGTATCAAGAGACTGAAGGTACAGAATGTAGGCATCAGTAGCCATGCCATTCCAGCAATCCTAAGCCTAGTATATGAGCTGTAATATAGGTGGGTGACCCTGCTGAGATCCTACTGAGGCTCATCTAATTAGCTCAGGGCTGGTGAACAAAGTGCAGGTGTAAGCATAATCTAGGACACACACAGGGACATTTAATATGAACCAAATGAACCTTTCCAGGTAGTGACATTTTGCTGTGTCAAAGACTACCCCAAAAAGAAAGCAAAGAGCTTTGGCGAGAAGTTTCACTTGTTCATGGGAAGACTCCTTAAAATCTGCACTTTTTCTGATAGAGTTTGTCTTCCAAACAGTGGAATTTGAAGCTGAACATCTGTGAAATGAATATTTTCAGTACATGCTAATTCAGAGTATGCTGCAGGCAAAAAAGGTGCAGCAGCTGTGAGCACCACAGGTTCTGGTTCGGTGCCAGTACAAGGCAGTAAATACGCAGCAGACCTTGACTGCTGTGTACACTCTCCAGATCTGAGAAGACCTTTGCTGAACAATCCTGGCTGGAGTGACAGGCAGGAACAGAGCAGGAAGGCCACTCAGTGCCAAAGTGCCTGCAAGTTTCACAGAATATATCAGGGGAAAACTCCAGTTAAAGAATCAGAACTTAAAAGTCTAAGAAACTTTGTGACAATTATTCTGATTACTTGAAAGAGATTACTGGAAAAGAATAAGAAGCCAAAAGTAAGTTTTGACCACTAACAGAACTGATTTTTTAATCAGTGAAGAGGCTGCACCTGGAAAGAAAGGTTGGCCTCAGATTCCCTGTACACATATATGTGTGTGTCTGTGTATATATAAATAAACACAAGGCATAGGGAAAAACATTAATAAAATTATTCCAGTGTCAGAAGTACTCAATAATGATTAAAGACTTGTTTATATTAAACAAACAGCAACAGGTCACACCTGATTTTGAGGATCCATTGTGTTAGATGTACTGTGTGTGTTAGAAGTAAAGGCACATGTTATACATATTAGTTGGTAGCATTCTTTGAACAGAGTACATCAGCTGGAAGGGAGATAAATGCTAGACAATAAGAAACACCATCTTTGTTTCTGTATGTAGGCATCTAAATATATTTTGAAGCAGAATTGCAGAAGAGGAGGGGAGAGGCTGAGGAAAGGGGCAGCTGGGAACAGAAGAAAAGGACAAGGGGACAGTAAGGAGGTACTTGCTGAAGATGAACAGCGCCAGCTGGGGTCAACAAGAAAGAGGGAGCAACCAAGGTGCAGTGACAGGGAGGTAAGAACAAGTCTGACTTGATTAAATTTAACCAAGGCAGGAGCTGTTCTCTCCAGTGCAGCAGAAAGCAAGGTGGCACAGGTCACCCCTAGCCTGAAGAGCTGGAAGGATTGCTGATCTCATCCAGTGGAAGCATGAGCATGGTGTCCCACAGCACTGTCTCAGCACACAGTAAGATGGGGCAAATATACCTGATTCCTGGTTATAAGTGCTGCCTGGAATAAGCCAAGGGCAGTTAAGAGAAGAAAGAGTGAAAAAAGGTACTGTGAAGGCCAGATATCTAATAAATTAAGACTTGCCTGAAGAGGAAAGAATGAACAGTAGAAGCCAGGACTTTTTTCTTGTCTCCAGCAGGATAACACCAGGTTTCACCTTTTCTCTCAGTCCAGATAGGACTCCTGAGCATGGGAACTTGGAATGTATACTACAGTAGTTTTGAGGTTTTTTGGCCTTGTACTTGATTTACTGGGGATGAAAGGAGAGTCCTTAAACTTTCCGGTTCCCTATACTTCTTCATAATGCTATGTGAGCACAAAGTGGTTGAGGAGAGATGGCAAAAAATCCTGAGAGCCTACCACGTGATCACAAGCCTGGGTCTCTTCCATGCTTTCTCCCAAAGCACTGGCCCCATCCCAGGGCAACCTGTGGTGACCCCCCACTCCTGCACCAGGCCAGCTGTGCTGCAGATCTCCCCTCTGCCGTGTTCATGGAAAGATCCTGTTGCAGCAGCTGCAGTTCTGCTGCCAACTGCCTTATAATTCAGTCTCCCCAGTGACAGCAGCCACCCATCTCCACTGCCTTTGAGAGGAATTGACTACAGCAGTTGATGTGAGAACAAGGAGACACTGCAGTGGAATTGTGTTTTCCTGGGCTAAAATATACCAGGTGAGGAGGGGATCTGGATCTTTGAGTGTCACACACACAGTAGGCATTTATATCCCCCCTCTCTTTTTTTACATTCTTTAGGACACATCCACCAAGTAGTTTAGGGAGTAGCTGCAGGACAAACAGAGGGAAGAAGGGAGAACAACTTTTTCTTGACCAAGTTAAAACCAGTCCTACGCAAACCTGAATAAAATGGATGAATATGCATAGGTTAGTTGGAATACGTGGTTTCTCAGCTATTTGCCTACATGTATTTAACACCCACAGAAGGCCTAAGGCAGCAGCCAAAGTCTTTATTCCACTTGTTTTTTTGCAGAGAGCTTACAGAAACCCCAAAGGAGTGAAAATATTGCCATTATGATGCTGCAAATGACTGATAGAATATATTTCTCTCCAAAGTGTTGGTTGACTAGTATTGGCAAAAGAATAGTTACTGCATAACAACTTGGGTTTAATTCTGCTGGATCCTCAGCTATGGCCTGTAGCAGATCAGCACAGTTAGCTTGTGATTGCTATGCAGTAATTTTCTTCTCTTTTCTTCTCTATTATATGTCCCAAAGACTGATATAAGATGGGTCTTGGGCCTAAATATGATGTTTGAGTACTTATACATAGGTGCAGAAAACTAGCAAATTAGGGGCTTTAATTCTTTCTAATTTCTCCATCTTCTTGGACCACCTGCTCAAAATAGGTGGCAAATGAGTTTAATGTGGATTTGGCTAAGGATAGTCACATGCATATTTGTTACGTGAAACACCCCCTGATTTTTTAGCATCTTGATAGAAAAAAAACCAAAAAAACAAAGTTACTTATTTCTAGAACACTGTGTTCTATACATAGTTTACCCTGACTATAGTGAAACCACATAGTGAATGGTTTATGGTAAGTAAGTAGCAATTAGAATAAAAATTTGATTCTGTTGAAATTAAGGAGAAAAGGCACTTCCATATGAAATTAATTTTAAGAGAAAGAGAGTATATACAATCCCATTTGTATACACTATTTTAATCAGGACTGTAGTACATCTGTAATATTCTGCAGCCATAATGGAGAGATGTCCAAGTAGAAAAACCCATCTTCCTAGAAATATGAAGGAACATTTGTCAGAGGCGTGCAACTCACTGAAATCTTTGTCCCCTCTCCATCACCCACTTTAGGACTCAGCATGTATCTGCCTAACTGTGAGAGAGATCTCTGCATTTATAGCTCTGAGCATGGTTTGTAGAGCTGATAATTACTGAGAGTCTCATCTTTCTACCTGACTGCCTTAACCTGTCTTCCCTTAAAACACCTGCGTATAGATGGGCACTGACTATTTGGCTATCTTGATACGACTGTTTCCTGAAAGACATCTGTTATCATGGTAGTTTGATGTCCAGCATCAGTGATGGTACCCTTTTCTTTTGAGTGCAAAGGGATTTCCTTTTGCTACATAGCAAGCTGGTGCACATGCTGAGAAAAGAGAGAGAGAGGGGGAGCTGAAACTGTGCTCATTTAGAAGTTTCAATCCAAGGCACACAGAAAAATAAACACAACATATGGAAAATTTGCAATATAATAGGTAAGAATACCGGGTGAATGAAAGGGTTTTGGGCAGGATATTACCAAAGCAGAAGATGGAGAGGAATGTGGTTGATGCAGCACCATAGATCATGGGAAGTTCTGAATTCTGATGGGTACAATGGTGGGCAGAAGGAGCAATTTGTTTTGGCAGACCCTAAAATTAAATCAATTACAAAAAAAAAAAAAAAGTTCAAAAAATTTTGAATGTTGCAATGTTACATTATACTTCATCAGCTAAAATGACAACTTAAATGCTGTTTTTTCTTACTTCCACCCTCTCAATTAAATTCCAATGTGCCCTCATAATCAGCTGCAGCATTTAGACTAAATCACTTGATACAGTATTTGTGGTCTGCATTTTACTTTTGTAGTAAAATGAAACTGGGTTTATATGCTGTTTGCGTTGGTTTGGTTTCTTTAGTTTAAATAAAATATTTTCCACTCCTGCCACTCCAGCGTGCCAACTTTTAACTCAGGATGGTGGTGAAACATTTGCAATATTACCCAAATTTATCCCCTCTGTACCAGGCAAACGAGCACTGCATAAATACAAACCTTGTTTGTTGATTTCCAGTTTCCAGCTTCTCTTTTCTTTGCATTGGAGAGAACTTTTAGAAAATTTCACTTACCTGTGCACAAGCACAAGCCTTATCCTGGGGCCTGCAGGAACAGAACTGTAATGCAAAAGAAAGAGGAAGGGCTATATGTAAAGATCAGCGGATGAAATGGCTGGCAGAGAAAAAGTTTGAGGAGCAGTCTCTTCCAAGGTCCTTGGTGATATGCTGCAATCAGCATCCCTTTTCCTCATCCTGTGTGTCTCTTGCAGAGTATCACAGAGAGAAATCATAACCAGAAATCCTCTCTTATGCACCTGCTTTTCGTTCTGCTTTTTTCATCAAGGCCAATTGGAGACCAGGGTATCCTTTGATTCCTTGCCTTTGTGAAACTGCTCTAAATGCTTGGTTTATTCTTTTAAATCCAGATTCTTGGCAGTTGACAGGCCCTTCTCAGATCATCTTCAAACTCTTTATGAATATTAAGCGGTATAACCCCAGTCATGGCCACCACTCCCTTTATGGGTACAGGGAAGGCAGTTTCTACATCTAAGATGTGACAACAGATGCAAAGACTTAGATATAATTGCATTATTTTCACCCTTAGTTAATGACACATTTGGAGAAATTAAGAAGCAATAATGAGGTCCATCAGCCAGCACACAGAACCCAGGGAACTGTGCTCCTTGTGAAATAGCACAGCTTCAGAAACAGCTACCAAGCTCTGCCAAACATTTCCAGGCCCTCCTGCCCAGAAGCTCCCTAGTCCCTCTCATTTTGGATGAGAAGCACCAAGTGGAGTATATAGATTAGAGAAGCTGGGTGTTTGCTATACGTCTGATCTCCAGGTGGGACCTTCCAGATTGCTCCCTGGAAACACTTGCAGGAACTGAGGGGTTGAAAGAATTGGGGAAGCATACATACCAAAGTTTGGGGGTGGGACGGGATGAAAGGAAAGGGAAAGGGAAAGGGAAAGGGAAAGGGAAAGGGAAAGGACCTACAGCAATCATCTAGTCCAACTGCCTGACTACTTCAGGGCTGTCCGAAAGTTAAGACCTGTGATTAAGGGTTATGTTTCCTAAACACCAGCCTGAACTTCCCCTGACTCATCTTTGAACCATTCCCATGTGTCCTGTCACTGCATACCATAGAGAAGAATATAAAATTTCTTCCATATATCTATCTAGACTGAAGGGGGAAATGAATGAAAGATTGAGCAGACTGTATTATTACTGCAAGCTAAACAGTGCTATCATCTTCTAGTCTCCATTTAAATGGATTGTACAGAGATACACAAAGTCTTACCTGTGCTTCTGTCCTACCACACTGCTCCATGCAGGAGAAAGGAAAATGGGATAAAGATATCATGTACTTCACAAAAAAATGTGTGCTTTCTGAGCTACTCCAGGGAATCTGGATATTGATTAGTTTGGAGTAAGCAACTAGAAAGCTTAGAGATCTGCTAATGGAATATCAATGCTGCAAACCTCACAGGTTGAAAACTCAGGTTATTCACTCAAAAGATCCTGAGGGATTATTTTACTTTCTTTTAAAACCTGATTATATTTTTTTCATATGGGTAACTATTATTTTTAATTCTGTCATTATCCTTATCTAAGGAGGAAAATTTTCAGTCATTTTTTCAGTAAAATCCACCAGAAAATGTGAAGAGATTCTCTGATTCCTCATTGAGGGCTGGAATGTTTTCCCTGTTTAGAGAATGTTCCTTGACACTGGTGGGAT
Organism: Florisuga fusca; assembly: GCA_038090715.1. Taxonomy (NCBI): domain Eukaryota; kingdom Metazoa; phylum Chordata; class Aves; order Apodiformes; family Trochilidae; genus Florisuga; species Florisuga fusca. The sequence continues at coordinate 20,229,736 of JAAWXA010000005.1, forward strand.
CAAGCTGTTTCATATTACCTCTGCCTCCACTCCTATGAAACTTCATCTTCTCCACTGGGTTAGCACTAGCCAGGCAGGCTGACAGAATGAAGTGCAATAGGCTGTAAACTAAAAAAAGGCATGGAATACTCCTGCCTTTCTGTTGTTACTACTGCTGGCCTCTAGAAGATGAAGAGTAATGGTTAGGATCTTCCACTCTGATATTACCTCTAGCATCCTTCTGCCCTCTATAATACTAAGACAGCTGGTAATAATTTGAGCAGCACTCTCAGTACTGATGGTGACCACCAGCAGCATCTAGTGGCTCAAGCACTGTTTTGAAGAATATTTTGGTCTGAAATCTTCAGATAGGAAGAATTTCTTTGCGCATTGCAGTGAAGTATGAATTCTCCAAAGCCACAACACTTGTCAAAGTATGACATTTGGTAGCCATGGTGCACAGAGAAATTTTACAGCTGAGCTTGAGTGGTTTGAATGCACCACTTCTTGTGTGCAGACCTAGTGGACTACATGGAGTGACTTGAGATCACACAGGTAGTGAGCATCTGAATACTGAGAACAAAAGAAAGAAGCTGAATATTACTGCTGTGAAGCAGAGGCTGTGGTAGCCATTCTTGCAGAACCAAACTGATGAGCAGCTTCCTCCAGTGTTGCCTGCCCATCAGATTCACCTGGGAGCAGAGCTGCTACACAGAGCTTGTTGCTTGTGTATGCAGTTGATGAGCATCTCTGGTGTGAGAGCCCAGCAGATGAGTCCACAAATCATCTGCTTGTCTGTGCAGAAAAATTAATACCAAAACTAAATGCTGGTTTCCTCACGTGCTACACAGCAGATTTTGTCGTGTATTTTGGGAAGTGGTGAGAATATTAGCCTCTAATACTTTGTATCAAGGTGGACTTCCTGCTTTTGTCTTTCAAGGGCTGCTAAATGAAGAAGGTGCATATGATATGATATGATCTTTAAATCTAAGAAATTCTCTGAAGAGGTATTATGTGTTAATTCTGTGCCTAAGTTTCTTCTGAGGAAAACTGCAGAAAGGGAACACCAGATTTTTTCTTCATACTCTTCCAGTAATACAGGCAGTAAATATATTCCTCAGCCATTTCTTCAAAGCATCATGGTTTTGTAGAATGGACAGTTTAATGCCTGCTGCTTACATTTATCTCTGTTCAAGGGGTGGCAACATTAAGAATTTTTAAAAAGCAGCCAACAGCCTGGGAGGTTCTGGTGCCTGGAACCAGGAGACTGAAAGTGGAGGTCTTCTTGCAAATTGAATGACTTAACTACTAAGCACTGTCTGTTTACTGTAAACAAGGATTAGCATGATTTGATAGAAAATTAATCTCCTGATAAGCCTATTTACCTGCAGCCCACCCCCCTCCTCTACTGTGTGATTTCTGGCTCAACCCTATTAAGTCCACATGCATATTTAAAGCATTTATGCTTGTTTTCTTTGTCTACTTGTTTCCTGTGAGCCAAAGGATGAAGTGTTTTCCAATGACTGCCTTGCCTTACATAAGTATGAGGGCTTAAGTGTAATTATTTCGCATGGGATTCCTCACCTGGCAGTGAGTTCTGTGGTAACAGGGTCTGTGTAATTACCAGTGAGATACAGGACTTCATCAAAACACACATCTTCAGGTGGGTTTGAGTCTCTTTTCATCCTGCTGGTAAACTGTCTAATGTTTGGGTTGGTTTTTTTATTATTATTTGAACAAAAGAGTTGTCATGCCAAAATATTCTGGGGATACCTGGCCCTGAATGGGTGCTGCCCTCCCCTGAACCCCTCTTCTCCCAGCTGCCAGGTTGCCCCAGGGCAGGGAGTAAGGATCCTTTCAACTTCTTCCCAGAACAGTGTGGCTCAAAAATGACCAGAAACTGTGCAAAGAGGAGATTAGACCAATTTAAACCAGTTTTACATGTGACAACCACGGGACAAAGGCAGTATTCGAACTGGTGACAGAAATCTCCTGCATGAGGGAGGAGCAGTCTGTTGCAGCTTCTGCAACATTTTCCAGTGCAAAGACACGAAGGAGCACAGCGGAAGGATTTTGTTCAGAAGTCACCCCTGTCAAAGTACAGCAGTTCATGAGTGCTAGATTAACAGATACAAACCTGTCTTACATCAAGGTATCAGATTTGTCTCTCGGTGCTCATCTCCTTCTCCTGGTCACAGATTTTCTAAATTACCTGGGAGCTTTGAAAGGCATTAATGCCTTTCTCTGTTTTCTCTGTAACAACACAAAGGTTGAAATTACTTTCTTACAAGTCTTAAAATGATATCCCAATGCCTGCTTCCAATCTGGATGAAGTTAATAGGAACCAGCTTAAGGGAGTTTCAGTCAAGGTCTGGGGATTTCGAAAAGTTGTTCAGAATGACTTGCATTTATTAGATCACTACATTGTTGTCTGAGCTATAGCAGGTGAGGGTCCTCTAGCCAAGATGTTGGTTTTTTTTAAACATCAGCTGACACTACCACTGCTTGCCAGGCTGGGAAATGGTGCATAGACCATCACCACTACAGTCACAGGCATTGTTTTTATACGACCAGACACCTCAGCTCCTCTGGCATGAGGTGTGAGCTCCCCAGGCAAGGCATATCATGGGATAGTAATAAAGACCTCACTCCCATCCCTCTTTTTCCCCTCAGACATCAGAAAAGGTTGGTGACAGGCCACTTGGTATTAGCCTGTCCCAAGCCCTGGGCTGCTCCAGGGGACTTCTCACTGTGTGCCATAGAATGATAAAATCAGACGATCAGAACAATATGAGTTGGAAGGGACCTTTAAAGATCAGATGGTCCTATCCCTCTGCAGTGGGCAGGGACATCTTCATCCAGATAAGATTGCTCAAACTGACCCTGAATATTTACAGGGACATAGCTTCTAACACCTCTCTGAGCAACCTGTTCCAGTGTCTCATCACCCTTATTGCAAAAAATTTCTACCCTATATCTCATCTAAATCTACCCTCTTTTAGTTTAAAACTGTTACCCCTTGTCCTGTAATAACAGGCACTGCTCAAAAAGTTCCTTCCTGTCTTTCTTATTGGCCCCCTTATAGTACTGGAAGGATGATCTCCCCAGAGCCTTCTCCAGGCTGAACAACCCCAACTCTCCCAGCTTCTCTCCACAGGATAGGTGCTCCAACATCTTTGTGGCCCTCCTTTGGACTAGCTCCAACAGCTCCATGTCCTTCTTGTGTTGGGGGCTCTAGAACTGGACACCGTACTACAGGTGGGGTCTCACAAGAGTGATGTAGATATGGTTGGCTTTCTGGGCTGTGAGAACCCATCTCCAGCTCATATCCAGCTTTTCACACACCAGTAACCCACCCCAAGTCCTTTCCTGCAGAGCTGCTCTCAATCCCTCGATCCCACAGTCTGTACTGATATCAGTGGTTGCCCCAACCCAGGTGGAGAACCTTGCACTTGGCTTTGCTGAACTTCATGATGTTAACATGTGTCTACTTCTCAAGCTTATCCAGATCCCTCTGGATGGCTGCTGGTTGTATCCTTAACATCCACCGTTTCATCATCAGTGCTACAATGGCTTACTCAGCCCTCTCCCCCACCCTCATTCTCCTCCTCAGCCAACTGAGATGAGCACTTTCTAGGAGCAGGAGTGATATGGTCTGGTGCCTTCCAAGAAGTTATCGCTTTGCTAAAGGATCCCAGCAGAGAATCATCTTTTTCCTGGGCTTATTGCCAGATGTACATATAGTACTGATAGTATTTCTGCCCTCGGGGAACTCAGTGTCAAGAATTTAAGCCAGGGCTACTTAATATGTTTTTACTGTTTTCTGCTGGGTAATTTTATGACTACTATTTTATTATTAGGAAGGGAGCATGGCATTTCTGCTTTTCCAGGCTAGTCTTTCACATCACATTACCTTCAGAGGAGTAAGCTACAGCCTCTGTCTGGGACACAGGGAGACTAACCAAGAAGGTAAATAATTTGGGGGAATATGGAGAGATGCAAAAGGTATCTATGCTCTAAGTATCCTATACTAGCCATAAAAAAGCAGAAGTTACCAGAACCAAAGCTTGTGAAATTTTATGGTAGTTCTCTGACAAAGTTACATGATTTTCTGAGCTTGTCTTATCTGCAAGAGGAAAGGAGTATGTAAGAACTGAAACAACTGCTTCTGCATAGCTTAGGGCTCATGTCAGTATCTGTTCATTTCTCTCCTGTCAGTCTGAAAAGCACTGTATTATGGGAGGTCCTGCCTGCAAATTCCTAACTTAGAAATCCCACACATAAACTTCCTATTATTGAACTTGTAATGTTTTTCATCTGGACCTTCTCCGAAGCCTGGAGGTTGCTAACAACACCTTGACTTCAAAACATCCTAATACCTACCCCTCTCTCCAGTTCTAGAGTTTCTGCTGAAGTGTTGAAGTGATTTCTGTACTGTTATTTTTGGAAATGTGGGATAAGGGAAAATTACCTTTCGCATTAAAGCAACATTTGGCCCTCAGAGAGTGACTCCTTGCCATATTCTCCTTCAAAGTGTTGCTTTCCTAAAGTAAGCATGCTCAGGAGGAGGGAGGGAGCAGCAGATTCAACCATGAAGCCTCGAGTTCAGTAGGAGAGAATTGTTGCTGCCAGAATGTGAAACAATTCCTGTATCCCTGCCAAAACAATTGCTTGATGTGTGCTCCCTAATAGCTCATAATGAACCACAAACAAGCTTTTAAAGTAAGGATAAGGACACACATGCTTATAATGTTCATAGATGGAACATCCAGAGAATTGAACAAAGAGCCAAAGAATAGCTCAGCTGAAGGGGGATACAGTGTGCTCTTCAGTGCTTTGCTAACTAAAACAATGGGTCTCCGAATTACATTATTCCACTTTTTGGGATAATTAAATACTCATATTCTTCCAAAGAAGCATTTCTCCAATCAGTGTGTCAAAAGGAAAATAGGGCTGTAATTCTGAAAAGAGGTGCATGTAGGTGTCTCCCTCCCTCCATGAATTCTATGAATATTTGTGCAGGAAAAGGACACAACCAGGCCATTTGTTTGAGATCACATAAATCCTATAGTAACATGGACTGTTGATATTGTGGTATAGAATGTGTGACCCAAAACAGCATCTGTTTAATACATTTGGCACTGATAGCCTGCTTCAGATCTTATGAAAACTGGATGCACCTCCTCATTGACTTGGTGGCCTTCATTTTCTGTCCTCTCTTGCACTCGCCTGATGCTTTCTATCCACATATCTCAAACATACAAAGAGTTTAATACTTTTGGGGTTTATATCCACTTTTGACCACTGGGATAATAGAAGCACACAATGTCCATTTGACTCAGCCAAATTCAGCTCAAGTCAATGGCTTAGAAAGAAATTCAAGTCTCCCTAATTACCCAGGTCTTATCCACAAGAGAATGTTGCCTTTTACATTAAAGAAGGAAAAAAAATTAATTTTTATTAATTTACTGGAAGGAGAAACACTACTATCCCTGAGGATGACAATAAATTATTAGTCCAAATTTCACAGAAGGTTTTTATGCTGTGTGATTTGCAACATCCAGCAAAATTCAACAGTTACAGCATTAAATAACTGAGAAAAAAAAAAAAACTCTGTAAGCAAAGGGAAAAATAAGTAGTCTTTTAAGAAAATATGGGAAAGAATGGTGGATCAGGAAAGAATCAGTGGATCAGGAAGCTGTAGGCAAAACTAGTACTAGGCTGAAGTCTCTTGCACCAAAGATGATGCATTTATATCAATCTATAGCAACAAAAGTTACACAAGCTGAAAAACATAAAATGCAGATGTATACATACAGAGGGAGCAACATGTTAAAACACAGCATCAGGCTGAACTTGAGATAGCTCCTTATTGCCTTAATTCATGCAAATATTTCCAAAACAGTTGTTAGTACTACCTGTGTGACTAAAAAGGGAAAGGTCTCTGGGGCCCAGGCCAGCTTTTAACTTGGACAAATGCTAGAGAGCTGGAAGATATTTTTAAATGTAGTTTTTTTCTGACAACTATTTCCAAGGGCATTCTCAAAGAAAGTCTATTTTTTTTCCTCCCCTATTTCAAAAAGTTCAGGCTTCATCAAAAGCAGCAAAGTGATAGAGGAGAATAGGAACTTCCGGAAGAAGGTAACTTGTGGTGGATGCACAGCCTGAGAACCAGAGTAATCTACCCTACAAGACAGAAGCCTTGTTTGTCCTACTTCTTCATATACTGCACACCAATGATCAGGCCAGGTCCATGCCCTTGTTTTCTATATATTTTTGAAGCAGAAATTGTGACGTATTTACAAGTGCTAATTACCTATACAGCCACAGATGCTGTGAGCACATATGGGTGCAGCTGTTTAGAGTACACTCTGGTAATACATCAGCTGAGGAAGGTGGGAATGGAGAGCTAAGTAATATCAGGCATAGGGCCCTAGCAAGAAACCAGTATGGAAAGAAATTCTTATGTGGAGTCAAACTCGGAGGACAAAAAGTTCTCATGAAAGCCGTGAAAGCCAACCCCATTTTTAGGACATTGAACTCAAAGGACTTAAGTAAAAATTTCCAGCAGCTCAGCCCCAGATTTGTTTGATTCTAATCTGTTAGATAGATACATCAAAACAAGGGTTCAGACAAATCAAAGACATGAAAATTATCTCATTTTCTGTCATATATGGTGGATTCAACACCAGCATGTCTCAGAAACCAGTAGCTGCTTGAAGCAGGCACTGAAACTCCAGATAAGCCCCTCTCTCTGACCAGTTGCCTGGTGATGAGAGGGCTATGAATTGGAATGAAGACATTGGGAATTTTCCCCAAGAGCCACGTGTCTTTATTACTCATACTAGGTAGCATTTCATTCACTTTGGTATTAGGTCTTAGTCTGTGGCCTGAGCTTCTTGCCTTCTTGTGAACAGAAGGTTTCCCATTGCCTTCACTGCATGTGCAACTGGGCCCGGTGCAAAAATAGCCAAGGCATGTTTTTGGCTACTGAGACTATTATTCATCCTCTGTGCTTATGTTGCTTCCACAACACAATGCAGAAGGTGGTTCCATAGGACATCATTCAAGGATATGTCTCTGGAGGCACATGGGAAAAAAGCACCACTAATGGAGTCACGTGCTGGCATTGCTGACCACTTTCCCCGTTAAAAAAAATAAATTACTTGCGTTTTAAGTACATCTCCAATGACTTCTGACCCTGATGATCTCAGAGGGAAAAGAGTTACGGAAAATTATGCCATTCTGAGGAAGAGCTGTTTCTGAGCTGTACCAGTATATTTGGAGGAAAGGCTGCCAGGCCAGAACATGCAGTTGCATTTTATCTTGAAGCGAGGTTTCCTTGCTAATGCACGCAGGCAATTATAATTAATTAAAGTGGTTTGGGAATTCCAGCCTAATCTAAGATCATTGTTGGACATTTTTGTGAATTCATGTGGCATGTTTTTGCACTCACATTGTGCTGTAGATGTTTACTTGTTCCAGCTCTTCATCTGGGACCTCACTTAAAACATTGCACATGTTAGAAAAGCACAATGAGAATAGCTTCACCATAGAAAGATGTTTTTTATATAAAAAGGTTGGCAGCCTAAAAGGTCAAGTTAAGTGAAATATAATAATTGGGGTTTTTTCTATCCAGAAGTCCCATATTTGGTTTTACATGCCCTAGAAGGTTGGCCAAATGTCCTTTATTGTCCTGTTTCGGTTAAATATTTAAACGTGTTTATACTTATGAGTCCTTACATGGCTGACTAGCTGAGGCAGAGTGGGAGGTTTGTTTTTCTTTTTAATCTGCCAAATTTTGGTTAAAATACTTTTTTACTTCAGAAAAGGGACAATAACTAATCTGTTGTACTGAGCAGGAAAAGCTAATAGGCATTAAAATAACAGACTAATCCTACCAGGATTTAAAACTTGCTGTTTCCACAGTGTGATGCAGATTGGCAAAGAGATCCAAAGCAGCTAGAACATGTAATTCACATTGCCTTGCAATTGCTCTCAACACATACAATAATTTATCTTCCTTCTAGACTGTGTTGACTTTTGTACAGCTGAGTCTCATATTGATGGTACAAAGAATTCAAAAAAGACTGAGCTAGGCTGTTAATTCATTAGTAGAAGGGAAAAGTATGGCATTTGCACAAGGAAAATACGCTGTCTGTCCAGATAGCATGGCTGCAGAAAATTTCATAAGCTCTAAAATAAAGACTTGGAGAGTCATATATTTACTTGTACCTACATACGACATAGAGACCTAAGAAAATATTTTTGCTTCCCCTCCATCTTACAGACTTACTATTCTCAGGTTTGTGTATACTGAACAAAAGGTTTCAGGAGCTTAACGAATCCTCACAAGCTTAGATTTAGAATTACTTAGAATTAAGACTTAGAATTACTTATATTTGCTGTATCAGCAGCACTCTCCAACCCACCAGCCATATCAAAAACAAAATAAAAATATTTGCTGTTACACTGCTCCAAAAGCCATTCAGCCCTTCACAGTGTGGATAAGTGCTTGGGGATAGGGACATACCAGGACCTAATTCCTGTGGACCTCTTGTTCAACTTGTGGTACTGTGTGGCAGCACTGTAACCCTACAGTATCATGACTCTGCTGAGACTCCAGAGCATCTTCCCCATGCTGAATCATGGATTTTTTCAATCATTACCTCTCTCCAGAGATCAAGGAGGCCCAAGGACTTGCCCTGCATGCCACAGGGTACAAGTATAGAAGTTATAACATCTGGAAAGATATAATGAAGGTGCCTGTTGGGGGTCTCTCATCAAAGGTTCAGATAAACTGAGCTAAGAAAATGAAGTCTGTTTGTCCTGGCATGGATAAATAGGTGGCTGGAAAATTAGGAGGAAAGACCAAGGATAGAATAATAGTTTTCACTATGGATAGATATTACCAAGGGAATCAATCCCACAAAATCCATAGTGGGATTTCAAAATTGTAAAATGTAGTCTGGACAAGAAGGTTAAAATGACATAAGGAATTCTGCAGAAGACACAAAATTATTTGTGTGCAATTGACTGCAAGCAGCAATGGAAGGATCTCACAATACTGAGTGATGAGGCAATAAAGTCACAGATGAAATTCAATGAAAATCACAAATGAAATGTTGATATATGCAAGTAAGGTGCATGAAGGATAAAAAACTATCTATACAACTCTATACACAGTGATAAACTCTAAATTAGCTATGAGGTGGGGGAATTAGCTATTACCAATCTAGCAAGAGATCTGGGAGTCATTATGGATAGTGCTTTGAAAAAGCAGCTCCAATGCAGTGAAGTGGCAAATAGTGCATTGGGAATTATTAGGGAAGGAACTGAAAACAAAACAACATCCTTGCAACATTATATAAATACATGATGTGTCTGCATCTTGAATACTACTGGTAATTTTAGTTCCTTCTTTTGCAAAAAGATATGCTAACATTAGGAAAGATATTGAGAAGAATCACAGGAAAATGAGGGAGAGTAAATATGTCAGGACATTTCTAGAGGGAAAAAAAGAGATGGCAGAGAAGGTAAATGACAATGCAAACAGTAGGAACAGGTCTTTCTAATAGGAGCAGGAGAGGAGAGAAATGAGTATCTCCCAGGTGTTGACAGAAACCCTAGGAAAACTCCACATAACTTTTGTCTCTCTCCACCTCTCTTGTCCACAATAAGTTGTGGGGTTTTTTACTTTTGTAGTAGCTGTTGGAGACATACAACATTTGCCTTGTAGCACTGGGGAGACAAGAAGCAAGCAGGACCAAAGGATCCAGCTCAGGCTGGGGCCAATTGGGTGAACAGAGAGCTGAACATCTACACCTCACCAGAAGCCAGGCTAGGCAGGATAGCTGCAGCACCAGGATGCTGTGAGCTGGGATTCTAAGGATGGTGTGGGATGGAAGTCATCCTTCTCCCTGCAATGCAAAGAACAACTAGAAATGGGAGACCCTGGTCTTAAGAGGAATTCAGATCTTTTTGAAGAAATTCCTTAGAAGCTCTCAGGGCATGCTGGACAATCAGGAATTATTTCTGGAGGCTGGTGTGAGCCCAAGACTGGTTTTGTTGGGCATTGGCATGCAACAACTTGGTAAGGGGAGAAAAAGTTACACTACAAAGAAGGAAGGGGGGGAGCTGATGGATGGGCTTTATTTGGGAAATATCAAAGAATGAAATTACATAGTCATACAGGACAGGAAAAGATAATGACAAAAAGAAAAGGGGGAATAAATGATTGAATCCAAATACTCAGACAAGCAGTTCATTTATGATGTAGAAAATTGTGGATGTTACAGAGAAGACAAACAGGAAAGGATAATTCAATATTTTCTATGTAACATTGAGTATTGATTCAGATAGCAGATTTAAAGCAAAACTACAGAAAAACTGTTCACCCTCAAGACATAATGATACTTTGGAAATAAGTATGAAGTGTTTTGGAGACAAGTGGGGTTGAAAAAGGAGCAAAGAAGCAGTCAGTTATTGACTTGGGTAAAATCTACCTGTTCCACTGCTTTCAAAGCAGAATTCACTGAGGACAACCTTGGAACTTAGTATGTCCTCCATCAGCTTGCCCATTTGTAAAAGCACTGAGTGTGAGTGGTTGTAATTTGTACATCACAAAGCAGAAAAAAAGCAATGTTTCCACATTATAAATTAGCCCTTTCTGTTGGTTTGGTTTTTTGGATTTTTCCCCACACAAATTTGTAGGACCACCTAAAGTAGCTCTTAATGTTAGAAGAAAAAAGTACTAACTTACTTGGAATCTCTCCATTTTGACCTTTGAACTGTATTTCTTCTAGTAATATTCATGTTAATTTTGATGCTGACACCAAGAACCAGGCTGTTACGTGGCAGTCTGGGAAGATTTTTATTTGAATCTGAACATGGCTTCATTGAAAGACAAAAGCAAAACTAACTCTCAGTGGGTTATATTTCTTAAAGGAGTATTAGGACAGGTATGGTGCTAATAAAAAAAAAACAACCTTGAAGCCCCCTACATTCAGATGGTTCTAGTTAGCTACCTTTCTGTCTATCTATCTGTCTTGCCAGTTAAAGACTTCATCTCTTGGTCTGTTTGGTTAATTTAAAGAATTCTGTCCTTTTTTTTTCTCCTCATTATTATGGGTATGGTGTTTCTCAATAGACAGCATGAGATTGATGGATGGATGCTCACTTGATTGACCAAGTGAATCAAGTTCACTTGGTAGAAGGATTATCTACTATATAGGACTATCTAGTATCCTCCATGTATTGACTACAAGAATCCTAAACTGCTTCCTGATTTCCATCTCCTTATTTTATAGGCAGAAGGAGAAGAAAAACACAATAGCATCCGTTACACCAAACAGAAGAAGAGAAATCTTCTTTGATTTTGCTTGAGGGAACAAATGAATATATAAACCAGGAAAATATCTACCACAAACAGTTATTCATACCATAGAGCAAGAAAACTTTTTGTCAGTGGCATGGAAAATATTAAAAGGAGTTAACAAGACCACAGGTCATGGAGAGTTCAGCTGGCATAAATAGCAGGGTAGTAGGCGTTTGCCTCAGAGTTTAGAGATGCAATAGTAAACCTTAATAATAGTAAAGTGTTTAATACAAACACCACCTTAACCAGATTTACAGGTACAGGCCTGAGCTATTGATCTCATAGTATTATATTGATGCATTATAGCTGCAGGGGACAGGAACACCTTATTCCAGGGAATAGCCAGCATGCTGACAGGTTGATTGAGCTTCTTGCTAACTACTATGCTGTCAATACACATACTTCAAAATGCAAAAGCACATATATCCTGCATCTGTTTTTTCTCCAGACTATCATACCATAGTTGAGTGTCTTCACAGTGTCAGCAATTGCTTGGTTATACAAATGTAATGATAATTTTTGGACTGTGTCTCTCCTATTCTGTTCTGCAAATAAATGGTCCCATACAGATGAATTAGGAATTTGAAAAGAAGGCACTTCTGTTATAGCAATAGGTAGTGAAAGCACTGAGATCATTTACATGTCTCACAGCTTCACTAGTTCCCTCAGATTTGAGCTAATATGAAATGTTATGAAACCTGTCTATTCTATAATATTTCCCCTCTTTCTTCCACAGCTGATTTAAAAGACTTTAAACAATTTCTCAACGACCCCACCCCACTCCTCTGAGTTCATGCAGCATCCTGCACGTTATGTTGATGCAGAAATTCTGCAAACACAATGTTTAAGGCACAGATGCTCAAATAACCCGGATTTCTGCAGCATCCCCCACACCTGGGGCTCTGAGATGAGAGGCACCATCCTCCCCAGGCACCCAGCCTGGGGTTTGGCAGCCTCTCTCACCATTGTGTGAGCTACCCCTGGAATGCACCAGTAAATTCCTTGGACATGTCATCTCTTGAGTCCTCTTTCATCTGATGGAGGATAGGGACAGGTGTTAAATCAGCACTAGCACCCCCCATGCTGCTGACGCTAGTGCGGAAAAAAATTGCAATAAAAAGACAATGTCCCTTTTGTCCAAACTGTAATTTCTGTGTTAAGAAAGAAACTGTGTTGCTTCTTCACATTCATTCAAGTTCTTTGCCACAAATTCTGTGCACTCCATCCCCAGTTTTGGATGTCTCCAGAGAGTAGCATGAACTTTTCCTGCCACAGTGATGAGGAACAGGTTATTTGCTCACTGCACAATGTAACAAAAAAATCCACACAATTTTGAGTGTGGTTCAGAGGGTCTTTACTCTCTATCAGAAGAGACAGATCCTTCTCCCCTTGTCCCCAAACCTTAAGAAACAGAGGACATTCCTGGGCATCCTGCACAGACATAATTTTAACCTTGAAAGTGACTCCCTCTGCGTATTTTGTAGCTTGAAATAAAACTAATCATGTTGAAATCATCACTATAAAAATGATGGAGTTTTCAACTTTGCCTTGTTATTTCGGTCTCACATCTTCTATTGCTCCCAACATTTAATTTTACTTACAAAGTACCTTTGAAAACATCTTTACAATGATGGTTCTACATCCTAAGCAGTTCATTAAAGCACTGTCCTTTAGGTCACCAAAATCCCTGACAAAGTAAACAAAAGTCTCTACATTGACCATAATATGGCCACTGTTGAATTCACATATAAAAAGTACATATAACAGATGTAGGATTATAGCCAAAACTGAAAGAATGTGCATAGTTTTTGGTTGTCATCAAGTGTAATGTACCAGCACATGCATCCCCAGCTGGATGCTCTGAGCAGTGGTGGCATTTTACGGAAGACTCCTTTCTAGTTGAGCACCTCTTCCAGTTTCCCTTGTCAGACACAGAGAAAGTCTTACTTGTCTTACTTCTAGGGTTACCAAATCTCTGAAAGACTAAAAAAACCACTGCAATGAGATGCATCTATCTCTTGTCACCCATCATCCCATCAGGAATGTTGTATTCCTCAATCTGTCCTTCAGTCCCCCAGGCACCAGTGAGCATGGCAAAATTTCCTCGCTTCTACCCAGACATGCTGTGAGAGTCTTTCCTCAGACAGTTAAGTTAATCCTTTCCAAAAAGCTGCAGTAACATCTCTGCTGTGGGTGGTACAACAAGTCTCCAGGCAAGGATGGCCATGTGCTTTTGGAGTGTGGAAGTGAAGCAGCTGCTCCACCCTTTTGGTCATGGGTGTCAGCAACAGAATCCTTCCCCTGTAGAGCATTATCTTGGCGTGACTCTAAAGTTCAGGCTCCCCCCTAGAAAAAATCCCAGAGGAACACCTGCTTGATTACAGGAATCATCAGAAGTGTCTTGAGCCATCAAGCGCAGCCTAAGCCTCATTATTTTAACCATCCCCTGTCAGTATTTGTCAGAATGTATCCTGAAATACTCAACAACATCTCCTCCATGTTGCCACCTGAAAACCAGCACTGTCTGTCTCACAAGAAGTAGAGCTATGGTGGGATGAAACTGGGGAACACTGCGAGATACTTAGCTCCATCCCTAGCTTGTGTTGTCTCCCTGCAGGCAACCGTGGAGCAGCAGAAGAGAACACAGTGGGGTGCCCAACCAGACTTCCTTGGCATGTATGTTGAAACACAGGGTTGTGGCGTGGCAGCACCTTAGTTTGCAGGTGCTGATACTTGTGTATGAGCGACTCATGCACTATGGGCTGCAGATCACCTAATGCAGAACACACAGAAGCCACATTAAGGGACAGATGTGAACACGCCTTCAAGTCCCATTGGTCCAGCCCTTCGTTTGGCCCAGGCCCTTGGGAAGCTGAGGAAGGATGACTCCACACCTTCCTTCCCCTACCACAGCTTCTCCTGAGCCATGCTCTGGCCTGACATGGGGAATCACAAAACCTTTAGATCAGGACAGAACCTGAGACACAAACTTGCAGGGAATTAGCAGACTCAATGTACCGCTGAATCCAAATTTCCAGAGTATGGGCTGAACCAAAAAAATAGTGGCTTGAATTAGAACCTACTCTAAATAGTCCCAAAAGTTAGGGTTCAAATTCTGAGTAGTTCCAGCGTGACTGCTAAACTAATCCTGAAGGCTGAGGTGACAGGGATCCAGTCTGCCTGATTTTTTGAGTAACATTTCTGAGACTGGCCTTTTGCCCTGCCCCTCTTTCTGTCTTGTAAAGACTATTTTTCATTCATTCCTCCTCATCCTTTTCACTTACCACTAGCATGTTTAATGTATTTTAAATCTTTATACATAGAAATTTTCAAAATTTATTTCTAGGTTGACAGACTCTTGTTGTATCTGTCAACTCCTATTACTCTTTGTGACATGACAGCCTGATATGAATATGATGCATTATGACACGACACATGACACCAGTTACCCAACATTGTATCTCATTAGAGGAAACTGTAAAGGCATAAACCAGGGGTGAATCTTTTCTATTAATCTCCTGTTTCTTTTACTACCATCATTAGGAGTTCATGAGGTTGTTTCAGATTTTTTTTCCCCTATGGCCAATCTCTTAATTGTTTTTGAGTATAGATAAGAAAAGAAAAAGGGTGGGAAAAGGTTAAAACCCATCACACTCTTTTTGCTGTGAGCACAGAAAGAAAATCTGTTGAGATAGGCCCAGTTGATCCCCTCTCAGTATCTGGAAGGAAAAGAAGAATCTGTATATCCCTGACAGCGCATCCTGGATTTAATTGTTTCCTGACCACAGAATGCATTGACCAGAATTATTGTTGGCTAGGCAAGAAAGAATCATCAGAAAAGATGCTGTGTTCACTTTTAGCCACAGTTTGGCAAAAAAAATTTGTGAACTCTCAGATCCCAGTAACATGTTTTCTGCCAAAATCTACTGGAGAGAGAAAATGCAAATGCTGATGAAGGAAAAAAAAAATATTTAAAAAATATTATTGTTGCTGTTGCTAGTTTCTACCTTATACTTGAAAAATGGCATCTTGGATTTTTGTTTTCAAAATTCTACTTGTCAAATATCAGCTCCTAATACAGCGGAATGAGGCTGCAGTGTTGTCATGCAAAATTGTGAGTGAAAACAAATTGAGTTCAGTTTCTCATCTCTTTCTGTGGAGCTTCCAAGAATGGGAAGGAGCTCCTACAGAAGTAGGAGTAGGTAGCTATTTATTAGAAGTAGGTAGCTATTTATTAGCCACAGTAGATAAACCCCAGTGTGCCTTCCTGTGACCCCCAGCCACACTGTGTCTTTGTGCTCAGCGTGGCCATACTTTGGGCTGTGCTAACTTCTGAGGCCTGGCTCAGAAGCTTCTTCTCAGTGCATGGTGACTACAACTCATGAAACACCAAAGCTGTCTTCCTATGTTTTATAAAATTTTAACAGCAGAGAGAGTGAATGAGGAATGGGTGTTTATAAAAACTGTAAGAAGCAGCAGGAGGCCAATGAATCAATACCAACAGCAGACTAGACATCTGGAGATAAGTTGCTAGCTCCTGCAGTTACATCAAAGTCAGGGGATACAGCTGCAACCTATTATACAGCCACTATTTCCCACTGGAAAGACTGTGTGCATGTAGCTCAGGTGACTGAAGATATTTCAGAAGGATATGATCTGGGTTTCTTGACAGCATTTGGCGTCATGAAGCAATCTACATGTGTTAGGAAGAATAAAATATTCCCCCGGAGTTCACTGAATTGAACAGACAATCACCACCCTTCTGATGAAGGCAGATGTTTGCATCCCCAAAATACACATTTGGCTTTAATGTCCATCTCACTGGACAAGATAAAGACTGAGTAATTGTGTAAAACATGATACTAAGCTGGTTCATTCAGGCTGGAAGGATCTTCTCCTAGCTATGCAGATGTGGATGATGCTGTTTTGCTGTTACACCTGAACTTGACTAAATATTCTTGCTCTTTTACTTAGGCATTCTCTAACTTTTCACAGTATTTAAATTCACTTTAAGATAAGGGGAGACATTTGACACTTTTTTTTAAGATTGGATTTACAGTTGGTCCTGGTTTTGAGCCTGCTATTTCTAGGTAAATATTCCCTACAAAACAGAAAGCTGATTTTCTATTTGTTAGTAAATCCCAAATATTATACTGCAGCTCAGCAGGAGAAAACTGAGGCACTTACCTTGAATAATTGGTAGAACTTTGACAGTCATTTACATGGCACAAGCTCTTTCTTATTGTGTAATTTTTTTAGCTTTAAGTGCCCCTAACAAACAACGAGTTACCTATATAAAAGCTTTCTCATTGCAGAATGCATATTCTCCATTTATAGTGGCTTCTTTTGAGATTGCAGGTGTTCAGAGCTGCCTGACAGACATTCCCTTGGTGAGGTGTCAGTGTATTCTAGGTTATAGAAGGCCTCATTCTTAAAAAAGATATGTGCACAGGTAGCCACTGGCTGCCAAATAATCCATGCAAGATGTATCTCCAACACCACAGCTCTTCTTCCCTACATTTTGACTGAGGGCATGGTCCTGCATAGCTACTCAGTATCTAGCAGAGCCATGATCTCTTTAGACACAATTTAATATCTTTTTTTGGACCTGTGGCTCTGGGCTATGCTTGGAAAAGTAGGTGGGTTTGCCTCTTTAAGTATCAAAAGTCACTCTATACTTTCTTAAAATATGTTCTGCTACTACCTAACCATCCTAAGGACTTTAACATCTAGAACACAAAATTCTCTAAGAAGATTTATACTTAGAACTACCCTCCATTATTCTCAGGTGCTTCATTAGACCTTCAGTCTCTAGGTAGATGATCAGGCTGACTGCTAAAGGAACAGTTCCTGATAAGCAGGACAAGCTCAGCTAACTGAGTAGCAAACACCAAAGAGACAAAAGCAAGGCTTAGGGATCAGAGATTAACCTGGCTAATTCCAGGTTAGAAAAAGCAATTTCTTTTCACCAGAATTGATGACACTGAACCTCTTCTGAAAGTAGTCTAGGTCACAAGAAGTTCTGGGGGGTGGAAATTGGGGTAATGGTAATGAGTATAGTGTTACACAATAGATAAGCACCTGAGCACCTGGTCATCTAGATATAATGGGACTTTTGTGGAGTCACTAAAAAATTACCAAACCCACAAATTTTTCTCAAAACGTTTCCATTGGAGCCAATGAAAAATTTGTAGGGTTCTGTAAATTTATCGAACTGTAGAATGTTAGGTTGGAAGGGACCTCAAGGATCATCTGGAACAACCCTTCTAACATTATTGTTTACATGCTATGTCTCAGCACCCTGTCAAGCTGAGACTTAAAACTCTCCAAAGTGGGGGAACCCATCACTTTCCCTGGGACACCATTCCAATGTCTGGCTGTCTTCATTGAGAAAAATTTTCCTCTTGTGTTCAATCACAATCTCCCCTGGAGCAATGTATGCTCACTGCCTCCTGCCTTGTCCATGTGACTCCTTGTAAATAAGGAGTCTCCAACTTCCTTATAGCTGCCTTTTAAGTACTGGAACACGGTAATAAGGCCTTTCCAAAGTCTTCTCTTCTCAAGGCTGAACAAACACAGTCTTCTCAGACTCTTCTCTTATGGCAGGTGCTGATCAGTCCTCTGATCACCCTTGTGGCTCTTCTCTGGACCCTCTCTATCCTGTCCTCATCCTTTTTGTAACGTGGGGACCAAAACTGGGTGCAATACTCCCAGTGTGGTCTGACAACAGCTGAGAAGAGTGGGATGATGCCTTCTTTGTCTCTGCTGGTGATGCCCTTGTTGATGCAGCCCAACATCCTGTTGGCTTTCTTTGCTGCTGCAGCACACTGTTCATTCATGTTGACCCTGTTGTCCACCAGGACCCCCAGGTCCCTTTCCACAAGTCTGCTTTCTAGACAAGTGGATCCCAGTCTGAACTGTACTGCTGGATTATGCGGTCTCAGGTGCAAGACCTTGCACATTTCTGCATTGAACTTCATAAAGCTTCTGTTAGCCCACTTCTCCAGTCTGTCTAAGTCATCCTGGAGGATGGCTTTCCTTTCTAGGGTGCCAACCTCTCCCCTCATCTTGGTGACATCAGCAAACTGCTCTTGATCCTAACATCCAGGCTGCTTATGAAGATGTTAAACAGCATTAGGCCTAACATTGATCCCTGGGGGACTCTGCTTGTCACACATTGGAGGATGAACTATTTCCTATCACCCTCTGGGTACTGTCTGTCCACCAGTTCCCCACCCGCTGCACAGACCACTTGTCCAGGCCTTGACAACTCAGTTTCTCCAGAAGAAGGCAGTGGGGTACTGTATCAAAAGCCTTGGAAAAGTCCAACTAGACAAGGTCCACTGCTTGCCCTGCGTCAACCAAGAAGGTTAACCTTTGTCATAGCAGGTGATCAGGTTTGCTATTTTCCCCTGTTAAATCCAGGTTGGCTTTTCCCGATTGCATGTTTCAATTGATTTGTGATAGTCCTCAGGAGGATTCACTCCATGACTTTCCCAGGGAAGCTGATGGGTCTATAATTGCCTGGTTCCTCCTTGGAATGCTTCTTAAAGATTAATTATTAAATTAATAAAGGATGAAAACATTCAACTACAGTCCTGCATTTTTTTCAAAACTGGAAAGACCAGACATGGGTGTCTCAAGCAGCTCATCCCACACAAACACCCAGTTCCAAGACAGAGCTCATGTTTTACAATCAAAGCAAAAAAAGATGCACATACTGCCCAGAAGAGAAACCAATTTCAAGCAAGTTCAGTCCTTGCCTACTGCATATTACCTCCACCTACTATAGGCTGATTCAACAGTAAATGTGCTGCTAGGCCAGTTTCTGCCAATTTGTACCCTAAATTACCAGCTACCCCTCCACACAACATTTCTGTTGTCTGTGCCAGCACCAGGATGGTAATTCTTTTTTCCTAGAAGGCTACATAAGACTCAGTTGTTGAAATAATCCCTAAAGCATAATGATCTTGATCAGGCAAGTGTTGTAACAAAACCCTAATCCATGGCGTGCTGAAGTCACTGGAAATATTTTCATTAATACAAATAGATTGAATTAGGACTTGCAAATCTTTGAGGAAGCTATTGTTTTTCAAGTATAGTTCCTTTGTTAATGATAATGATACACATATGTTTAAAACCAACAACAAAAAAACCCTTTTAAAACTAAGGTCTCATGTTTTGAATTGATTGACATCTTATGTTTTTCTCCATAGGATGACATACAAGTAGAATATAGGGTGTGAGAGGTCAGGCTACTTTTTGTCTTTCAGGTTTGTATTTCTTTCTCAAAATTAATAGTGAGTAGTGGGGTGGGGAAGGGACAACATGGGGGCTGTAGGCAATGATCAGCATGACATGTGCTGTTCACCACATAAGGGCAGTCTGCAGAGTCCCTACCTTGCTCACGATAGATCTGGCCCCAAGTAATACTGGTGTAAAGGAAATCTTTTGGGGAAAGAAGAGATGTTGCATCTGTGTCCAGTCCTTCAGTGAAGCTGAAGAGCCCAAAGACAGCTGAGTTCCTGTGCAAAGAGCAATTCAGAATTGTCACTTCCATCTCAGCTACCCATCCACACCTTCCACACGGCTTTTTTCTCACCCCTTTCTCAGTCACAACCTCTCTACCTTCATCTTCTTGATGGTGAGAGGGAAAAAGGCAAGACGCAGCTGGGCAGGTATGAGGGGAGTGAGTCTTTAAGGTCTGCCTCCTGCCAGCTGAAACCACTTGTTTTACTTTAAAACCTCCTTTGGAGGTTCTATTTTCTCTTTGTTCTCAGTAAGGGCTGGGCTGTGATGCAGGTGAAGTGCAGCTCTGGCACCAGCTAAGCTAAAAAGCCCTATCTGCAGCTCCTGAGGAGAGCATCCTAGGAAGACAGCTGCACTCCTAGAGGCAGAAAGAGTGTGCCCCAAAACTTAAGTTACCTTCAATTTTAAAGTAGACTTTTCCACTGCAAAAGACAGGTGCAAGGTCTTCATTGCTGTTTTAGCCCTTACCTGATCATCTACAGCACATAAACAAGACTGCACAGGTTCAGCTGGGTTACCAGAGGAATTAAAAATTCATTGCTTATTGAGGTGGTCTCTCTCTGCCAGCTTTATTTATCTATGAGGTTATCAAGGATGCTGAAAACAGCCCAAAGGGAGAAAATGAAACTGAGTTTTAAAGGCGTGTGACAATGTCTTCATAATCCCAGTAGCTCACCCACTGTTCCTGCATACCATAGCCATTTCTGTTCCTGCAGTTCTCTGTCTGTCAGCCAGATACCATACTGCGGGCAACAAAAAAAACTGGGAAGAATTAGGGTGTGGTACAAAAGACAAGCACAAGCACAAGACTGATGCACCAGATTGTCTGCGAAGATGTGCAGCACAAAGCTGCTGCTTTCAGCGAGGGGCCTGATACCATCTCCCAGGGACACTTGCCTGAAGTTACCCCTCCTTGTGTGTGCAGGCACGTTGCTAGAAAACCACAGTGTGCTCAGGCCTGCATTCAGCTGTGCCATGACCTGAGGGTGGGAGGAAGGGAACCTGCACAGCCGGACAGCTGTCACCACCTCTCCTGTGCCTGCAGGGTTGCTGACAGGGGGCATGACTGTCCCATTAGCTCCGTCCTCTGAAAACCTATGCTGGCAGGTGCTGATCAGCACGCTGGAGTCTTCAATACATCCACACAAAGCACAATCCATGTTGCTAGAAGGCTGTCACCGCTGGAAAATGTTTGTTTTGGTTTGCCCAGGAGGGAAGAGGCAGGTGGGGAACACTGGAGTCACTGTGCACCCCCCAGTGAGCCTCAGCTCTGTCTCCAGGACAAGTGGTCAGGGGAGCAGGACTGCAGGGGACTGCAGCTAAACAGTGTTTCAGAAACCTGAAAAACCCTCATGCCTCCCTGTTGTGACTTCAGCACTGATCTGGAACACAAAAGCTTTTGCTACAGGATGCTGCCTACCTAAAATGGACCAAAGCCTAGAAAAGAGTTATCTCCTGGACCTTGCCGATCTTGCCCAGGGTGGCACTGACAATGGGTTTTTTTAAACTCCATTGAATATACAGTTTAATTGTTTCATTTTGTGAGCAAGACAATGAGCTACAAATGGAGCTACAATTCTCTTCAGTCTTTTTCTCTAACTGGCTCTAGTCCTGTTGTTAGCAGGGTCTCAAATACTACTGAAGAAAGTTCATTGATGTAAAAATATATGTCATCCATGTCTTTTGCAGAATATCTGGGGACATATTTTAAAAGGTAAACCAACCTTTAAAAGGTGGGTTTTATAAAAGCATGTGTTCACTTTACTTAAACTTTGAACCAAGCAAAGCCAACAAAATATTTTTAATTACAGCAGAGAGGCAGCTGGATACTAGACAGAAAAAAAGAAGAAAAAAGGAAGCACTAAACTTATTGTAGTGCTGTAGTACATGCCATGTAATCTGTTTCCTCTGACATCAATAGGGTTTAAGCATGTTTAGCACAGTAGGCTCCTTCTAAAGCTTTTGTGTATGTTCAGGCAGAATTTACTTTTATTTCAACAGCTGAGCTTTATTAAAATGAAGTTTAAAGTTTCTAAAAGCCTAAGAAGAAACAATAGAGTTGTTACAGTACTGGGGAAAGAGTCTAACCGTAATCATGTCCAGAAGCATTTGAACTGAAGGATAAATTAAAAAAACTGTGGAAAACAATAGCCCACTACAATGGCAAAATCCATCAGCTGAAGAAAGCAGGGCAGACGTGGTCAAGGCATTGTGCTTAAAGGATATCCATAAGATACGCGTATACAGTAACAGAGAGTGACATTCTTCATGTTGTATCAGTTTAAAAATCCAGATAGATCTAGATATAGATGTCAGCTACTAGGACAGCCAGGCTTCATTGCCCATGGACATCAGCACAGCCAGCACCTGTCTGCTCAGCAGGTTGTGTGCCTCATGGTGAAGGGATAAACATGATCCGCCCCCCCGAGCCCCCGCTGCCCCCGTGCATGGGCCGAGGCACCAGCAGCCTGCAGCCCACTGTGCACCTCCCACCAGGCTGTGCCAGCACACGGAGAGCAGTCAGGGAAGGAAAATTATAATTATCTGATGCAGATTGCAGATGGTCACTTCATTAGCATCTACCCAGAGCCACCCCTCGCAAGGCATGTGGTCGCCTTTGTCCCATTGCGAGGGAGGGTTGGCTCCCTTGTCCCCATCTTTTAAGTCCTTTCCCAGGGCTTCATCCAGAGGGGTGCTGAGCAAGGTCTCTAACATTAAAGAGAAATAAAAGACCAAATCAACAACCCTTTGGGATAGAGGCTTGAAAAGGAAATTAGAGAACAGGATTTCTGCATCGTAAAATATTAGGGACAGAGCGTATTAAATTGCTCCTAAATGGTGACAAAGGGGATCTGTTTCACTGTCTGTTTTACTAATTGTTTTAACTAAAGGATCCATCTCTCTTGTGGCATGTTGACTTTTAATTCCAAAAGTACAAATATTGCTGATGCATCATAATTAAGATACTATGCTAAATTTTTAATGAAATAAAAAACAAGTTACGTATGTTGTGCTTCCAACATTTATTTACTTGCTAAAACCAGGCCTTTTATTGAGAGTGGTTTCATGCATTCTTTCACCAGTCAAGTCAACATTACTGTCTTTTTAAAACAGCTGTAAATCTCTTTGATTGGGACTTGAGGCTGGAATCATTCGTGCTGTGTTAAACTAAACTGTCTTATCTCCTTGAGTGCTATGCAGCCTCTAGCATGTCCAGAGATGCATCTGCCCATGGCCTAAGGAGGCCAGTATTTGAAAGCTATTAATAAAGACATTTGGGGAGGAGATGGAGACACGCCTTTAACCCTCAGTGCAATGCATTAGAAGAGATGACAGTGTAGGAGAGGCATATTATTTCATTTTCAAGGATAGAAGTTATTTATTTTAAATAGGAACAATCAGTGCCCTGCAAATAACCCATTATTTTCAAAGAATGCAGGCTGCTGAACATCTGTACAGCAGGACCAAAGGCTAACCCAGATAAAGGTTTCAAACTGAATATGGGAGGAAAAATAGAATTGCCACGAAGCTGGCCCCCATAGGCACCACAGCAGGGAGACCCACACTTCTGGTGGCTCTCCCTGCACTCACAGTCCCGAAACTGCTGAACCCCAGATGGAGGACAGACCCACCCCATAGGTCTGGAGAGCCTTGGAAGTTTCCATAGGGCTGAGTGAAGAAGAGAAACCATAGAGCACATTCACATGGGAACAGAACTCCTCTCACATGGGGAATCTTCTCTTCCCACTCAGGCAGAGTCTGCTCTTTTGATGTTGAGGTGGCCCACAGAGATTCAAACTAGTCCCATCACATCTCAGTATTACCCAGGAGTACAAGTACGACTGTAATGTAGACCACAGTTCCCCAGAGATACCAAATTACAAGGCAGGTTGAATGCACAAATTGTTTTTCTGTTTTCTCCATCTCGACATGCATGATGTCAAGAAGCAAGGAGCAAGACCTTCATGAAAAAACAGATTTTTGAGGGAGGCAATATTAAAAATGTCCAAGCCGCCGGGGACAGGTGGCAGAAACTCACTCAGCTATCCAAAAGTCAGATATCTAAGTCTCTGTACTACCAGTGCCAAGAACTGGGGTTCATCCAGAGCAGAGTTGCCACAGCCACTGTGGACACCTGTCCAGAAGGTGGCTTAGTGCCTTCCAGTGTGACAAATGGGCAGGGCACCAGAGAGCTGGACTATCTCTGATTTCAGCTTCCACAAAGATGAATTTCACCCAGAGAAGAAAATCTGGAGCTTCATCTTGGCAAATACACTGCCCCTGTTCTCAAATGTATCTCATAAAACCAGGGCAGAGGTGGAGAAGAGAAGGTAGGAGATTGCTCTAGAAAGCATTCTTGCTCCTAGTTTTCCTTTGAACCAGCTCTGCTGGGAATACTATCTTTCAGGTGCTGAAGGTGGTGTTGACATGTACCAAATGAGTTGTAGGTCCCTGTCCCCACGCTCCCTACCCTTGCTCTCTGCTTGTTTCTCACAGTTCACCAAGCAGATCCACATTTTTCTCTTAGAGGTCATGTCCAGAGCTGTCTGCTGTATTTTCTTCCAGGCTGGGGTACCTGTGTTTAACACCAGGCAGTCAGGAAGGAGTATGCTCATGGCTAGGGGAAAAGCAAACAAGTTATCACTTTGCAAGGCAGGGCATGCCTTTGCAGCTGTCATTTTTTATTACAGTAGAAGAGGGAAATGTCCCTCTTTCATTGCAACCAAGATTTGGCCTCAGCTTTCCTTCCTGTGGTGGCCTCCTCTACAGAGGTGAAATCTCAGCCATCTCAATTGTCTGGTGCCACAACTGTCTTATTGATCTCCACAACACCCACCAAGGTAAAATGAAAATCTGAGTACTACCTCTTACAAACTGTCCTCAGGGAGCACACAGCTGGTGAGATACAAAAGGACAGCCTTGCCCCTGAGAAAAGCAGAGGTACAAAAATGGACTGTAAATTCTTTCAGGGTCAAATCTGACAGTTTTCTCACTTTAGAGACAAATCTGGCAGTTTTTTCACTTAGACAAACACTACCACGCACCCAGGATTTGGTGCCTTTTTAAATTAGGAATTTCTCAGAGTTCTGGGATCATTTACCTATGTGATAAGGATAGAACACATAATAAATGGAAGTCATACAAAACCCACAGCATCTACCTTGATATGTCAAATTCTTACCTTGCAAAAACTCAGTCATGGGATTTGCTTCTTCAGTGCCAAGTCTGGAAAGTCACAGTGAAATCACCACTCCCTGAGGAGCACATAAATGGACTGCCTTAGCAGGTCTTGAAGCTCTTCCCTCACCCAAAATCACAGAAGGCTTGCACTGTAGTTCATTTCCACGGCCTTCAAAATTGCCTTTAGCTTTTTCTCCCAGAACAGTCTCTTTTGTTCAAATTTATTGCCACCACAGAAATCCCATCACAAAAAAAAAAAAAAAGAAATCTTCATGAATCAATGCTGCAGTTATAATAGGCGCAACAATCCACTCAGAACAAAGGTGTGGTGATTTTCTTGCAATTAAAATTGTGAGGTTTTTTTAAATTTATATAGAATTCTAATGGTTTTGTCCAAACCCAAATGTTTCTATTTAAACCGAAAAATTATGAAGACAGAAAATTGCAGTTGGAGGAGAAGGGGGCTATGAAGAGTCCTCCCACAAAACACACGCCATTGTCAGACTATCACTCCTATTTCTAAATTTTTCATCACTGCAGTAACTGAGCAGCCTGAAGTCTAAATCAAATTTAGTTTCATTTCAGAAGTGCTAAAGAGATTAAACAGCTTACAGATTAGATGATATTGCATGATATGCCCTATACATAATCATATAGAAACTGGAGATCAGCTTCCCACTAATTGTGCATTGATTCACTTTAAACAGGCTATAGATAAAAGCTAAAATATTAATAATATTTTATTGTATTTTAACTCACTCCTGTTTTTATTAACTTGTTCATTTGTTTTAATGAATTATTTAGCTTTTCTCATAAGATTTATTAATGAGTAAGACCATAGTTACACCTGTAGTTTTATATTATATCTATGGCTGAGAGAAAATACCAAGGAAAAAAAGCAGAAAGAATTCTTATAAAGTATCTTTGTTCCACTTGTACTATGGTTTGTAATTTTTTATTACTATTTTGTTGCCTTACTCCACACAAGTGAATTAACCAATGGGTGCCTAGGGACATGTAGCACATGTTCAGGGTTTGTGGCACAGGAGTGGATAAACAAAGATGGTAATATTGGCTAATAGAACATCACATCCCGCAGGGGGCTTTCTTTTCTTTGTACAGTTCCAACAAGAAAAACTATCCCTTTAAATGATGAAAGGCATCTGCCTCCATGAATTTTAGGCTAGCAGGATGCAGTTGCAACTATTTGCTTCCGAATCAGCTTGCAGCTGGGTGCAAATTCATGCAGTTCCCCTGCTTTCATCTGACCTTCAACATTATCTGTGTTGTTATCTCTTCAGCATCAAAAATCTCAACAGACTTGAGCAGAACTGGCACAAGAAACCTGTGCTAGAAACCACACCAGCTCAAAAGACAGTAAGGAAAGTGGCAAAGCAGTGGTTATTTCCCTGCAATTGTAATAGACCCTTTCCTTGAACAGAAGGCTTTCAGAGCCTCACATTTTCAGAACTGAAGATAAATCAGCATATATGAAAAGTTTCATTAGCATTACCTTTAAAATGAAGAATCTGCTGCTTCCATTATGCCCAGAACAGAATATTTTAATCAGTGCTTTCTGTGACACTTTGACTATGGCTACATACTTTACCTGCCATCTTTCCGATAAAAAAAAAAAACAAAATTTCTGTGTGCATCTACCTTGAGCAACACAGACCGTGAAGTCTAGATATACTGCCTTTCTAAGTAAATACAAACCAGCATGTTCCCTTGTGCTTACAAGTTGTGATGATTCATCTAGGATCAAAGATTCATCAAATTTAAGACATAAAGAAAATACATTTGTTTAAATAATTTATTCCCAAATTTATCTTGATTTAAAGATATCAAGAAACAAAAACCCCCACCAACTCTCTACCTACCTTACTTCACATTTGCTTACCCTCTGTATTGAGAACCTGACTTAATTTCCTGTGTGAATGCATGTTGTTTCAGCTTCCAGCTGCCAGTACTAATTCAGGAGCCCTTTAGTAGCCAGTATTTTTTCCCTTTGAAAGTTCTCATGCTTGTACACCACACCTCAACTATTTCTGTGTCTTCCTTCACTGCTATTTTCAGTTGTTCCCAGCTCCCCTTTACTGTGTGAACCCCAGGACAGCAGGCAGCACACCACTATTGGTCTCATCAAGGCGTTCACATAGAGGCTTCTGCCCTGCTTCTACCTGTGTAGACCTACACAATCCCACTGGGAATTTATATCCATCTCCTTTTCTAAACATGCTTTCCCTCCCCTGCCTTACCCTAAGGACCACCTTTCATGTCCCTCAGGTACAGCTTTTATTCTTAGCACAGAAATGCTTTTTTCTTCAAATGGACCCATCCTTCCAAGGAATTTCAAATACTGTTTAATTGTCCCCACCGCTGTTTATAACTCAGAGTTGTCTGCAAATTTTGCCAGCAGTGATATTGCAGTTCCAGCTTCTCCGAAGAAAAGCTAAAGAACATCATCTTTAATGTCTAGTTTATTCCTTCCCTTGTTGGTCACAAACTACCAGTTTGCTGTATTTATGTCATCCTCTCTTGAAATGTCTGTGATATGGCTTTTTTGGGGTGATCTGGCATGCAGTTTTTTATATTTCCATTGTGCATCTTCTTCATGAGTCTTCAGGCCATGCTCCAAGAATATTCTCTGCCCTTTGGCAAAAATAACACACCTACAGCAGGTCGGGAAGCTGTTCCTTTTCATAGAATCATAGAATCAGCTGGGCTGGAAGGGACCTCAGAGATCATCAAGTCCAACCCTTGACCCACTACCACTGCCGTTACCAGACCATGGCACTGAGTGCCACATCCAGTCTCTTTTTAAATATCTCCAGGGATGGAGAATCCACTACTTCCCTGGGCAGCCCATCCCAATGCCTGATCATCCTCTCCATAAAGAAATTCTTTCTAATATCCAACCTAAACCTCCCCTGGCACAACTTAAGACTGTGTCCTCTTGTCTTGCTGATAGTTGCCTGGGAAAAGAGACCAAACCCATCTGGCTACAGCCTCCTTTCAGGTAGTTGTAGAGAGTGATGAGGTCTCCCCTGAGCCTCCTCTTCTCCAGGCTGAACAGCCCCAGCTCCCTCAGCCTCTCCTCATAGGATCTGAGCTCGAGTCCCTTCACCAGCCTGGTTGCCCTCCTTTGGACCTGCTCCAGGACCTCAATATCCTTCCTGAACTGAGGGGCCCAGAACTGGACACAGTACTTGAGGTGTGGCCTCACCAGGACTGTTGGTAGATGATAGAGAGAGGCTTGGTGAGCTCTTCTGCCAGCTCCCTCATCACCCTTGGGTGGATCCCATCTGGTCCCATAGACTTGTGGGGATCCAAGCAGTTCAGCAGGTCACTGACTGTTTCCTTCTGGATTATAGGGGGGCTGTTTAGCTTCTTGTCACCTATAAGCTCCAGAAGCCAGCTGTCCTCAGGATAACCTGTCTTACTGTTCCTTCCTCGTAGCTGGAAGGATTCAGTCCTAAAATCTCCCTCAAAACTCAGAGCTAGTAATGAGGTTTCCTTACACAGCTGTGCCATTGGGAGAGGACTGATCTGTTGGAGGTATCACATCTTGGGTTTGATAGAGAGTTCAAGCCCTGGGTTCTTCACAGGAAGCTGCATGGTTGGAGGCAGCTGAAACAAGCAGAGAGGTAACGCTTGTGTGTGGCTTTTGGTTGATCTCAGAGAATGGGCAAAACAAGTTCACATCTGCCTGCTGAAGGCCATGTAGACACAATCCTAGGGCACAAACAGCAGAGCTGTTTTGTGTGGCCTCCCCTTCCCCCACCACCAACACACACTGAGACATTTTCACCAAAATTTATTCACTTAAGCAGAGGAGGGGGCGGCAGAATTTTAAGAGAGATGTGCTTAGCAGGTCTAACCATAGCAAAGGGCTATATGGAAGCATTTTTCTGTAGGGAGTGAAGAGGGCAGGGACGGCAAGGAGGAATGTCCTGACTCCTTCTCCAGTGGGAGAGCTGCAGCATTCCTGGCAGGATAGGCAGTTTGAGGGATGAGTTGGAGATAGTTCTGCATCCCCAGGACCCCACCACCAGGGCTTCACTTACACCTCACTGCTGTGGGCAGCAGCCAGCTGCTTGGCTGAGGTAGCTGGGAGGCTGCTTCCTCCTACCTCTATCCTCTTCCTTCTACCTTTATTAAAGCTAATGAGAAATTCTTTGTGCTGTTTTTTAAGCAGACTGAAAGAAAAAGCATGATTGGATGGCATTTGTGTATTTCAAGCAGGAGTTTATGCATTCAAAGAAATATAGATAGCAATCTTGACTTTTTTTTGTTGGTTGGGTTGCAAAAATATCAAGAAGCAAAGGTGCCCTGAAACTAATTTCTGTCGTATTCTCCAGACAGCTTGCTCAGTAGCATAAATCCTATTAATAGATGACCCCAGATGTTGCCTTTTGAGCAGTGGTGAGCTCTTCAAGAGCATGAGCAAGGTTTTTAATGGCTCTATAACTTCCCTACTGAATAAACAGTCTTCTTTCCTCCCCTTCTCCCAAGTATGACTGCTTCATCAGCACTTCCCTGGCTGAGTGTGAAACATGGGCATGCTCAACAATAAACCCTCTTTTTCCATATCTGTACTCACATCACTAAAACTCTTTGTGCCACGCTTAGAAAAAAAGCTCCCACCCCTCTCCCCATTCTCCTTGTGTGCGTGCCACAGATCCTCAGATTAAAACCTGGCTTGTTGAGCTAGGCTGAGCCTTACTTCAACACCCTTTAATCAACCAGAAGGAAGTCCCTGAAACATGTGCCATAGCTGCCATCCTGGAGAGTGCCACTGAGCCCAGCTTCTAAAAAGGATGCAGATAGCTGGGGCTGGGAACAGTACAGGATGCTACTGATGTAAACTGATGAGCACTCAAAAGTTGGCTTGTGACCTGCTGAGGAAAAGTCCCTTCCAGCATAATTAACTGTGCTCAATGCACTGGAAACTCCTGTGTATGCCTTTCTTGAAAAGACTCTGAAGAATAGATTAAAAAATTACCTTTGAGCTTATTTTCTTGGCCTCTTGCTCCCTCTTTCTGTCCTTTTAAAGTTCATGGATCTCAGACTTGCTGCTGTTGAAGGATCTGCTCAGAATGATGATGCTCTAAAAAAGGAGACCTGAAACAAGGAAGATAGCTTAGCTAAAGAAACTTAGCTGAAAGCAAAAGTACAAACCAGAAAATCACCTTTATCCTGGCCCAAACCAGGACAAGGGGTTTCAACACAACGATGAACAAAATTCAGTGCTAAAGCCATCTTTTATTTTGCTTTTGCTGAAATGAGCTCTTACAATATCCCTTTTGCACGATTTGCCCAAAGTGTGACAAAACCAGAACTTATCTTCAGGAAGAAGAGCCACGGAGGAAAGGCTCTTGTTTTACCACTGAACTTTCCCAAGCAAACCTTCTCTCAGAAAAAAGGTGCTGTGACTTTGGGTTTTAAGACCTATTGTGAAAGACCCATGCACTCTGTCAGCTTCCAGTCCTTCAGCCCAGTCACCTTGAAAAGCCATGGGGCTAATGCAGGCCTGCTGGGCTCTGAGCTGCAGGCTGGATAAACCCCTGCATTAACACTCTGCATCTGCCTCTATGTGTAACTGTACTTCCCTACTGCTGTTTGCACAGTGTGGGATCATCATTCAAAATTATAGCTCTCTCCTTATTAAAGTACTTGGATTTAATCAAGGTTCCAGTAGCTTGGGGATGACATAGGCTGCCCACAGAACAGACAGCATCCCAAACTAGATTAACTAACTGAATAAATAGATAAAGAGGACAGAAAGGAAGCAGTGCTTCTGTTCCTTTCACTTTTCACTTCTGCATTCCAGCTGCCAGGGCTGAGGGCCAGCACTTGCTTTTGCAGGCAGCCAGAGCTGCAGGCTGTGTGTGTGCTTTCTTTCATATCAGTGCTGCTGAGCTCTGCTGCTGGACAGACCACGCTGCATGCCAGCATGGGAGAGGACACCCCTTGGGTCACCCCTCCAGCTGACCCTGCTTCTGGGGGAGAATGGAAGGCAGAAGTAGGGAGAGGCTGGAGGAGGGAGATGTGAGACAGGAGTTCTGCAACCCTGTGGCTACCACAGTACCATGTGCCATGGCCCTCTCATGCCTAAAAGCCTGGCTAGAATTTTCCCATCTATAAATATTACGTTCACCACTATCTGGCTTATTTTCTAGTAACACTTGAAGTTTTCATACTAGATCATGGATTCTGCAAACAGCTGTGCCCATCATTCCTAACTGGGGGTTACCATGTCCTTACCAGACAGCACTGTCACCTTGGTTATGCCAAGAAAAAGGCACACAAGCCCTCGCTCCTCTGCTTCATGCCAGACAGTGAGCAAAAATGCTTTCCTCAGCTATGTAACCTCACCCAGCTGCCTTGCCCAGGAGCTCTCACTGAATCATGTCTTCTGACAGGAGTAGTAGCTTCCAGCAACCAGGACAGGAACATCTTCATCCTGTGAGGTTCATGGCAGAAAGAACATGCACCCATATCTTCACTCTGCAGCTCTGGCAGCAGGTACCAGACCATCCTTGCCATGCGTTCTGCTTCCTGGTCATCATCTATCACTTGTGCTTCTGAAACATGCTACTGTCCCTGCATCACAGCTGTGGACATCTCAGAAACACTGAAGCCACAATAAGAATGGAGATGCCTAGATTTGGCATCCATTTTTGCTATTTTGACTTTTATGGTACTGAAAAAAGGAATGCCAAGCACTCAAAGTGGATCAGCATAGAAACCATGCCATCATTTGTCTTGTAGTCAGGATGTTTTGGATTTGAATTTTGTAATTTTCCCCAGCTAGGCAAAATCAGTGTGGATCATTAGAGGTAGAATCCCCCACTGAAGCAACACAGAGTCATCAGAGGACACAGACATGTTTCTCTCCTGCAAGCTGTCTTCCCTGAAGGTTCTGTTTGTGTTACTGCAGGATCATGCTCAGCTTTTTAGTTTTGCAGAGCCAGCTTATCAGGTACCACACTTCTCTATCAGTGCTGAACCCATTTCTGAACACTTGCTTATGAGCTGCTCCAAGCTCTATATCTAGAGGTGCAAAAGAAGTCTTCGTGCTATTTTGCTGGTGGCTAGTTTTTGAGTGCTTGATCACTGCAAAAGTTTGTGTCAAAATACAGTACACAGTGCTTGACAAAAGCTAGGTGCTTCATAACAGTAGCTAAAACAGTCAATACTCTTTTCAGTGTAATTGAAGCTTCCTCAGGCTTAATACAGGCAACTCTGGGCAAATGGGTTTATCTTCAGTTTTACCTCTTCAGTTTTAATGTGCTATTTAAGATGCTGTAAGATAAAGTTAAAATCTGTTTAGGATTCACTGCATAGAACCCTGTCCCAAGTGGATCATAGCACTCCTTTCTTTTTAACTGTTGGCCAGAAAAAGAACAGGTGATTTCTCCAGCTAAGGCTGCCCTTGGATGGAGGACTCAGCAAGAGAGAGAACCAGTTCAATGACCCTCACCCTTCTGCATCCCTTCTGCTGGGAATGAGAGAGGAGGTTGAATCCCCGTTGACAGCGGAGTACTGGAGACTCCAGACAGAGTACTGGGGACTTCATGGCATATACCTCATGGAACTGCCACTGTCCTGGGTCTCCCCTGTCCTGGGCAGGGAAGGGTTTAGGTGTGCCAGCTTGAGCAAAAGCCAGGCCTTGCTTTAGGGGTGGCCATGTGTAATCACATAGCACTGAAGCTATCACTGCAGATAGCACTTAGAAGTAAAGCTCACAAAATAATCCCTGAATATATATATATATGAATATACAGACACCTTTTTTTTTCCTTTTTTTCTTTTTTTTATGTGAAAGTCCAAGATATTTGTGCCTATCCTCACCTACCTAGAGCTTACCAGGACACAAAGCCTGAGGAATTTTAAGCATTACTGCAAAGTACTGTTCCTCATTAAATTCTATCCCTTCACACCCATGTCCCCTCACCTCACAGTATTAGGTGCTGCTGCTCCTACCTTGCAGCACAAAGCTATCAGCCCCGAGAAGTGATGATAGCCTATTTCAGGACTGCAGCACTGCTGTGAACAAGGTGCTCAAGCATGATACATTATCCCTCCAAGGCTGAAAATATCACCTCTGCGATGCTCCTAAAGTCTGAGTTAGGTGAGGTTAACACCACAGCCCAGGTTTCTCGTGTGATAGAACATTATGCTCCCAACCAAAAAATCAAGACTGTTTGTACAGTCCTTAGGATTGATCATTTGCACCCCTCTGTGCATGATTTATGTGATATCTGATGTTGGCAGAAGAGTCTGGAGTTCAGAACACCATTCCAATAAGCTTTTAGACATATGACAGGATTTGGTTAATTAAAACTTCCTAATGGCAGCCCCATTGTGTATCACTGAATTTTCCAAATTAACAACTCTGAGACTAAAGACTGTCAAACCGTCAAAGGACACTTCACCAGACATTAAATTTATTTCCCCACCAGATGTAATAATAGTTCTAATGTATTTACTTCAGTGATTCTCAGTGTAAACATATACTTTTAAAAGTTTAATATATTTGTCATGACATGAAAAAATACTCAAAAAAACCCCAAACTAGTCCACAAAAAAGGAATTCCACTAGCACAGTCTCCTATACATCCAAATCAGAAAATAAAGGGGTATCTGCCACCAGCTGGGCAGTAAAAGACAGATTTCTTTTAAATCAGGATTTTCTGCCCTGGCACAATAATGACCTGTACCATAGCTCATGCTGTTCAAATGTTTAAATAAAGTTATAAGTAGGTGCTTCCATGACAGCAGCCACTTCTCTCTGACTCTGTGTTTATAAAATTGTATACACCTGAAATATAATTCATCTAAGGCTTCATTCAGGCTCAGAATTTCCACACACACACACAGCCAAGATGAATCTTCCTCCAAGCAGAATGCACTTGATAGTCCTATCATAGGGCAACACCACACAAAACTGCTGGGAACAAACTGAAGAGTGCTTTATCCAGTTGCAGCTGCCTGGGGTCAATGAAGAAGATATTAGTTTTATTTTTAGCTTGCTTTTATAACCTGATTGCATTTTTCATTAGATAACCCAGTAGAGGTTCTCCTCTCTGTTGCTTTGGGTTTCTTTTAATAATCAGATTGTGCACCTTACAAATGAACAAGTTCTTAATAAATAATTGACTGTTTAATGTGAAGCAAAAGAAGCAAACAGTGGCATCACTTGACTAAATTTTTTCTTAGTTTGTTAACAGAAACGTTAGGATGTTCATCACTGAAGCATTCCAGCACCTCTCAAACAATAAAGGATTTGGTCTCTTGATACCAATGAGAAGTGGTATAAAAAGAGGGTAACAAGTTGGGAGCAGAGCAAAGACCAATTAAAAAGCCTGCTTGCAGTCTCAAGAGAAATAGCAGGCTGCTAATGAGCTGGTCTTACCTGATGACTATTTTTTAGTCTCTCAACAGTCCTGGGTTTAGTTTTTAGTTCAGGTTGGAAGACCATAGAAAGAAGGACGGACTGTGGGTGAAAATCAAGAGCCAAACGTGCTTGAAGTTTGGCTTTTGATATCAAGTACTGAATGTGTATTTGCTTTTGTGTAAAGTTGGAGTCCTTGCTTGGTAAAATCTGTGCCATGATATTTTTAGTAAAACTAGCAGTAAGGGTTCAGAAATCATGAATCAGATTTTAAGAAATCATTATGTTAGCATAGAAATTATAGGAATTTATTTTAAGGAATACTTTTTTGTTTGGTTTGTTTTCATTTTTTCTTAATTTACACTTACTCCAAAAAAAGTCTTGAAATTTTATGCAACAATGCCTTCTGGAGTTCCTTCTGGAGCTGTGTTTTTAAGACAAATGCTCAATGTTCTAAACTCATGGAAAATATTGTTAGAGTTGATACTGTAATTATTCAATAGCACTGATTATGCAGGGAGAATAATTCTAGCAACTTAAAAGGATATGCCTTATGAAGCCTGGGGGCAGACAAACATGAAGATTTTAGACAGAATTTCAATAGTTGTTGGCTTCTGAGCCAAGACAGAGGGTTGGATTCCAAAGCCACATTACTGGCCTTGTCAGATCTTCTCCAGTTTTGAACTAAAGACCCAGAAGAGCAGGACAAGATCAGGATTTACTGATGCTGTGGCCAAGCACCCAGACACTACTGGCGCTGAGTTTTCTTGACTGTAGCTGGCACCGAAGTTGGGTGAGAGAGAAGCTACTGAGGCAATGGCACGATGCAGTTGCCTGCACAGAGTGGGCTGATGCCCTCCAGATGCTGGTGTGATCGATGAGGCTGGGACAACCAATGGACACAACCATCAGGAACCCAAAATGGCAGCTGGGGGCCCAAGTGATGCCCCCCATACTTCCCACAGCACCTGCCTCCAGTGCTCAGATGTGTTTATGTGCTAAGCCCAGCGTTACCTCCCTGTGCCATGACACACAGTCCTAGTTTGCTTCAATGTACTTGGGAGACCTGAATAACTACAGAACAGGATGATATTTAAAAGAAATGCAGATGTTGATTAGGGACATGGGTTAGTGGTGGAGTTGGCAGTGCTGGGTTAACAGTTGTACTTGATGACCTTAAAGGACTTTTCCAATCAAAATGACTCTATGATATGTAATGGAGCAGAAATATATTCTTTTCTTTTTTTTTCCCAAACAAGTTTAGCACTACTAAGTTAAACTAGAAGTTTAAAATCCTTTGCTGCAACAGATGATCTTTCCATCCTGACCAACATCCACCTACCACTGCCTCCATCTCTAGTGAGACTCATTTGGCAATCACTAAGCTAGCACACATTTACTTTCCCTGATAATAATGGTAATGAGTTATTGGATTTGCATCACTGATGGTTAAAGCACTGTGCAAATTGCAAGGAAGGAGAAAACTCCCACTTGAAAAATCTGTATCTTATTGTAAAAATATTTTCTCCATGCACTTATCTTATTGTAAAAATATTTCCTCCGTGCATTTATCTGTCTTTTCATTGTGTAAACACATCTAGTCTTGTTCTTAAAGTGGTAGCTTGTTCCCAGTTAGTTTCCTCTTATATAGGTCTTTGTGGCTGGAAACTTTTAATTCCTCTCTTAAGCCTCTTTTTTAACTTTTAAAATAAGTGTTTTGATCAGAAGCGAGAACACTGGAGCTGGCCAAGTATGTATGCAAATTCAGCCAAAGCCTTTTGCCCAGTTGATTCAATCTTCCCTTTAATCCCCACATGATCCGCAATAACAGATAAAAATTCTGAATAGGAGAAAGAAAAGAAAAAAAACAACCCTGAGGAAGCAATTTTGATTTCTCTGAGGAAGCACTGGAGGCTCTTGCCCCAGGGGAACTCTCCCCAGTTCATTGGAGGCTTTCAGACACCATGGTGATGGGGGTTCTTGTGAATAATTAGACAGATAAATGGGAAGGGCTTTTGATCTCTGTTAGCCTGTATTTCATTTTGTCAGCTGGGGAAGAGGCTATTCAAATCTGTCAGTTGCAGGAGGTCAGCCAGGAGAGAGAAAATGTCTTCATTACAGCCTTCTGTTCAGTCAGGCCTCCCAGCTGACCTTGGCAACCAGGCTTGTCAGTCAGATGAGGCAAATTTTCCAATTGAGGGAAGACATGACTGCACAGGGTTTATCCCCAGTGTAAGAGCTCCGAGGTGGCTGCGTGAGGCCAAGGACAACTTTGATTCCATTGGGACATCCCCCCCAAAACTGCCACAGGATTTGAGGGCACCTTTTCCCCAGTGGGGTGATTGCAGGAACCCTGAACCTGTTTCTATCAGTGCTGTTTTCAGTGCCACTGGGGTGGGAGGCTCCAAAGACATTCCTGAGCTGAGCCTTTATAGAAAATATCCTTACTCTGAAGTTAGAAATTCCTAAATAGTAGTTACATTTTCTGCACTGAACCTTTTCAATCAGCTAGTTCACTCTCATGGAGCTGATATACGTTTCAGGCAATGGAGCTGGAGTTCACTTTAGTTTACATTTCAGGCTGAAAAGGAGTTTCTTGTGTTTAAAGATCATGCTCTGGCTCTGTGGGCACAGCCCCGATGAGCTTTGTGGAAATATTCAGGAAGGAAGCTGGGGCAGCTTATCATGATGCAGAGCCCTGTCTCATGGAGAAGGAAGATCTCAACTATTCAGAAGGGAAAAGGAGAGTGAGTACATTTTTGCAAGAGGATACATAAAAATTGAAATAGGAATTCCAATCCCATTATTTGGTAATGGGATTTGTAAACCTCATGTTCACAGGCTGAGATAAACAATATATGCTTCCCAAATTCCTCTTGGAATAAGAGCTCCTTGCAGCATAGCTAAATTACACAGTAAGTTATCATTTACAAAAAGCAAAAATAAGAAAAAGAGTCAGCAAAATTAATTTATTTCTAAAGGATTTCTCAGTTTTTGTATTGAAGGGCGGTAAAGAAGAGTCTCCTCCAAAACCACATTCTTAACGGAGATGGTTTTACTGTGTTGTATTATTTCCAGAAAGCATTATAAAAATGTTCCCTTTACTCAAGCCATCCAGGTTTTAATAGTACCAAAGCAAAATATGCTCTGCTATTAGCATAAAATAACATTAGCATAAATGTGAAAGAGTCACCATGCTGAAAAAAATTTCCATAATAATCGAGTGCAGAGAAAAACAAACAATTTTATTGATAGGGAAATTACACCTAGTTGCTGAATATAAAACTAGTGCTCTGTTCAACGTCCCTTTACTAGCATTGAAAGTGTATATTAATTTGTAAGTGTAAATGAAATGTAAATAAAACACTCGGTTCGCTCTGGCCATAGAAAACTGCTGATAGTATTTCAGTGCAGGAACCCAGGAGACATATTTGGATTCCACATCCTAGACCCTGAGTTAGCAGCATCTGATACCTTTGTGGTAAAGATTCATTCAGCTGCTGCGTGGTGATATACTTGTGACAGAAAGCACACTACCAAGTAGTCTATAAGAGATACTGACTTTGGGGGAGAAGGGATCCTTGGGGTATTTTTGCTTATTTTCTTTTGAAAAGAGTATTCTTCAGTACTTTGTAGCAATAATCCCAGATATTGCAGTTTGAAGTTGTACAGCTGCAGTGCTTTGAACTGTTACAGAGGTGCTTTTCTTTGCAATAGGATTGTATTTCCAAGGGAAAGCAAACTGCTTCTTTTACTAACTGAAGAGCAATAAGGAAAGCAGCTATGGAAAACGAGTCCAGCTTAGAGGGACCACACCAGTCATGAAGTCTACAGTGTGGGCTATACAGCCCCAGAGCTGGAGATGGGAGATGGGGCTCTGGAGTCATCACCATTCTGGCAGTGGGATGCCCCACCAGCTCCTGTCTCCTTCAGTACATGGTGGCAGTGACAAAATCAATGGGTTTGAGTATCTTGCAGGCTGGAATTTATTAGCAGGAAGTCTGGAAATCCACTGGAAGTCTGGAGCTTATACACACACAGGAGCTTGATGGAGCCCACAGGGTGCTGTGGTCACAGCAGCAGTGAGCTGGGCTGTAGGAGAAGGGACCCCTCCACCCATCTCAGCAGTCCTGGTAGAAGCAGATTTCTTCCTCCTGCCTGTAAATGTGCCTAGGCACTGAGGGCTGTTCTCCCCATCCCCTCCTGCAGCTATAAACACTCCTGCAAAGTAGGTCTGAAGCACTTCCCAGTCAGCACATCAGTGCTTTACATCCCCTGCGTGCTCTACACGGTGGCAAATTATTGCCCGCGGGGCAGCGCAGTGGAGAAAAAGGTCCTGAAATTGTGCCTTTAGCTGTGCTCCTGCCAGGCAGCCCCCACAGAGCCCTCCCTGCATGGCTCATCCTCAAAATGCTATTTGGGGGTGAAAGGTCTGGGGGGGATGGGAGTGATTGTGTGGCTGCACAAAGCCAGTTGAACAGTTAATGCTTTAACCTTGCGTATAATTTATACAATAAACAAAGTCACATGTTTCTCTAATAATTTAGATGTAAGCAAATGTTGATTTATTCAGGAAGGCTACTGCCAGCAGCAAAGCCTGCAGCACTGAAATTTGAATTAAACTAGGACAGAAGCAGGCTAGTCTATAATAACATTTGTATAATTTTATTTTTGCCCTTGGCTCAGTTCATTTCCTTCTACAGTAGATGCATGAAATTGGTTCTTCAGCCACCTTTAGCTGATGTTCATTGATATCAGGGGTAGGCAGAGAAGCAAGAGAATGTAACCTTTTTAGACTTTGTGTTTGCAGTCGTAAGGCCATAAATTCTTAGGTCATTTACGACAATAATTTTCTTCTGTGCCTTTTCTTCCTGCAGTATTCTCTGAACAGCTCCATTTCACATGGAGTGATGGGGCTTTCCCCCCCATGTTTTTTTCTTGCATGGAGACTTCTAGAATAGAGCCTGTTAAAGAGATGCAAATATTGTGTTGTTTTTATTCTTTTATTCAGGCCTGAGGGCATGAAATTGGAGTTCTCTTACTCTGCTTTCAACATGAAGGAGGAGGACTGTTTGAAACTTTAAAAATGATGGTGAAAAAAATTATGCACTGGTACAGATATCTGGAATGGGTCCCTTGGCTTCTCTTCTGGTGTTGCCTTGGAGCAGAAAATGTGCTGGCTAACAGGGAAGATGCAGAGCAGAGTGGGGCAGTGATTTCACCAGGCATTTCTGGTGGCAATGAAAGCCCTGCTCCAAAGCCTCAGGGGAGTCACAGTGCCAGAACACATGCATAAACCACTTCACTTTTGTCCAAGGAACCCACAAGAGGTTTCCAAGCAAAGTCAGAAGATTCTGCTATGTGAGAGAGATCTTCCTTTTCCTGGCTGGCAGGTGCAGGAGGGGAAACCTGGTGTTCCCTGACTGTGACCCCATGGACCATCTCCAGGGCTGGGCTGATGTATCCTGAAGAGCCTGTTTGAAATGCTCCTGAGGGTCTGGTGGTCACTTTTATTGAGCTAAGAGAGACATTCTTTGGCTGAGGGGATTTTA
Source organism: Florisuga fusca (assembly GCA_038090715.1). NCBI lineage: Eukaryota > Metazoa > Chordata > Aves > Apodiformes > Trochilidae > Florisuga > Florisuga fusca. Next base: position 20,269,754 of record JAAWXA010000005.1, read on the forward strand.
TGGGCAAAGAAGTGAAAGCAAAGTGGAGGCTGGAGAGCAGGGGAAGTGAGGAAAGCTATGACAGACCTGGTAGAAGAGTTCTAATGTCTCTGCCTGGCAACATGATGAGGATCATGTTTTAACTGCAGTCAGGACAAGCACGGGAATGACTCAAATTATTTTTTTACAGACATAAACCTGAATGCTCATCATGAACTGAAGCAGTGGTTATCTTACACATAACACTCACATATGTGCTGAGTTCACTGCTAGAGTATTTACTAAAGAGTAACTTCATTTTTGCAGTCCTCTAGGTTGAAAAGAAAAGCTTCTAAACATGAGTCAACATTAAACCAAGTCCCATGGGCCTAGGGTAGTTTCTGGGACTAAGGAGCTGCTTCTAGCCATGCAAATGTGCCTGTCCTCAGCATGCACAGACCCTGAAACCTGTCAGTGACACTTTCAAGGACCAGGATGATAAAAGTTTGAGCTGAAATAGCTACCTGATGTGATTCAGTAGAGGTCTGTGGATGATTGTCGGGATGGGAAATGCCAGCCTTAAGCTCCTTCCTTGAAAAAGTAATATAGTGTCTCTCCTCACCATACAGTGACCATGAAAATGATACCAACCTCTCGGATTCAAAGTTCATTCTCCTCCTGTCTCATAAGTGTAGAAAAGTAAACAGGACAGTTTTCCAGTCCTAAATCCTAACAGTATGTGACCTACGGATGCCTTAATCTTTCTCACATGGAAACCAGAGACCATGACATAGTTCCCTTTAAATATATCTCCCTAGCTGCAGACCAGAGTAAGGGGGAGGAAAGTCATCTCTATGTGACTGCTGTGTCCATTCAGCTCAGCCCATGGCAATAATTGCAGACTTCTTTTCCACTTCCCCTCCTCTTCCTCTCCGCACGTGATGCTTAATGAAAGTAAGGGAAGGGCAAGACCTGAGGAAAAATACTTGGGGGTGTTGGCTGACGAGAAACTCAACATGACCCGGCAATATCCACTTGCAGCCCAGAAAGCCAACTGTATCCTGTGCCGAATGAAAAGTAGAGAGGACAGCAGGTTGAGGAAGGTGATTCTCCCACTCTGCTCTTGTGAGACTCCACCTGCAGAACTGGGTCCGATTCTGGAGTTTCTGATACAGAAAGGACAGGGACGTGTTGGAGTAGGTCCAGAGGAGGGTTATGAAGATGATCTACGGGCTGGAGCACCTCTCTGATGTTGAAGGCTGAGAGAGTTGGGGTTGTTCAGCCTGTAGAAGAGAGGGCTCAGGGGAGACCTCCTAGCAGCCTGCCAGTAACTAAAGGGGGCCTACAGAAAAGCTGAAGAGGGACTTTTTCAAGGGCATGTAGTGATAGGATGACGGGGTGGGATTTCAAATTGAAGTAGGAAAGATTTAGATCAGATATGGAAAAGAAATTTTTTCCTGTGAGGGTGGAGAGACATTGGAAGAGGTAGCCAGGGAAGTTATGGATGTCCCTCCGTGGGGGGCATTCAAGGCCAGGTTGGATGGGGCTTTGAGCAACCTGGTCTAGGGGGAGGTGTCCCTGCCCATGGCAGGGGCTTTGGAACCGTTCCATGATTTTATGGTTCTGTGATTTGCTTCGCCAGAGCATGTGGAAAGCAGGAGCAGACTGCAACACCATCACCCACAGCCTCCCAGGCTGCTCCTTAGGTAGAACAGCCATGTGCTGCCCCTGACCTGGGGCAAAGTCATGGCTGATTCCTTAGTTCCCTTATTATTATTTGGAACATCAGAGAAGATCCTCGGCTGGAATAAATATTCATTGCTCCTGGCCCTCACCCACTGGTTTCCAAAATCACATAGAAGTAGCCACATTTATGCTGTTAGCACTGAATTTGTATCACACTTCTGTGGTCAAATAAATAAATATCACTGTATCCCATTTACTCTGTTAATGCCACATTAAGTATGGCATGTGTTTTGACATAACCACCATTCCCCTTTTTCTTTTTTTTTTTAACACCATAAATGAAGCATTGAAAGTCCCAATACATCACAGTGACATCAGATCAGCATACTGTGACTTTACGACATCAGAGCAATTGATTATGTGACTCTTTTGCGTGTAGCTTGCTATGCAATGATTGCTCTTCTCTCCATATATTACATCCTAACATCCTGGCGTAATCTTAAGAGGTAAAAAGGAATCACTGTGAAGCAGTGAAGTACAGTAGTTACAGAATTGCCATAAGACTGTCATAAAAATTGTAGAAACAAAAATGCCTTTAAAGATGGCAATGTTTTATTGCGAGTCCCAATCTAGTGGTCTGTAGCTGCCCTGTGCATATCTTACTATATTTACTGCTTCTGGATATTTCTGTACCCTTTTCCCCAAAGCTTATATGGTTATCAAGATTTTTAAGGCTTTTGCTCTACACACTCAAAGTCCCTTTATCCCATTGTATCACCTACAGCAAGTCAAGTGCTGTTTGTACCAGACTAAATTCAGGCTTCTTTTCAAATAGCAAACCCACCTCCAACCCAAAAAAAAAAAAAAAAAAAGTATAAGCTCTTTGTTGTCATAAAATTGCTGAAAGAAAACAGATACTCTGCAGTGCTTATAAAGAAAGGTGCTGTTAAAATTAGATTCAAAGCCCAGAATAAGTAGTTCTTTTCTGCTGAGAAGTGACATGGAAAGCTCTGCCCAGAAGACAGAGCTCCAATGGGATTTTTTACTATAAAACTACATGAGCTTGAGCCCAGCTAACATGCAAAGTGCTGTGTCATGTGGCTGTGAATTTTCTTGTGCTCTCCAGGTTATCCACACAAGATTACTAGTGTGAGCAATGAACAAGTCTGTGTTTCTCTTTCTCAGATATAAATGTGGTCATTGTTGCTCTGTGGGAGATTAAGCCCCAAAGGGCACAGCTAAATGCTTTTTTTTCCCCTCCTTTAATCTCAAGGCAATTTAATGTAAGCAAAGAGGTGCTACAGTTATAAGGAGGGTGTAAGTCATCTGAGAAGTTTATGCCTTGAGGTTCTGAAAGATGAGCTTTGGCCAGTCTTGCCCCTGTCATTGCAGATGTCCTTGTCCCCAGCTCTCCACCCATGGTCCCTGTCTCTGCCTCTAAATAGGGGCACAGAAAGCATTGAGTGCCAACACCCTCCCTGCTCCAGTCCCCTGTGAGGGACAAGGATGGATGTGCAACCTTGCACCAACCCTCACGGGGCCACAGAAATGTGGACAGGCATCTGCCCTGCTGCCTCTGCTCCTTCAAGTGATGACCTCTGGCAGAGGAGAGGGGTCAGTGATCAGAGCAAGGGCTGCTATCCCTTGAGCAGTTATAGCTGTTGCTGTTTTATGTGTGAGGGGGTACCTACTGTTTCCTTCCCCACTCTAACAACACAGCAACTTCATGAAATACCTCAACAACTTCAGAAGTCTTTGGGATCCTTATACAAAAGGCACTAGGCAAAAGATGTATTTGTAATAAAAATTCCACAGGTAGCTAGCTGAGTGTGCCAACATCCTCTAGTCACCTTCAGAAATAATGTGGTGGAGTAGATGCAGCACCTCTTTAGTCAGCTTTCTCCAGACCTTCTATAGAGCTCCAAACCACAGGTGGACAGGACATTTGCTGGGGGAGAGAAAAAACAGCCTGGGGGCCCTTCAGCCAAAATTGCCAAGCAGGGGAAACTACATTGAGTTCAGCAATCTAAAAATCCACCTCTGTGCTTGGGAGCAGTGCTGGGAAAATTCTGATGCTGGGGTGGGCAGTGAGATTCTCCAGCCTCTCCCAGCTTTGCTTGGTGCTTACATGGAGCAGGGACCTGGAGGTGAAATACTCCATGCCCTCTTCCTTCTTCCTTTGTTCCTCCCTAAAGGGCATATTTAGCAGGCTGAGAGGCAATCTAAGCTATCTAAGATGACAAATGATTACTACTTATCCCTCTTTCAAGGATCTGTGCTCTGTTTTATTGGGGTGAGAGAGAAAGAGATATGTGGCTGGGACCTTTACAAGTGCCCTTTGCAGGCTCCCCAGTGATTTCAAGGGCAGCTTATGGCATAGGATATTGACAACAACAGAGCACCCACCCTTAACTCACTCTAATTTATATGCAGACCAAGCAGCAACATTATTGTTCAGCTGGGGGCATATTTAATTGCTGAATGTTCTGCAGATGTCTTGCAGGCTGTATAGATAAAGGCATGTAAGTTGCTAACTTGTAACAGCACATCTTTCTTCTTTTAACATAAATATTTCTACCTTCTTTGATGGATGTGGAATTTTAAGGACTGAAATACTGTGCTAGTCCTTTAGAATATTTTAGCTAATGCTAAAACTTCCCAGCACGGCAAGGGAGCAGCTAAACCCTGATGCCTTTTCATGGGGAAAAAAAATGAGCTTCATTACTGTAAAAGCAGTGCTTTCCCATGGTATGAAACTGAGAAAGGTCCATTACTGTTTCTTCAAAACAGCAGCATGACTTGTCAGGCTCTAGCCTGACACCAAAGCGATTGCAGTTTATTTCAATGTGAGCAGCCTGCTCAGTGCTGAATAAGATGTACATGGAGTCAGGAGACTTGCCCCAAGGAGACTGCAGCCCTGGGGGAAGCTGTGCAAAGTACTGCTGGTGCAAAGAGTCCAGCACAATCCCCTTCACAGGTGAGGTGACAAGCAATAAGGATCAGGACCACGAAATTAAAGCTCTCTGGGAAGAGAACCACCGTTTCTATCCCTATTTTATGTCTCATCCTTCAGCCCTAAATACTGCATGTTTTCTGTTGTGGGGTTTTTTAGTTGTTTGGGGTTGGGTTTTTTCCATTTTTGTTTGTGGCTTTTGTTTCTGGTTCTGTTTGGGTTTTGGTTTTTTGTTTTTTTTTTCAAATCCCTCCCAACTTTCAAGGAGAATGAGATTTCGGAAATGGATGTCCCATCTATTTTATAGTGACACCTACAATGTCCTCTCTGGTTTGCATCACACCAGGACACCTCTGTGCTAGTGCAAAGGTGTTCGACAATTTGCCAGAAAAATAGCCATAAGTTAGGCAGAAAACTGGACTCCATTAAAAAAATACAAAAGCTGGGAGGAGGCAACTTGATGTGGCATGGCTTCTGGCGATGAGGAAGCATGAGTGCATACTGAAGCTTAGAAATAGAAAGTGATGTCCTCATAAAAATATGGCTTTAGGCTGGTGTGCCACTAGAAATTCTTCTGTCAGTTTAGAATATTTAGCTCTAAGGGATCTCTACTTTCAAATGGATCTTTTGATGCAAAATAGGCTGCAGAGACGGAGATAGTGTTGAAGAAGGGAGCGCTGGATTTGCTTGCAGTTATGCTTGGTAAAGTAGAGATTTTTAGATAAGCTTTTTTATCCCAAAGTATTGAGTGAGCAGGTGAGTTACCTCACCGGTGCGTTAGCTCTCCGGGCCCTTCTCACTGAAAACCATGACTGATGCCTGGGCAGCTAAATAACACTGAAAGCTTCAACACTGCTGGTTATCAGGGGAACCTCTTTAGCCTAATTTGAAAGCTTAAAGCTCCAGGCAACTGAATTTTTTTGGTTGCAGGCTCTTTTGTGTGATGTTCCAATGCAGTATATCCAATCAATGATGTGATATCACGCACGGTACCATCATGTGGATGTTTATTCCCCTCCGCATTTTGTATTTGACTTGTTAAACTGCAAGAATAGTTCAGGGAGCAAGCAGGGAAAAAATTAAAAGCAAACTCCTCGGCTCCCCTGCTGCAGAAATTTAAAACTAGCAAATACACAAGCCTCAGTGCTCCAAGATAAATGAGAAAGAGCAGAAAGTGAAAATATATACATATGTATACACATGAACAAAACATGAGCTATAGCCATGGCAGTCCAGGTTCCAGTGTGCCAGACAAAAGGGGTTATTCCTCCTAGCAATCCTTGTGCCATAAAATTTAGGGCACAACCAAGCTGGTTTATGAGCACACTGTAGATTCCACTATAAAACTATACAGTTACAGTACAGTAAATTTGGAAGATTAGGGCAGGCTGGTTTGAGGGATTTTTAATTATGTATCTACTAAAAGGAGTAATGTTAAGAATAGTCTGGGGATAGGGGGAAGGGCACAGGACTAATTATGATGATATTCATTCTTCCTTTCTTCTGCAATTTCTCTTTCTCACACCCTCCATAATTCATTTGGAGAAATTTCAAGAATTGTGAGGATTCTTTCCATATTGATTTTTTTAGCAAAATAGTAATAGTGGGCCATCCTCAGATGAAATCATAGAATCATAGAATCATAGAATGGCTAGTGTTGGAAGGGACCTTAAAGATCACCTAGTTCCAACCCCCCCTCCATGGGCAGGGACATCTCCCACTAGACCAGGTTGCTCAAGGCCCCATCCAACTTGACCTTCAACACTTCCAGGGAGCAAGCATCTACAGCCTCCTTCGGCAACCTGTGCAGTGTCTCACCACCCTCAAATTAAAGAATTTCTTCCCTATGTCCAACCTAAATCTCCCCTCTTCAAGTGTTAAACCACTTCTCCTTGTCCTCTCAGTACACACCTGTGTAAAAATCCCTACCCCAGCTTTCTTGTAGCCCCCCTTCAGATACTGGGAGGTTGCTATAAGGTCACCTTGGGCCCTCCTTTTCTCCAGGCTGAACAACCCCATCTTCTTCATCCTGTCTTCACAGGGGAGGTGCTCCATCCCTCTGATCATTTTAGTGGCTCTCCTCTGGACACGTTCCAGGAGCACTATGTCCTCCTTATGCTGTGGATCCCAGACCTGGACACAGTACTCCAGGTGGGGTCTCACAAGAGCAGAGCAGAGGGGGAGAATCACCTCCCATGACCTGCTGGCTGTGACTCTTCTGATGCATCCCAGGGCCCCGTTGGTTTCCTGAGCTGCGAGTGCACACTGATGGCTCATGTTGAGCTTCTGGTCCCCCACCACCCCCAAGTTCTTCTCCTCAGGGCTGCCCTCAATCCTTTCTCCTCCCAACCTGTATTTGTGCATGGGATTGCCTCAAACCAGGTGCAGAACCTTGCACTAAATAAACCAGACCAGACCATTTCATTTGCAGTATGATTATGTAAATAATGTTAAATTTATCTTATTTATTAGGATGCCAAAAATAATAGTAAAAACAATCTCCATGACGAATTATTCATGACATTGAATAATTCCTCCTGATTCCTCCTGAGACTTTGGTCCAGAAGAGCTGGAGCAGCTTACAGAAACTCCATCATTTTATAACACTTCTATTTGTTGTGAGGTACTCCATCCAGTCCAGTGCTAAAAATATAAAATATGGTTCAGCTCTAAGAATTCAAGCAGAAACAGATAAAGATATTTTAAACCTTTGAAATGCAACTTTTAGCCCAATTCAAACACATGCTTACATTGATTGCATTTTTCTGTGTTTACAAGATCTTACTTCCAGTCTGGTTTTCTTGCCACCCTGTTCTGAAGGGAACAATTTTGGATGCTGTAGTCCCTAGCCACTCAGATAACTGTTACACTGGGTGTTTCTCCTTGTTATTTTACACAGTCACTCTAAAATGAGACATCATATTAGAACCTTTATATCTCTGATGATGATGCTAATGGGCAATCAGAAGTGGCGGGCATCTGGCAGGGGCAAGTTTCCATGGTACACACTGAATGCTGTTCTTACACCAGAAGGAGAATCTTTTCTTCTTTGTTTTGATTGTCCTGGTGCTTAGTGACAGTTGATGGTGTTGATAACCTTGTGCTGTCATTGACATGAGCCAGGCGTGAGGCTGTTCCATCCTGCAGGCCTGTAGCCTGAGCTCACCATTACCCTGGAGCAGATAGCTGGATCAATACTTTTATTTTAGGGATCCTAAAAAAATCAAATCATCTTACCAATATGTATATATATATATGTATTTGTGACCAAGCACTAGTACAGGTTGGGTGGAGAATGGATTGAGAACAGTCCTGAGGAAAAGGACTTCTGGTTGTTGGCTGATGAGAATCTCAACATGAGCTGCCAGTGTAAGCTTGCAGCCCAAAAAGCCAACTATATCCTGGGCTGCATCAAAAGAAGTGTGGCCAGCAGTTTCAAAGAAAGTGATTCTTTCCTTTGACTCCATTTTTATGAGACCCCACCTGGAGTACTGTGTCCAGTTTTGGAGCCTCCAACACAGGGAGGTCAAGGAGCTGTTGGAGCAAGTCCAGAGGAGGACCATCAAGATGATCCATGGGCTGGAGCACCCCTCTGATGAAGGCAGGCTGAGAGAGTTGGGGTTTTTCAGCCTGAAGAAGAGAAGGTTCCTGGGAGACCTTATGGTGGCCTCCCAGTACCTAAAGGAGGCATATAGGAAAGCTGGGGAGAGACTTCTTACAAGGGGATGTAGTGATAAGATGAGGGGTTTAAACTGAAAGAGGTCAGATTTAGATCAGATATTAGGAAGAAATTCTTTCCTGTGAGGAAAGAAATTCTTTAGGGTGAGTTACTTCCCCTCCCTGGAAGTGTTGAGGGCCAGGTTGGATGGAGCTTTGAGCAACCTGGTTTAGTGGAAGGCATTCCTGCCCATGACAGAGGAGTAGGAATTACACTATCTTTAAGGTCCCTTTCCACCCAAACCATTCTATGATTCTATGACATCCATGGAAGCAAAGTGTCTGTGGATTTACACTGGCCTTGAGTTCAACTAATGCTGCTGTCCCTTTCACTGCATTAGCTCTCTGCCACAGGAATCTTCACAGTGACTTCACTGTGATTTTATTGATTCCTGGAAGATGTCATCACTGCATCTTTGAAAGTAAGAGAGTGGGGCATGATGCAATTATTACACACTCATGCTGGCTGTATTAATCTCATTTACAAGGGAACCATTATCCAAAATCAAAGATATTGTCAACTTAGTAAACAAATCACTGCATTCAGATGGACATATTCAGATGAGGCATCTTTTCTCTCTTAAAGATTTTGGCATCAGAATAACAAATCCAAGAGCACGGCAAGAAATTTTGATCAGATTTTTCCAAGATGAGCAAAACATTCCGTCTTACCCTCTCTTTATCCACGTTTTAGCTGTTTCCAGATCATGGCATTTGCAAGCAGAGAGGAAAGTAGACGTGAGGAAGCAATGACTGACACTCAGGACACTCAGTTAAATAATGAAAAAACAGCTCTCTCCAGATAGGAAGCACAGCAGAAGAGCAAAGAATTACAAGACTGGGAAACAAGATGAGCCAGCTCACCCTCTCATCTCAGGGAAGTGGAAAAGATAGAAAGGTCTTCTCAGGTCTGCAGGGGATCTGCAGTCCCCAGGAGTCCTGGAAATTGTGCCGACACCTGCCAAAATGTGCCTGGGGCAGCACAGCATCGCCTGCCTTTTGGATTCCTCTCAAATATGAAATGAAGCTCAGCAAAAGCAAAGCACAGGACAAAATCAGGCACGAAGAGACTGAGAAAATAGCAAGCAGATAGAGGTTGTGTTTAACTGTAGCTAAGAGATTTATAATCTAGGAATGTTACAATCCCCTTGCTCAAATGAGACAGCAAGTGACATTAGGAAGCATGTTTTCTATACAGTTGAAGGTAATATGGCACAGATTTGCTACAAAATTCAACACAACAGCAACAGCAACTATTTCACCTACTCCCAGCTTATTTTGCCTGTTCATACATGTCTGGTTAGGAGAGACATTTTTCCAAAACCTTGTAATCCAGAAAATCTGGAAACACCAGCATGCCCACAAGCAAGCCTTTTCCCTTTTGCTGCTGTTTATATTCACTTTGTGCTGGGGAAATGTAAAGTGCCTTTCTGTCAAGTCATATGGTAGCAAGTATGCTGAAAGGAATGTTCATCTTAACAATAATGTAAGAAACAACTCGTTTTTCCAATTGGCAAATTTCAATTGCTGCCTTAATCTAGTGTAATAACATGGAAGCTTTAGGCCTCAGTTCTTCAAAGCATTTCAACACGTGCTTAAGTGTCATTGCACTTAATGAAACTTAAGTTTCTGTCTAAGTGTCTAGGTAGTTCAGAAAGCTGACACAGGAACTGATGACTAAATGTTCACTGATTAAGTCAGACCACTGCTAATATGATTTTAGAAAACTGTCTGAATAAAAACTGATGAGTATATATATATAAATTAAAAAAGTGTGCAAGGGAGTTAGCAGGCTGAAGGGCAAAATAAAAATCTTAAACCTGGTGAATTAACCTGACGTTATTATGAGAAACATCTCAAAGGAGGAGCTGATTGGCATACTCCCATACTAAACAGAAACAGTAAAATGTAATCAAATACCATCACACAGCAGAATCCAGCAAGTCAAATAAAGAAAACACCCTTTGAGAAGATGAGATCCTCTCCAAATGGTAGTCACCTCCCATCACTTGAGATGCCATTGCACTCAGGGATGGCTGCAGTCACCAAGACACACTCCATGGCTGAGCCAGGGGATGAGGACCTGGACCTTGACAAAGCCTTTGAGTAGCCTGTGACCCAATGCAGTGATTTCACAGTATACTATTCTTTCCCTGGTCTGCCCAGCAGCCTTTCCTATTTTCCCTTTTTTTTCTAAAAAGAATTTTGGAAAATTCAGGAGAAAGCCATTCTAAATAGAGCACTGATTGTATAGCTCACTTTTACAAATTAGGAAATGCAGGTGTTGGGGCATAGCTTTGTCTGTTGCTCACAGATATACATATGTGTACAAAAATACACACATACAAATACATGCAGAAGAGTATTCAGTACTACTTTTCCAGTCAGGGAGATCTCATAAAACCAGGTAGTGTTTAAAACCTGAAAAAAACATAACATGACTTGCTTGTTACCAATACTAAGCATAATACAAAATTGCATATGTTTGTTTCTACAGGCTTACACTGTGATGTGATCTCTGGAGTAAAATGAATTAGAGATTTAAAAAAAAAAAAAAAAAAAAGAGAGAGAGAATTGAACTCTATATGAACTTTGCTGTTGACTTTGCTGTTTGACAAGAAGTACAGTTGGAATAAAAATATTTTTTTCTTGGGACATACGAATGACTTAAGTGCACCAAGTAGAGTCTCTGAAAAATCCAGAAGAGATTGTGTGGTGTGTGATACACATCTGTTCACAAGTTCCTCATTCTCTGAAGTGCTATTATTAAAAAAGCCAAGCATCCATGACAAGCAAGTTCACAAATTAAATCTTCCACTTAGTAAAGTTTTGCAACTAAGTTAGTTAAGAATGAAAGACTTAAAGCACACATATAAAATAAAATAAAATAAAATTAAAAAACAACACAAAAAACCCAACCAAACAAAACCCACAAACACACAGCTGTACATCTAAGGCCACAGAGGGAACTTGTATTAACTTTCCTTGAGAAAGAGATTGTGCCTTTGTGATCTTATAACATCATTTCTTACCAAAAGCTGGCAAGCGTGCAAACTCCTTTCATAAACTTTAGTCATCTGCACCAATATAGGATAGTTAAGATGATTTATTTGGATTTCCTTCAAGCTTTTGACAAGATCCCTTACTAAAAAAATCCTGTAAAAGCTATACAGTAGAAAAGTAGTGTTGTTCTCTGCTGTAAAAAGCAGACTGGGAGACAGGAACTCCTGAGTTCTCATTGTATTTCCTTTGATCTGTATGCCCTGTTCATAATAAGCCTGACACTTATTCTTTCTGTGGCTTTGGGCAAGTCATATAATCCCTCTGCCTCGTTTTCTTATCTTGGGGGGTATTGCATGGATTAGTTAGTCAATGTTTGTAAAGCAGCTGAAAGAGTATTTGACCCGATTCTCTCAGGGAAGCAGGGACACTCAGCTTCTTGGGGAGTCATGACCAATAAATTCTAAGGCATGCTACAAAAAACAAAATACTGGAAGAAAAATTAACCCAGCCTTGATGCAGTCTACACCTCATTTAGTTCAGCTTGCTCCTGAGAAAGGCTGCAAACACCATCTCTCCTGCCACAGCTGTCAAAGGAACCCAGGACCTCCCCAGGTGAGTTTGGCATCCTTCAGGTTTGAGGCTGTAGCTGTTAGTGGGAAAGTAGGGAAAACAGAACATTCCCAAAGGGGATGCTGAAACTGCTCTCAACAACTATTTGCACTACTGATCTGGTTGAGGAAAATAAACAGTGAGTAAGTGACACTTACTGATGATGCTCATCATCCCATGCAGCTGAAGAGGACTGTGAGAAGCCTGAGATGAATTAGCAGTGTATCCTGAATTCAGGGGTGACTGATGATCAAAAGAAATTTATCTTGGACGTGTATAAGGTAATAAACACAGGCAAGGTTCTCTCTGTGACCTCACCAATTTTTCTGTCAGTTTGGCTTGAATTTGCTGCAGAGTTACAACCAGTATGTTGCCTTATCTCTCTGATAGGCCAGAGAAATAACTGGAAGAGGATTGCCCCTGTGCTAGGTATCAGTATGGGTGGCTTAGCTGATCATTGAGTTAAAAAGGGAAATTGAGAACATCATTCTTTAAAACTAAGAGAGAAATCAAGAAAGCCGGTACCATGGCCAAGCCATTGATGGGTGGCTACAAATCCCCAGGCAAAGGAATATTTTCTCAGTATTTGTGACCTTTCCTGATCATTTTGGATGCTTCTTTTCTCTGTTGGCTGACATGAGAAAAGCAAAGGTGACTGATGCTGCGTAAGCAAAGCTGCATTTTTGGTAGGGCAAAGAAGTGCAGGATGGAGAGGGATAAGACAGTTTATTCAGTGTGAGTACATCTGCAGTTGTAATTTTTCTACTTTGGCGTAGCTATTTCTGTGCACAGGTAGTATAGTTGCAGAGAGAAGAGAAAGCAGTCAATTGCCATGACACAGAACCCCATGCATTTCTTTGCACCAGCAACTGTGCCAGCTACATCAAGGCACTGACTTTGCCAGTGCTGTTTGCTATTTTATCTGTCAGGGAAGTGTTCCTAGTATGGACAAGGCCTTGGCAGCAATGCTTGCTTGCCAATGTGTACCTGTGAGATGCCTCTTTTGTGCCATCTACCTTGAACTGACTTTGTATTTATATTTGGTGACCATCATGTTCTCTCTCTTCTAGGTACTCTTCTTTAGCATGTACAAGTCACTAGCAGGAAGGCTGAAAAGTGGAAGAAAACCAATGACAAAACTCAAGGCAGGCCAGCAGGAGGTTGGCTGACAAGGTAGGACTTAACATCTGTCTCTTGATGGCCAGGATGGAGAAGGTTTGCCTGGAGATATATACGGGATTATTGCCTTCGCATGAACTAGCACAGCAATTTTCAGTGACTGTGGTAAGAGAAGGAGAATATTGCCAGATGGGCATTTTTCCCAGGCAGACATTTTCAGCCTCTGCATTAAGTAGATGACTCTGTCTGTTTGCACAGGCAGCCAACTAAAATCCTCTTTAAACTTCTAGGTCTCTTCATGTCCCCTAGCAGCTGTAACAGGACGAGTCTGGAATGGATTAAAATATCTATGAGCGTCTGGTAAACCACTATTTTTGACTAGGAAACAAACAAACAAAGGTTGTGGTGAGGCTGCAAGGTTTGTTCCCCTGACTGCTACCAAGACCCCAAAGCCTACTGTTGTCTATTGCTGCTCATTGTCTACAAGTTTCTTGTACAAACCAAGGTACTTGGACATTATTAAAAAAGGAAAATTACCCTTTATAAGTTCAGCTGTGATATGTACACTAGCTATGAAACCAAGAGCAAAGCACATAGTAGCTTGACCTTTATGCACCTTTGCTCCTTTGCTTAAACTCATCCCAGCTCCTGTAGTTCCTTGCAAACATGGGAAGTCACAATGATATAAAATAGGAATGAGGTAAAAAGCTGCTGCTTTTCAGGAAGTCTCAGAGAAAACCGTCATTAATTTAAAAACAGGATTCTCCAAACTATTCCAAACAGTACAGCTGCCTTCCACAGATTCCTGTTTCTGAAAAGAGAGAGCAAGGAGATACTTCTAAAACCTTGGAATAGACTATTTCTGAAGGGTGGACACAACAACTGCCCTGCTGAAATTCTACCCCTTTCTTTACCCTGATCAGCTGCTTGACAGTCACAGACCAATATACACACTCCCATACTTTGGCCTATTTAATGTACAGACACAAATTGAGATTTCAGAGCCTGAGTTTCTCTTGCAGCTGTATTGCCTCTCCCTCTGAATTATTTCCTCGGTTGAATAGGATGGCTTATTGGGTAGAAGGCCCTAATTCAAATAACTATCTCCATGTATTACCGTGTTATACTGATATCCCACCCTTTCTGGAGGAGTGTATTTAGAAGTACAGCTATACTGAATGAGAGTACTGACATAAATGTCAGTTTTCTCTCTGAAAACTCATGGTACGGTTGAGTAACACTTTTGAGAACAATGGTTTTAATGTTAAAAACCCAGGAGGGAAGGTTGTCAGTGTGTTGGGGTTTTCTTTATTTATTTAACAATACCACATACCTCTGTTCATTGTCTCTATGCATATAGGTGTGTCAGGGAATGATTTTTACAGGTAGGAAAGCTGCAAGATTCCAACATCCAAAGGATGCACAAAGAGATACACCAACATAAATCTCTATGGTGCCCTGAAGGGACTTCCATTGTATTATAAGGCTTCTAATGAGCAGTTTTGGCTCAGGCAACAGGACTGTGAAGCAAAGCTGAGTGTCTCTGGACTACATGGTCTGACAGTGAGGCAGATTATGCTACCTCTAGAAACTGTGAGGTTTTGTTACAGAGTACTGTAATACAAAATAGCAAAAATAAGTTAATCAAATGCTTATTTTTCTCCTTACTGGTTTCGTCCCAACATACTTACATATAAATGCACACACACACTTTACCCTCTTTTCCTCAGTGTAGCATTTAATTAGAATGAGCTGATCAGCTTAAAGTAGAACAATCTTAGAGCGATTTGTACAGTCTCGTGAGATACATTATCAGCTATACCCTGAATTCTGCACCCTTTATTGGAATGGTTAGGCCAGCTGAAGTTCCTTCTGTGTTCAACCCCGATGGTAATTCTTTCGATCTGGCCCAGAAAAGCTTACATTGACCATAAGGGTGCACTAATCTTTTTGTAAAGCATACAGACTAATCTGAATGAAACACCTGGCTTGCAATAAGAGGAGAGATTTCAAATGTGCATAGGGGAAACCCAGCCAGAGGAGTAGGCAGTAGGAGCAGAGGTGAACTCTGATTTTCTCTCTGCCTTCAGAGGCTGTACAGAATTGGTCCTCTGTCACCAATTTGTTTCTGTGCAACAACTGTCTGAAGGCAGGAAACTAAGTCCTTGTGGCTCTATCCCTCAGAAAGTCTCTGCAATCACCAAGCAAGATGAAGGGCCACTTCTCAGAGGGCAGAGTAACTGGGGAGGGGAGAGAGAAGCAGAGAACACCAGAAAAACGCAGATAATTTCCCCAAATTTATTATAAATAAATTAAATTGCCTACACATAAGAGGCAATGACTCCAGAGTTCCTGTTTTCAATTCTGCATACTAGAAGACAGTCCTCTAAACCCTTATTTTTTTACATTTCCACAAGTGTAATGATTTGCTGGTAATCTTAGCACCTCCAACTCTTGTTGCTTGCAGAGATAATTTAGGGGTGCTGAAGGCTTCCAAAAGAGCCTCAAAATCAGAAGATGAACTTTCTATGAAACTGCTCTGTAGTCTCTTGATTATCCATGCGGTCTGCAAGCTTATCCATACCTTCACAAGGGATGCAGAAATGCCCAGGAGATTTTGCTACACTAAAAATTGATGTTTCTGGAGAACAGGCTAGTTCAAGCTGGAAGTTTGATGATGAAATTACATAAATGAGTTTCACATCCCACTCCAGTGATGCTGTTTCTCCTTAAAACACCTGCCCACAGACTCTGGGCTTATTCTCTGAAGCAGACAACTTAGTGAGTGCAGAGTTCAAGAGATTTTGGTACTGTGATGCAGAGGGAAACATCACTCCCTCTTAGAATGTCTGGCGGGCAGAACTGTCATATCTGGGCAGCTGAGGGCAGAGCTAAGGGAACCACATGGAAATCCATTACTGCTTCTGTTTCTGTATACATTTGCATTTCTTAATGAAAAGACAACCTCACAAGCAAAAATTGTCATGGGATATGGAAATACTTTCATTCTGCTCCTCTTTTTTAAATAGGAGAGAAAATTACATGAGTGCAAGTGGTACAAAGGATTACATAGAAACAGGTTAGAAGTACTTGTTGCATTAGTTCAGCCACCTTGCTATAGTAGACATCTAGGTTCCCTGCTATTCCCACTGTGCAGAAGGGATGCTATTATTTAGGCTACTTCACTGTTTGGTACAGTTTGCACTGGTTTATCCATTTCACAGAAGAAAAAAAAAAAAACAAAAAACAAAGAAACAAAAAAACCCCAAACAAACAAAAAAACCCACCAAAAAGCCCTATTTCTTCTAACACTGCATCAAAATATCACTAGTTATAAAGAAAAAACACAGATTATTTTTAACACTCCTTGGGAAAAACAAATCTGGAGAAACTATTCATAAATGTCCTTTTTTGAATGCCATGTAAAATCCTATCAGTTTTTCCAAGGTGAAAAAGGAGCCACTGACAAGACATCTAATGCAGGCAACAGTTGCTAACTTCTAATTCTTAATATTTTTGAAACAAGATTGCAAACACATATGAAGCCTACAGAACTTCAGGAGGGAATTTTCGAAAAGAAGTTTAAGTTGACATGAGGCCTTCCTGAGAAGAGCCCCTATACTTGTTTCCAGACACATTACAGCTAAATCAGAAAAAATGCCCTTTAGCAGGGGGACACATATGATCTGCAGTCGTTGCAAAGCCTGCCTCTTCAAAAGCTGCAGTTTTCCAAACTGTTAACTTTGACAATGATACGGCAAAACTACTGTATTTTTCCAGAGGCTAATTACAAACAGGTGATGATTTGAGGGAGGAATTCAGAAATCAAATATTGAGCTTGGTTTGAGCTCATTAAGGTTTGTATTCAGCATCAGTAAAATATTCATTATGCACAAACACAATGTTGGTTTTTTGATAAAACTGTTGTTTTTTGCTTTTTGGTTTGTTTGTTTTTTTAAATAACTCCAAGTAAAACCGACCAGAATTTGGTTTAATGTTTTCTTTTTCTTTTTTTTTTTTTTAAATGCAAATTTACCTACAAGCAGTTAATAAGGATAAACCTTGCTCACTTCTTTACATATATGTTATGGTATGGGTTATATTGATATCTTGTGAACTCTATCGATGTAAAAAATTCATCCCTGGATCAGAGTGAGGCCACACCAGTAGTAAATTCAAACCTGAGGTGAGGCAGAGAAGGCTGCAGGTACCAAAAGTGTAAAAAAGGAGAATTAAGCAAAGACAGGGTCTTTCCTATTCTCTCCTGGGGAAAGTACTATGGAAATGTTTAATTTGCATATGAAAAGAGGTGTGGATAGTACTTCAGTGTAGCAGTTAGCATCGGCTTCTTCAGAATACCTCTATATTATTCAGGTACTTTTCTATTTTTTTCCTACCTTGCAGAAGGAAGGACCAGGATGCAGTCCCATCATGATATGACAGCAGACAAATGGAGGCAAAAATCTTTACTCAAAATTGTCTGCAGTTACCCCCATGAGCCCCAGACTGCGAATGTGATGGGAGACCTAAGCCCATGATTTCCTTACTCGGAGACTGAAGTTCTACCAAACGAGCCTTCTTGAGGTAACAAATACATTTTCTTACTCCAGAAGAAAATACACCTTTTTTAATCTAGCACTGACATCATTTGATAAACTCTTTGCTGCAGGTAAAATAACAGCAGAGGATATTTTTCACATTTTTAAAGCATGCTACATTGCTATTTTTCTTCACCTTTCTCAATAATAGCCCTTTGCAAGTTCACAGTTAAAATTTGTTCCTTTACTGATTTATTTTTTTTTCCTGTATTAGTCAGGTCGCTAATGAGTGCCAGGCTGCTGGCGTTGCTTTAATTATTTATTTATCAAAAGGAGAAGTGCAGTGAAGCATTTAAAACACTCACATATAAAGAGCCATGAAAGTTTTTGCAGTGACACACTGTAAGACAGAAATAAAGTTAGGACAAGACACAAGTCTACTAAGTGGTTCATATCATCTGGATGAAAGACTTCAAAAAATTTCTTTAATTGACAAACCATTAAAACCTTGGAGTAATTATACCAACTCTTTAAGTACTTTAAGGTTATTCTTGCTAAAGCTGCATGACATTAGTCAGGGTTGTAATGATCCTGGTCCACACAAACCCAAGCTGGAGGAGGCCGAGGGGAGTTTTTCCTCCGGTGAGCTCCTAGGTTTTGGAACAGTATTAAAAATGAAATCTGAATATGAATCCATGTTGAGTGTTTCTTGAAGCATGTAAGTGTCTGACTAAAAGCTTTTCCTTTTGATTTCTGTCAGCCATTCCTGGTTAATTCAGCTAACATATTTGTGCTCATTATATTGCGATGACGAAGCACTTGTAAATGGCGCGATTCCCATGCAAGAAATCCTACAATGTTATTATACTTACCATTTAAATGGAAGAGGAAGGATGAGAAGAATGTATTGGACTGGAAGTATTTTTAAGCACGATAATTAGTCATTCCTTACGCTGCAGCAACTGCCTTAGGAGAAACAGGCAATTGTTATATTTTGCATTACTTCCTTCAAAATACTAAAAACATATAATGAGAAGCTAATTGTAGGTATTCGCTGGACAGGTCTGGTTTTATTCAGGGGCTTTACTGGGCCGTTTTGGCCTCACAGCCTGGTCTTTTTCACATGAAATGTCAGCCAAGTCTCTGAATTAATGGACTGTGAAGTGCTTAGAAACATACCGTTTCACAAAAGTATACTGCGAGGATGTGACACTAATGGGAGGTGACCCGTGTGTTTATGACAAAATAGCCCACTCTTAACAACAGCAGCAACAAATTAATCCAGCTTCTATACACAGTAGCT
>JAAWXA010000005.1:20289823-20318939 GCA_038090715.1 Florisuga fusca
CCCCCCCCCCCCCCCTTCCCGTTCCACGGTTTGAGCAGCACTGATTGTTGCTGCAGATATCAGAGCATTCAAATATATATTCAAATAAAGTAGATGGAAGGATTTCCGACGTTTTTCTTCGTACCCTTGTTGTCTGGGCATCAGTGGGTCAGTTAACGCACAGGTTCCTTTGCGTTGTTAAAAAGGAAACAAAATTTAATTTCACGCAGTAACTTATGAATTCTGTTTAAAATATTATCGCAGTTTGGCGTTGTTGTGGGGGCCAAATTCCAAATTTTGTGCTTGCCTTTCTCATATGAATCCTGCTATGGACGTATACAGCTTAAAACTTGAATAAGGATTCCAGGGTATGGCTCATGGTTTTTTTAAAGAGAAATACACAAGGAAGCAAAAAGCCTAGTATTAAGATCATAAAGACTCGGTCAAGGTGATGGAGGTGACTGAAAATTTTTGATCCCCAGAAATTTTTTTGTCCAGACTGTGTTAGAGAAGTAACTAGCCTCTCCAATCTTCATGTATTACAAGCAGAATTATCACCATTTTACGGATGGAGAAACTGAGAAATAAAAAGAAGGTCACTGACTTGCCTAAAGCCATATAGCAAATAAAAGATAGATCTGGAATCAGCTAGGACAGATTTAGATCTCTTGCTGATTTGCACTGCTGTAACCATTGATTTCACTGGAATTCTTATGGATTTAAGTCAGATTTGAACCTTAGGTGTTGCCCAGTCCCTTAGAAATTCTGCCTTCATCTAAATTCCCTTTTGAACGGACTTCCATTCACTGTGGATCTCACTCAGGCAGAAATGAAAAATTGCATGGCCATTGTACACAAAAAAGCCAGCTTTTCCCCTGCATAGAGGAAAGGCTGCATGTAGACGTCTTGCTCACATATGCTCTTTATTGGATTATGATAGGTTTATGTAGAGAGAAAATGCGATGTGAAAGGAAATATTCACTGCTCATAACAAATGTGAGCGCATTATTCAAAGTGGGGTCTCTCACAATTAACAAAATATCAAATCTGCCAGTCACAGTCAGAGAGTATTTCACATGAACCCAGCTGGGAAAAATGGTAATTTCTGCTTTCTGTATTCCAACTACTTCAGAAACATTTTCAGGATACCATAAAACAGCCAGAGATACACAGATTGTGATTTTGGTGCTTTACTGTTCATTTATAAGTGTTTGCTGGTATAAACAAACTGCCACCACTAAAGCTTAATGTAAAGTTCTGGCATTCACATAACTAGTCATCATATGGCTTGAGCAAAATGCTGATACTTGAGGGAGCTGATAGTCCCTCAGTGTTTCTCACACCCCTGCAGTCAGGGTCTGACCCTACATCTTAATGTGTTGGGAAGCAGACACAGAACGTGGGTGTAATTAAGACTCGTCCTTCCTCCCCATCTGTCCCCCCAACTCCCCAGTTGGAACTTACATGTCTGAAATAGAAAGCATTTAGGTGGGATTTAGCCCGACAGAGTCTATGTGATTTGTTTTAGACCGTGTACTGACTCCCTGGCTCAGCCAAGTTTTAAACATCAAACTTTAGGTCCCTTTCTCTTGTTCTGTGAAGTGAATTACTGTGCCTCACTTGCAGTGTGTGTTCAACTCTGCTCTGGTACCAGAGGAAAAATAATGTTGATCAGAAGTAAATTTTAGCAGAGATGCCTGCTGTTACTAATTTTGGATCCTTTTACACTGCTGCATTGGAGCCAAGTTGGATCTCCTTCCAGGAAACAAATTTAGTTAGTTGTTGGTTTTTTTCTGACAGAAACATAATTCTTACTTTAAATGGAATCTCTTTTGTTGGTCTGCGTTGCACTTATGTTTTCTTTTTACAGCCTGGGTACAATTCATCTCTGGTATAGTGCCATTGACTTCTGTATTATTTCACAATGAATTAATTTGCCATTTTGTGTTAAAATACAGATTTCTGTTTTCCTGCTTTCCACGTTTTTTTTTTTAGATTGAAGGAGAAAGACATGAAATGCACCCTTTAGTTTTTATTTTGTCCACTTTTATTACTTGTGCAGGAAGATGTATATTTTCTTTTGCCCTTCTCTAGTAAATTAAGTTGAATAGCTATATATTTAGATAATGTCTACAGGCAGGAGGAGGGAGTGACTACTATCTTCCTAGCTGATAACACTTTAAAAAGAAATTAATGTATATGAAAGACATTAGCACATTCTGTATTGATGATGTATGTTGCAGCTTTACTAATCTTGGGTTCTCTCATGTATATTTTAGTCATGCTTTTGATAGAGAACTCAAGCAAGCAACTTCCCATATCCAACCGAGCCGAAGTTGATATTGTTGCATGCTGAGTTGTTGTAGGATAGTGTTTCTGGAATGGAAAGCTCACCTGATAACCTTCTGATAGCTGTTGATCTGGCTGGTTATCCCCACTGGCAATGGAAGTTACTGGGTGTTTGATGTGGTTGGCAGGTTAGCAGAGATGTGGCTTCGCAGGTGGTTTCTGTGTGGCTGAAGCCTAGAGGTGAGGGATACAAACCAGAGAAGTTCTTGCTGGGGCAAAGGGCAGCTCATCTTGACAAATTGTTCAGTGGCTTTTACTCAACTGGTTTTCGCTGCTCAGTGCACTCGTGAATAAGGCACAGTCTTCAGAAACACAAAAAGTAACACGGCACAGCAGGGTTGCCCCGAGATGGTAGGGAAATGAGCTGTGGCTCTTGCTGCTTCTCACACAAGACCATCACAGTTGTGATTGTTCCTCCTCACCCAGCATTAGTGACTCAATTCCGTCCCAACCCTCAGGCTCATCTAGAGGTTTTTCTTTGTTTTTACTGGCCTAATTCAGGATGATTTGGAGAACAGCTAATGTTTAGGACTCTTGGCTGGTAGTACATAGGCTCAGGCATGTGCCTCTGACACTCCATGTGTGTGGCTGCCTCTGTCAAACAGGCAGCTGGTGTGGGGGCAAAACTGTCTCCTACTACTCTAGTAGGTTTTGCCAGATCTCACCTTGTCATAGCTTTCTGTTCCCACGGAACAGATTTGGGATTTGGACAGGCAGAAACAATGGGAGGTTGTCTCAGGCATTTCCAGCAGACATGAGGAAATATTAACAATTCTGTGTAAGGTACAGGTGAAACTTAATCTAGAGCACGGTGTGCAGCCTGAACATCCATCTTTCAGAAAGGTGAATTTAAGCTGGAACCACAGCTAGAGGGATGATTGAGAAAAGGAGTGTCTGCCTTCTGAAAGGATATTGGAAGAGGCTTGAGTGTCCATGTTAGCAAAGTGTAGCCTGGAAAGTGATATGACTGTTCCCTATAAATACACACAGGTAGTGAGTCCTACAGAAAAAAGAAAAAACAGTTCAAGTGAAATGACAGTAAAAGTGGATATAAACTGGCTCTACTTAAGCAATAGTTTCCTAGAAAATTTTCTGACACACTATCTAGAAGATTCAGCATTGAAAGTGAGACGTTAAATTTGGTAATACTCTGCCTTGGGCATGTCTTTGAAACCTGGGCTATTTGGAGAATATTTACCAAACAAAGCACTGCCAAACCTTTACCTCAGTGACCTTACCTGCACAGTTACAAAGGGCAGTGGTTGACCAGGTTTTTTCATCAATGTTTCTGTCAATGAGAAAAGGTGGTTTTTTTTTAACAAAAATTACATTTCAGTATTTTTTAAAAAATCTGTCAAAAGCCAATTTGATACTTTTTCACAAAACTGAAAACAGACCCTTCTCATACCTGAAACACACTGTTTTGAATTTTCATTAAGCAGATATTACAAAAAATACTGACAGAAAAAAATCAGAAGGAAAACGGAATTTTTCACATTAGAAAATCCTCAGTCAGTGTCTGTTTTTATGATCAGTGAAAAGTTTGCATAAATGTTTGTCAGTGGGAGGAATTACTCTTTGGATAAGGTCCTTAATTTCTTCTTCATTCCAGCTGCAAAACTTTTTCTGTAGTTCTTCATCTTTTCCAAGTTAGACCTTTAAGGTTCACGCTTTAAATAAATCAGCTTTCCCCTGATTTATTTAGTGGCATTGATTTGATTTCATCATACTCTGTAACAGCAAGAGGAGAGATTTAACAAAGAGACAGGAGCAAAGAGCTCCTTTCTCTTTTTGTCACCTTCTTACAAACATTTACTTAAAAACACCCTCTTCGTCTAACAATCTTTCTGCATGATAGTTTACTTGGATGTCCAATATATAAATCCTGGTGGGGAAGGACTGTCTATCCTGCTAGAGCAGAGCACTGCAGGTATTCAACAAGTAATTAATAATAGCTCCTTCTGTCAGTGTTGCCAGAGGAGCAGGGAGAAGAGAGGAGAGGAGTAGCAGACATTGAGAACATATAAATAACTGTTGGAAACCAAAGTATCCAGGGGCTGCTGAAGTAGCTCAAAGTCAAGGCAAAGTGTTCTTATGAAATAAAACCAGATTTATTTCCCTGTGTGAGCTGAACCTGGCAGTGGCTTTAGATGAAAGCAGCACAGTGCATGTCACATATTACCGAGGGAGTACAGCTCCATCAGCATGATTCTACAGCTGTCAAGGGAAAGAGGGAGGGAGGAGTGCCACAGTTGCCCAGACTCAGAGGAAGGAATGAAATGGGGGCCTCGGCCTAAAATACCAATGCTGGTCTCCTCAAGGTGTACTGCTTTCTAAATAACTCAAGGCAAGATAACTGGCCTAGAGGTTTAGTTAAGGTGTCTGAAGAGAGACTGATGGTTCATCCATTCAGCATCTGGGGGGGGGAGGGAGACACAGGACTGGATGGACCAGTGATGAACAATTTAGCAGATCATTATAATTCCTGTAGCCCATTATGGACCCATTATACCAAACACTTCTCTAAACATTGAAGATGGAGATTCCATGGCTAAGAACCACTTGCATAATGTAAATAGAACTCCACAGCTCCCCAGTAACTGGCAAATTCAACAAGATTTATCTGCAGCAGCCTGTTTTGCTGTAAGTAGTGGCATATATATTATATAAGAAAATGAGAAGAAGTCATGATAGATCTACAGAGGACAATTAACACCCTGATTATTAAAGGGAACTCACAGATGCAGAGAAGTTAGGGAAAGCCTTGAAGACTGGAAAGAATTGGCAGATGGAGCACTAATGGAGGGATTCAGAGAGAGTTAAAAGGGAGAACTGGACAGCTAAGTCTCCATTCTGTGTGGAGAAGCAAAAGGGTTGATGGATATACACTAGACATCCAAAAGATGGACATTGATGGATCCACTTGGTGCCTTACATGGATCTGCAGCTTTGCTCTGGAGAAAAAAGGAAGGGAAGTAGCAGTGGAGTTTAGAGGTGACTGCAGATGCAAACTAAGGGGAAAAGAACAAGATGGTGCAACCTTCCTTACCCTCCACAGCTTTTCCTTATAGAAAGACAGCTTGGGATTCCTGGAGGCTGAATGAGGATGTGATTTTTGCTTTTTGCAGAAAGCTAAATTTCTAAGGCTGTTGATGCTCTGCTGAGGAAAAGGCTTCCTGAAAAACATGTAGGTGTGTGTGTTCCTGGAACAGGGATATATGAGAAAGCAGCTGCAGTTTTTGTTGGGCTTTCTGCACTTGGGCAGACGAAACTCAAATCAATTGTATAAAAAAGTTAACTCTTTCACAGGGAAAGAGGTGGTTCTTTCTAAGGAAAACTACAGCTTTGAAGAAGTATTTTCTTTAGGTCAAAAATCTGTATTTATTACTGGATACATATAATCTTTCCTCTTTTTCCTTAATCTCCTTGAAGTATTTACATCAATGTCCTGCAACTGAGAGTTCCACAAGTCGCTTGGAGATAAGCTGAAGAGTGATATCCTTATCCATTTATAAGTTAATGCCTTTTTAAATTCCATTAGGTGCCCTCTTGTTTTATGAAGGGCATCTGATTTCTCCTTCACACCATTCATTATTTTATATACCTCAATTCTATCATCTTTTACTGTTTTCCTTTCTAAATGAAATAGTTCTGGTCTTAATCTTTTTGTTTAGAAATGCCCCCACATGTCTCTAATCATTTTTCTTGCCTCTGGCTATCTAGTGTAGCTATCTAGCACTCCCATCATTGTTTCTCACTGGGTCTTTCAAAGCAAGTTCCAAAGTCATCAGCGTGAAGGAGACTGAAGGATGGTCTTGTGGTTACAGTACAGCACCAAGAGGCTGAAATTCTCTTTCCAGATATCCTGCCCGATGATCTTGGGCTAATCACTCAGCTGCGGAGATCCCTTTTAGTCCCAGGAAATGGTACAGGGAAATTTCAAGCAAAATATGTCAAATGCTTCTCCATGCCTGGATGGAAATTATTATAGCAGCACAGCCATATTAAGTGTAGTAGTTTCTATTGTTTTTCCACAAGGGAGCTGCGTGTGTGTTGAAATTTGTAACTTTTCCTTAACTGATTGTGTGGCACTTGACTGTTTTCTATTTATTACAGTGCTCTGATATTGAGTTCCAAACAAATTCAATTAAGTTGTTTCTCTTTGTTATTTTATGGTGAACTTCATATGGAAAATATGAGTTACAAACAGTTTGGACCAAACAGACACATAGCTTTCATGTGTCCCTGGGGACTTGGAAACAGTCCTGCTGAAAGTGAAAAACAGAAACAAATTCTGACCTTTTACATGTGGGACACGGCCCATCCCTGGGAGGAGCTGGGTACCCCTCATTCCCACTCATACTTTGCACATGTGGGATCAAGATTAAGGTATCGCTGGTTTCTCTCCAGTCTAAATGATCTGATTATCCACAACCTGTCAAGACTCTCACAAGGAATACAAAACTCACCCATCTTGTTCCCCCTTTGACATTTACATCTGGGTGTGGTTGTTACATCTTTCTAGCACATCTCTCATTCTCCAAGAGCCTTCCCCAGGTCTGGGGCACCTCACTGCCTTCGTGTGTCTTTCAGTGCCCTGTAATTTCTGGCACACAGCAGCTGGGTGTGTGCTGCTACCATGGCCCCCTGCTCACAAGCAAATGTGTTCCCAGATGTCATCAGTCACTGCCACATGGTCATGTCTCAATCACTGGGATAGGAGATCTTCGAGGTGTCTGAACTATAAAACCTACTTTTTAAAAAACATCTTGTGCCACAAAAGGTGTTAAAAAATACACATCCTTGATAGATACATATCATTTCGTTTGCAGAACAGCAAATGGAAGCTGCTTCGGTATCTCTAGCATAAAAGTAAAGGTAATTAAATTCTGGCTTAAACTGTTTTTTTAATTTTTTTTTCCTGTTTGTTATTGTCCTAGTCCTGTACCTCCTTTTTTGCCTTGATGCCCCTCTTTGCTTTTGTACGCAGATACTCAGTTACTGCTCCCACATATACCCCAGCTGGTACTGGCTGCTCTTTTGATGGCTGACTCAAGCCCCTGTGCACATTCCTACTCAAGCAGAGGAAGTTCAGTGCTCTTTTGGTCTCTTTGAAAAGGGACGAGTCCTAGACAGTCTCCTGATAATAGCAATCATGTCAATAGGGCTGTTTGTGTGATTAAGGACCCATGTAAGGATGTTCAGGGGTTTGATGCGTCAAGAATCTTTGCAGCTTTAAAAGAGGAAAAGGGTGGTTTGGCCTTTGGTGATGCTTGGAGGGTTTTATTTCCCTTATGCCATATAGCTGGCATTTTGTCAGAGCCTCCTGCTCACTAGCATTCCCATGACATGTGAACATGCTCAAGGAAAAATTTCCTGTGAGAAATCAATGGGCTTCATTAAATTTTCAAAGTTTAGAACTATGATCCTCTTTGCCCCTCTACATGGGCAGCTGGCCCTGCCAGATTCTGATTGCTCGTGTGACCATTTGATAACTCTCACTGTGGACTACATTTGCTCTTTCACCCAAGCAGTTATCACACATATTTTCCTAACACTTTAAAATTATGCCTGCCAAACATTTTCTGATGTAAAGTTAGAAGTCATCTATTACTGAACTGATTTTTCAGCCCTTCTGGGCATGTTTTTCTTTCTCTCTCTCTCTCTCTTTTTTTTTTTTTTTTTTTTTTTTTTTTTTTTTTCCTTGTGCAGTTCGGATAGTTTCAAGCTCTTTTAAGAAGGTTGCCAAGGGTCAATTTTAAAAATACATTTCTTTTTTAATTGCCTGTGCCCTAAATATATTTTCTTTTATTTTATTAATCTCCTTTTAAAGCCAAGTAAATGTTATGCAGTTGCCATACTGTGAAGGCCGCAGATAACTTAATATAAAACTGTAAGTTGCTTCTTCCTTTCCCATGTAGGTCTCAGTCCTGCACTTACATCAGGAAGGACGCTTTTCTGTGATTGCCACTAACCAAATAGGCCCAAATAGGTCCCATGCCACCATGTTGAAGTCACTGACACTCTTTCTGAAGTCACCTCCACTGTGTGCCACCTGTGGTCCCGACACATCCAGACTGGGGATGTGACTTGAAGGGCGCACAGCTCCCACCTGGCTGCTGCACCAGCTCACAGGGAAGAGCAGTGAGCTCTTGCCAAGAGCAGAGCTGAGATGGGACTGGATCAGGCATCCAGATTTGAAACACTCCCAGTTCCCCACTGGAAGTTAGACCAGTTAGTGTGGATTTGTTTGTAGCTTTACAGTCCAGTGATAGAGTGTTACTTATGGCCAGCCTTTGTATGCAAACTGTTTGTCTTCAGAGCCTTGCCTGACCCTTTCCTCGTTTTTACCCCTTTTCACTTCCTGTACAGCTTACGCTCCTGCTTTCAGTGTGTGAGTAGAAGGTAAGATGTCACTTCTTCTCTCTCTGACCCTCTTGTTTCCCCCTTTCCCAGTGCTTCTGGCATTTTTTTAAAAAAAACCACTTCTTTCCTTCCTTTGGGTTCCAGAGCTGTTCGTGGGTTTTGAACTGATTAAAGCAGTTTGTCCCACCAGGGTAGGGAGATGATAAAACAAAGCATGTGTGTCTCTTGGTTTTAAGTCAGGATTTTTCTTACTCTTTTCCTAGCTTCTTGTTTAGCAAACATGGTTAAGCGGAGTCATGGAGTAAAAAAAGTAAAGCAACTCCTCTCTTCCTGGAGAGCACTGGCCTGATAAGACATCCAGCTTTTTCATCCCAAACCCTGATAGCACCCTTGAACGCATGCTCTAGCACCCCATAGTCTGACCAATATGAATTCCTCATTTCCCCTCAAAGTGCTTTAGAGGGAATTGCACTGAAAAATGCATTAGCTGCTTTTTTTGTGTCACAGCCATGTTTCATGTAGCATCTAGAAGTGCAGAGATTTGGGTCTGGGCCAGTCTTAAAGAAGCTAATGCAAATACTCCTCACCCCAGTACAATTCAAGAAACCCAAAACATCATACAAAGCCTTCTAGGGTGGAGATAGAAATCTAGTAGCTAGATAACACTTAAACTGCAGTGCAATTAAAATATAATACTTTAAATTTCTTGAATGTGGAAGGAGGAGGGAGTTGGGAAGATGTACAGAGAGGGAAACAAGTCAGAAGTGAAGACATTACAATCCTCAGCCTCAACATGGAACTACTTAAGCACACCATAATTGCATCACAGAAGGTATGCATACCCCGAAACCAAAAAGGAAGCAGGAAGGCAAGAAAAAACAAACACAGGCTGATGAACCAAACAGGTAACCTTCAGGAAAAGGAAATCTAGCCCTGGCTACCCTTAAAGAAAGGAACACAAGCTGGCAAGGAAAAATGAGAAATGGGAAACAGAAGAACTGAGAGGAAATTTTCAAGTGCAGATACATTTCTGCAAACAAATGAGAAGTATCTGAAAGAGAATCTGTGGATTTTCTGGAAGAAAGGGGCAATTAAAAAATGACAGATATTATAGAAACTACATTATATCCTCCCATCAGTCTTTACTGATTGAAAATACATTTATCCTCTACCCATTTTATTTAATTAGTAAAGTTGGGAGCCTGTCAAACATTGAGGTATCAGAAGAGTAACTGCAGGACTGACATGCTGGATAAAAAAATCTCCCAGAGCAGATGGCATCAATCAAGGCTGATAGCTGTTAACAAAATCATGCAAATTTTCCTTGAAAAAAAGACTTATTCTGCTACACCAGATCAATAGAACATGTCATGTATTTTACTTTAAAATCAAGATAATCTCAACCTCCAAAAAAGAGTTGAAATATAAGCTAGTGAGTTATAAAACCTTAACACAAGCCTAATGCTAGGCATTATAATCCAATAACAGAAAAGCAAGCTTTTTTTAACATCCTAAAAGACCTCTGAAACATCACAATGAAGCCATGGCTTATGCAGAACGACTAAATATACATTTTAGAGGAGATCTCAGAAAGTCTTTGATAGGTTTTTCTCACAAGATGCTGTTAAGAAAATCTAGCAGTCATGAGGTGAGATGCAAAATTCTAACCTAATGTGTGTTTTATAAAAGAGATCAAGTATCACAGGAATGAAGAGTGAAAGGTCAGCAAGGAAGGCAGTAGAACACCCAGAGCTAGACCCTAAGGGTGATCTTAAATTTTTTGATGAATTATCATAACAATAAATTGGAATGTTTGGAGGTAAAAATACTCTCAAAATTGTCTGTCCCCTTGGTCACCCGGGGTGAGACAAGACGCTGAAATACTTGGAGACTCAAATACAGTTATGTGAAGAGGAAGATGACATTTATTTTTTACTTTGGTAACGTAGACAGTGACAAATAAAAGAATAAATATTGTGTTCTCTGCATAAACCACCAGGTTATGAAAAACCTCTTACAGGCTTATTTTAGGTATCCCGTGTGAGAGAGAAGGGGTCCCATAACACAGCCAGGTTCCTCACCAGGCTCCTGGGGGGGCTTCCCAGGACCAGGGGGATACAGCCTGGCCTGCAAGGAGAGAGCATCTCACCTTAGTGTGCAGGTCTGGGCAACCTGTTGTATAAAAGTGAGGGTAAACACAGGAGGGACCTAAAGAGGGCAGAAAAACCAGAGGCGTGGAAACTCACCACCTCCCTGTTTCCATGTGAGTTTCCCTCTATGCAAACTGAAACAGCCAGAGCAATGTTCTCACAAAGATCAGAAATCCAATAAAACATAAAGCCAGAAAGTCTATAGCTGATAAGAGGAATTATATTTTGATACCAAATGGAAACTCCCTGATGCAGTACATAATTGACAGCAAACACCATTTACCTCAGTATGGGCTGGCATGGTGAGGTGCACGCAGGCTGGTCCTTGGGAGAGAGGCAGAAGACCAGGCTGTGCAAAGACTGAATTTTATACAAGGTGAATTTTGTCCCCACATACAGTCAGCAAACTAAGAAATAATAATACAAAACTTCTCTGCCTAATTTGATCTACAAATAAAATCAGTTTAATTCCTCAACCTGTCCCAGGTAGTAAAGAGTGACAGTACAGGTAAAACGTAGGTGACTTCACGGTGATAATGTCAACATGGATTTTTTTTTAATTATTATTATTTAGCTTTAAAAAGAATAAAGGTCACATTTTTTCCTTTCTAAGCAGTGTCCCCAGTGGATGCTTCTGTTCTTGCTCTAGAGTATTTTATAAGAAACTGCATTGAAAGTCTGCTATTAGACTTCTATTTTTACCTAACATGGCTGATCATCTTAAGTGCAAAGTCACTACCTGTGAGAATGCTGAGATGCCAGCCTTACAGAGGCCACCAGAAAAAAAGAAACATACAATAAGTGATGAACTTCCCTCAAACTCTTTTACAGAGACTAGTAGGGCTACACCTATTGCTGTGTGTACATGCGAAGGGGAGGGGACAAAAGAGAGCAGCCACATCAGTTTTCAGTAAATTTCTCAAGGGCAGATTGTGTAATCTCCATAGATGGGTACACATATTTAAATATACTCTGAGTATTGATGAATTTGGCATCCATGTCTGTCAGCCACAAAATAGCAATCTGCAAGCTGCTTAGAGCATCGTGCTCTCTGCCAGGGTTTCCGTGGAGGGGGTCAGAACCTCACAGGATTAGATACACTGGACAAAACCTTTTGTATTTAGTTGTGCATAGGGAGCTCCATTTTCTTGGTTATCTAGTACATTTGCAAATAAATATTCTGCTGAAGGCATTAATCAGTGCTGTCAATGACTTCTTCTTTCATCCAAAATCTGATCACAGAGTAGAGTAAAACTGATCATTTAGATATAAAGTGTAACTATGTCCCGGTAGCCTGGCAAAGAGAACAGCAGGAGTCACTGTCCTAAGGCAAAGAAATTAATACCAGGGTTAAAAGAAGTTAAGACTGTGCAGGAGGATCATTCCCTAGTCACACAAAAGGAGGAAAGAGTTGTTTGGTAAACCATGCATTTATGAAAATTTATGGGTAGGTAGTTTGACAGAGAGAAGGATTTTTATCCTCTATTCTGAGAGGAATAGGTTCCCAAAAGACACAGATTTACCTGGAGAGGCAGCCACAGAAGTTGTGGGCATGTTTCCATTGTGCCCAGGAGAACCTCTGTTTTGCTATGAGCAGATGACTCCAAAGGTTAATTTAAAACAATGGTTATTTCAATAGAACAACCAGAAACCGAGATAATGATAGTAATGACAGTGGCCACCTCTTCCATTGCACTTGATATCAGCAGATTTCAAAGTTTACAACAAAAGAGGTGTTTAACTTTGGATGAATTTTACAGAGATGTAAAATTCTGCTGCACAGAAGATGGAGTGACCTATCCAAATTCAGCCAGAAGGCATTTGGCTGAGTCAGGAATAGCAACCAGAGTGCCAGTCTAATGGGGAAGGCTTCCTAAAAAAACATGGAACCAAGGAGAAACAGGAACAAAGTCTGCATTTAAGCAGTAAGAATCACCAGCTACCTTATTCACCATTTCTTTAGAATATTACTACACACATAAAAAAAAAAAAAAAAAAAAAAAAAAAAAAAAAAAAAAAAAAATCAGTATTTAATTAATTACTGAGTTGGCTCTGTGGCTCTTCTAGAGGATGAAAACAAACACTTAAACAAACCTCTCCTGCCAACCCCACCCAACACCTACTCAGTTACAACAGATGGATGAGTGCCACAGACCAGATGTCAAAATGATACCAAACTTGACACCACACAAGAAACTGTAGCACACTGCAGAAAAGAACCACTCCCACGGTAACATTATTTAAACGCCAGATTGCACTGATCCCTGTTAGAAATTATGCACATAGAACCCAGACAGCAAAGTCTGTAGCTGCTGCCACAACCTCCTAAAATCTTTCAATCATCTCTTTTAATAGCCTGGTCTGAATTTTATTATCCCCCAAGACTGTGAAGCACTGCTGGAAAAGGTTATAGAAATACCTGGCTGCGGGCCAGGAGGGATAAAATTAGTGTCTCCTCACCTTGGAACAGCTTTGATTGCACCTGCTTTTGTAGTGCCTCATAAATAGTGCCACTCAAAGTGCTCATTGCCATCCTTGGCCACTGGACTTGAAGGACATGTGACCTCACTTCTAAGATTGTGACATTCAGATATAGCATGGATTGGGACATAAGCACATGAAGAAGGTGGAAGCTTTTGTCACTTACATAGGTTGCAACTTCATTCAAATAGTTTCTGTAATCTTCTACCAATTGACAACTTTGAATCTGAAGCAGGTACCTTTCTGAGCAAGTCTGAAGGCTTTGCAGGTTGGATAGATGGCCTTTCCAAGGGTTACTGGACTTTCCAAGGACATTGGTCACCCTTGGTAGTGTGGAATGATGACCTGAGCCAGGTGAGCTGCTCCCACAAGAGCTCAGATGAAGGTGAAGGTTGTCTTTGCAAGCCTGGTTTGAATTCCCCCAAAGCAACAGCTTTTGGAAACAGAAACTTGTACAACAGAACCAGTACAGTCTTTCCAGTGAGTCTCAGCAGTCCAGACTGGAAATGTGAGCAAAGCGGTTGTCTGAGAAGAAAATTCCTGTCAAACTGAAGCTTTTTGCTGGAATGTATTCATTTTGATGAAATCCTACCCAGGAAAGTTTTTTCAGTCAAATGGAGTGTACAAATGACCTAGAAATACCCAAAGTCTGCTGATTCAAGCAACTACATGGGCTGACCTGAACCCCTGGAGCCCCCCCTCCTCAGAACAGTGAATGGTTTCTTTTTGTCCTAACGGGGGTGTGAAACCTCAACAATTTATGAAAAGGAAGTAACTTCCCAACAAAATATCATTTCCCAAAGACATATTTGTAACTGTAATACTGTCCTCATGCTGGAAGAAACAAATTGTATAAAGAAAAGGAAATTCAGGGAGATCATGGTTAAAACTCTTCACCAATTTTGTTTGAGCTGCTGAGTGTCTATCTTTTTTCAGAATATTTAGCATTTTCGTAGCTTTCTGTTCTAGTTGCATGCAATGAGTGTGTAGCTCCTTCACGAATTAGGTCTTAAGTTAGTTGAGTGAGGCATCCACAGCATAAAAAAGAGGCTCTTAGTGACCACTTTGGTTTAAGTCCAGTATCTTAAGTTATGAACTTTGTGGCAGAGCCAAGGGTAGAATCAAAGGATGTATCTTCAGCTCCAGGCAAATCTGCAGATGAACCATCAGACTACAGATGCCTATTCAATGAGTCCCATCCTTCCTGAGCACTGAATGAGGCAAAGGCCCTGTAGAAAAGAGAAGATGTGATTAGATCATTAAGTGCAAAAGAAAATGTGACAGTAGGAGAAGCACAGCCATGCTGGCTTTAATCTAATTAGTGGAGAAATATTTTTCTTGTAGTTGTGGCTGTATGGAAGACTCCAGTGTTGGGTGAACTTGTATTGATGTCACAGTCTTAGTCTGCTGAGAAAACTGATCATATTCTTTTTGGTGCCCACAAACTCTCAGCTACATAAAAGAGTCAGGAACCATCCTCAGATAGAAGTTTAATCATATTCCTGCTTCTTTATCAAGTTCTCTTTATTTGCAGCATGTGTGGGGGTCACACAAGGCAGGCATGACCTCAAATACCAAGGCTCTACATGTAAGATAATGGCTGGTCTTTGTCAGCAATGTCAGGAACTGTACACATTTTTAAAATACTCTAAGATTTTTGCTTTTTTTTACCAGTGTGCTGTCTTAAAAAATATAATCTCTTTTAAAATCCTTATAGGATATCCATGGATTCCTGCATTTTGGAGAAACCCTGATACTATGTCCATAAGGCAGAGGGGTTAATCTGTGTTGATTATTAACTGACTCCAGAACAATGGCATGTAAATGCAAACTCTTTGTGGATACCAGTGCTCATTACAGTGTTACCATTGGAGCAGTGACCTCACCCTTTTGGCTTGCATCATGTTAGCCCTGTCTAACACTGTGGAAACCGAGGTAACAGAGGTTTTCAAACATGGTTATTGAATTCTGTGTGCTTTAGTGGAGGTTTTATTACAGTTGGTAGCATGCCACTCTAATTCCTAAGGCAGGCTTCATGACATATCCAGGATCAAAGAAGTGATACCCATTTGTAGCTGCACAGCACTTGGGTGGTGGTGTTAAAAATTGCTGTGATTTCTTGCAGCTGGTATTTTCTTTGTGATGGTTATGTCTGATGGAGTGTTGCAGAGAACAAGGGAAAGTAAAAAAGAGCACCAGGCAAGGTGTATCAGTTCTCCAGGTCATGGTGCTAGAAGCTGAAAAAGGGGGCAAAGAAGAAGGGATGGTCTGAAAATAAACAGGAGGAAGAAAAAACTGTAGAATATGATGCAGAAGAGAATAAATCAGGGAATTCCTTGAAAGCTGAGGTAGGTGAGAAGTGCCAAATATGTGTCTCTTGAGTGCCCTGAGTTCCCAGTGGAGCCCCCAAGTAAGGGTGCAAGTCAAAGGTTCCAATATTTTCCCTCCATGTACTTACCATTCCATAGCTTGTCCCTAGAGCCAGTTGTCATCCCAAGTCCCCCCAAGTCATCCAAGAGCCCTTCAGAAGTCCTGGTAGTTGGCAAGGGGAAGGAGCATCTTTGACTGAGAAGTCCAATTTCCCTTCATCTAAGGATTTATGTTTTTCACAGTTCTAAGGATGGCTGCTCAAATGCTCTTAATCATGGGTGTTCTTGCCTGATGGGAAAAGTGCAAGAGCATTTGGGGACTGTGGCTTTGGTACATGCAAATGGCAATTAGCAGAACAAAATCTGCCTCTGGCAAATTAACCTTGCACAGAATTTTAGAGGGTTTTTTCCATCAGTTTTGTCTCAAAGTGACTTTATTTGCTGAAATGCAGGAAACTTAGGTTGTAATTTCAGAGCCTTTTGGGGGATGAAGTCCTTCTTCCATGCCATGTGCACTTGCTTTTCAGTCCTTTCCCACTCCTATTTGCCTAGGCTTTGGCCTGCATCTTTCTGTGTGTATTGTCTCTGATGTCTGACTCATTATGGCAACAGAAGTGTTGA
Source organism: Florisuga fusca (assembly GCA_038090715.1). Classification (NCBI taxonomy): domain Eukaryota; kingdom Metazoa; phylum Chordata; class Aves; order Apodiformes; family Trochilidae; genus Florisuga; species Florisuga fusca. Next base: position 20,306,139 of record JAAWXA010000005.1, read on the forward strand.
TGCCAGGCCCAGAAGCAGTACTTAAAAACCTGCTATTCTCTTTCCTTCAAGCTCAAAGCTAACCCAGTTTGTGGCACAAGAAAGAAATACCACCATTTGGCGCCTTGACCATGCATCAGTTTGAAAACAAAGGATCATTTTCCTCTGCTTTTCTGTGTCTTTTTCTATTTGACTAGGCTGTCATAAAGACCACTAACTCTAGAGTGTGGAATTTAATGCCTGGAAGGAAATGACTGATTCATTACTTACTTTCTTGAGTTGCCAAGCCTCTTCCTCATGTCACCTCCCAGTATGTTTCCCAGTCCCTCCTATCCAGAAATCAGGAGATTCTCAGATTTCAAAGGGAGAAGCAACCAACCTTAGCCCCTTATCTTTGAGGTGGAGGGTGAATAAGGAGGGCAGTGGGAGAAGAGGAAGGCAGAATAGGACCTAAAAAAAAAAAACAAACCCAAACCAAACCAGAACCTAACAAAAAGCAGACTGAAAGCTCAAAACTAGAAGTTAAGGGAATGCTCCCAAATACACTCTTTAAAAATAATCCAGGTTTTTTCTCTTTCTTCATACTTTGTTTGTGAACTTCCTGTGGTCATGACTATTTTAGAATGGTGAGGACTGGGCACTGTTGTACCCAAATAGTTGCAAGGACGTGTGGCCGAAAGCACAGAGATTCCTCTACGGGTGGTGAGGGAGATTGGTATGGGCAGACTGCTGCACTGCTTGGTGCCACCTTGAGTAGAGCATCACAGTGCCAAGGTGAGGAGGTGGAACCTCTGGAGAAAGCAAGCAGGGTTATACAAAACTGGAGGACCTTGCAGAAGGAAGGAGAGGATCATCCTCTCTTTCCCACAGATATTAGCACTCTCTGTTCAGCTGTTTGTATGCCCCGGTAGGAACAGAGGAGCAGCCAAGGATTCTGAAAAAGAGTGGAAGTCATTGACTGAGATACAATCACAGCTCAGAGGGGAACAGTTTTCCTCTTCCTCTGCTTTGAAGCTGACAGCTGTTAAGCTTTTTCCTGCCAGTTTTCAAGGAATTGCAAAGGAGAAGAGATAAAGGAGAATGAGTAGATAGTGAAAGAGGCATTCAAGGTAGTTTGGCATATCAGCTCAGCATATTTTGTGTTCCACCTTTCTCTGTCTTTCATCCTCCTGACCCACACCAACAGAAATCTAGGAAACAGTTCAGACAGCTGGGCACATACCTTTGCTCATTCCTGAAGGAAGATGAGATGGGGAAGGAGAGGACATAGGAGAAATAACAAGGTGATTTGGACAGAATGGAGGGCAGACAAGAAGAGGAAGCATTGCCCAAACTGGGACAGATGCGCAGCATCTCCATTACCTGGGTGTTATGCACAAGGGAGAAGAAAACAGAGAGAGTTTCTCTTAGAACAAACAGTAAAACATGCCAGGGCCAGGACATTTACCAGCCAATCTTAACAGAATGAAACTGGACTTCCAAGAGTGGCATCAAAGGAGATAAAGCAGAAGGGATGTAAGATAGATTTATCCACAGTTGTTTTTAATTAGAGTGAACAGTGAGAAACTAGTATGTTTTGTACCCCTTAGGAAATTGAAGGAAAGGAAAATGCAAGACATGTCTTAAAACTAGACTGCTTGTCCACTTTCAGCCACCTTCAAGGCAAAGTGACTGCCCATGACGACGCCTGCATGACCTCTGCAAGATGCGTGCCACTTGGCACTGCTGTCTAGAGTCCTTACTAGTGTCCCAGGAGAAATCTTCTCTTGCCTCTGCAGGCACAACAGTTTTACTTAGGCTTAGGTAGTAACACCAGGAGTTCGACTTGAGAGAAGGTTGCTGGATGCTTTGAGCAGGGCTGGCCTGAGGCTCTTGCAATGCAGAAGTTGCTGAAGGCAGCAGATTACCTTGAGGAAAGAACCAACTCTGGCCCAAATTCTATGTCACCTATGCCTGAGCCCTAGAAAATGAGACTTGTTCCTGCTGCTGCCCTCACCAACAGAGAGTCACTGCAGGGAGGAAAGAGACTCAGATCCCACCTCTTGTCAGCTGTGGAATGAGGGAAGGCTGGCTCTACCGAACCCTTTTTGTAGCTCTGTCACACCTGTCCCCTCCCTTTTCTGTGTCAGATGTGCACTAGCCCTGAACCCTGTCCACTACTGCCCCTTTACTGGGACACCAGAGTTCAAATTTAGTTGTGCTACTGAGAAGTGTTAACCTGTTCTGGGCAGAGACCTCATGAATATGCTTGTATGTGCTCGAGGATCACAGATGGATCAGGGCTGTAGGAATCCTCCCATGGTGACTCCTTCTATCCACTGAGACTGCTGATGGGAAGAAACTGCAGGCAGCCATACCACATCATCTTCTATTAAGTGCTCCTCTCAGCAAAGTAGAGGATGAATTGCACACAGTTTGACAACAGGATGGCTTTAGGGCTCTAAAGGTTGAGATAATTGCCAACAGACTTAGGGGGCATGCAGGGATTGCTGGAGGAAAGTACAACCTGAGTGGGAGTAATTTCAGAATCACCTCCTATTCTTTTGTAGCCCAGCTTCCCACTTTTTTCTGTCATTCACCATTGTTTCAGGTTGTTTTCCTTGATTAACTTAGCCCCAACCTGGCACCCTGATATCAGATATTCTCTGATACAGCTGTGGCAGTGATTCAAAAGGAGCAAGACAAGATGTTAATGGAGGAAATAGCCATCTGTTTAGTCTGGATTTCTGGGGTGTTTTGGGGGAATTTTAATTCAAAAGTCACGTTCATGGTGAAATTTTAGTTCTATCTGTTATGACTTTGCAAATCATCATATGTCATACTGGTTGCCATGAGTTCAGGATGAGCTCCCTCTGATATTGATGGATTTGCAAATGTGGTGGGAGATTTTCTAGAGTTCCTGCTCTCTCCTGGAAAATTTTTATGACTCTGAGCTCTGTATTAACAGGGGAACATAAAGGTCTCATGTGTATCATCAGAGCATAGCAGCAGTCTTGGAATTCTTGATGTTAGCAGAGAATGTCCTTTAAATAAATAATATAATGAGTTGAACACAGGTTGAGCGAGAGGGCCCTTATTTCTTCCATGAAGGAACTGAGCCAAATATGTGATGCAGATTATTCTACCGGAAAGTCTTTTGCTCTTGTGCCCAGATTACTAACATTTTCCCCCAAGGTGTATGCATTTTGCAGCAAGCACAAACAGCGGGGCATGGATCACCACAAGCTCTCAGATGACTGCAAACAGCTGAGACTCAGTCTCCTTTCCCCAGTCTATTTGCTAGGCCATAATCTGTTGGCAGATTCATCAGAGTCAACCCAGACTGTGTCATCCCAGAACACAGTGATGCTCTTCATGGTAGGATGCAAAAGAAGAGGTGCAACCAGTGGCCATAGACTCAGAGTTTCCCCTTTTCTGGCTTTTTAGATGCTTCTTGAAATGATTTGCTTTGCAGTATAGGTAAAAGGTGCTTTGTAGTAATGGGTAGTTTCTACATGATGAGTTTGTCCTCTTCGTTATCTAACCGAGTGTCTTCAGACTGATTATGCCAATACAATACAATTACTGCCCATTTCTGCAGACTGTTGGCTCAGTGACATTTTAGATAGTGACTTGAGGTAAAGAACTTCATTTAGCACTGTGGAAAACCCTCATGTCATCCAAGCCACAGGTTTTCTTACCTGTTTTGTTTGTTTGTTTTCTTGTTTACATTAGTATATTTTTAGCTTTGGTGGCTTTTTGTTTTGGTTTAGGTTTTTATTCTCTTGCACATCCTAAGCTGTAGATTATTCACGAAATTTTTGTTGTTGTTTCATGTCCTTTCTGAAAAGCAGCAGAAATTGAGAGGAACAGTTCCCTCTCTGAGGTTAAAATGAATGGTATACTCCTCATACAGGCAATGTGCAAGCCTACTGCCTATTAAAATAACAGCTCAGGTTATACTTTGAGAAACTACTGTAGGACCAGTATTTACCACCTTATATTAAAAACATGTATTACTGATGTACTACGTGAAAGAAACTTGCCTAATGCAAATACCACAGGGCTTGTGTTAAAATTATGATCTTTGATTTTTCTGAAGCTTTCTTAGGGTATAAACTCTTCAAATTTTTTATCTCAAAATTCTCCTATTGACCAGCAGATAAGAAAGTAAAAGTACTATAAGCTTGAAGGTATTACTCCACTAGCATATTAAAAAATACTGAAGAAGTATTTGTTGTTTTAACAATGGTCACCCAGATCTAGATAAAGCCTAAGAGATAGGACAGCCCTTCAGCAAGCATACACAAAACCAGAATACAGCAGCCTGTACCTCAGGGGGTCTTCTGAGCAAGGCAGGGAATTGGGGTAGTGGCATTTGTTCATGGTATTAGGGGGAACCTTGATGGAAGCTTGGAGTTTGTAGCCAGAAAGCATGAAGAAATTAAGACCTAAAAACTTTCCCCAACATGGGGGTGGTTGTGTAGCTTCTGCCTGTTACTGGCACTACTGCTGAGAGCCAAAACTCTCACCATGACTTCCCAAAAAATATTACCAGGCTTCCTGGACCTCACGGAGCTTAAGAGCAGAGAGGTACCCTGCAAGGGACACACTTTTTCTGCTGGGCACTGAAAAGCCTCTGGCCTTCTACCCTCCATACAACAATATTTCAGCAACTCAGTGGGTGAGAATGATTATAAAAGTCCCGGGTGGACAGGTTAGCCCATGAGTGACACACCATGTGTTTCTGCCTATGATACAGCATCAGAATAATTTTTCAATAAGATTTTGGATGTGTTCAAAACCAGCAAGTGTAGCAGGCAGGTTCAAGCAGATTTTCTGTCCATGGATGCTAATTAGTGCTGCTGACCTCAGCGGGATACCAGGAATTTCTAGTTTATTCAGCAGCGTGTGGGGGTTCTCTCTACCTGACCTTAATTAGCCCAGGCAGTAGTGGCCAAACTGGAACTGAGAAGACAAGATCCTGTCCCTCATTGTTTCAGATCTGACAAGCTTTCTTGAAGTGATGGGTTCAACTGAATCCAGAACTTCCTTTCAACTACAGTGCCTGCCCCCCCCCAAAAAAATAAACCAAAAACCCACATTAGTAATTAATCCAGATACTCTTATCCCTTTAGCATAAAAAAAACCTCCTGTAATTCTGCCTCTACACTTTACATATTACTGAGATTCCTAAGTACTTAAACACCAGTACTTTCAGATGGAATAAAACTAGTTCTTAGAACATATTACTAAACATTTTAGTGTAAGCTAAGCCAAATATAACTTGCTGAACAAAAGAAAAGCTTCAACATTTGGCACTCCAGTGAAAGCGGAAGAACTAAGCTGAATAAATGCTGCATCTATTGTTGGGGAGAACATTGCAGCCGTAACTGCTGGAAATGCAGTGAAATAGTGGGGGAAGTGTTTGGTAAAAGTATCCTGAGTATCTAGCTAGTTGTGGTACAGAACAGGTAAAGCATGGAAAGGATGTATTTTGTTTCACTCTTCTACCAGAGTGCCAGAAAGAACAAGTCAGATTTTCGGAAGAACACTGTGTTCACTAACTTCTATTTAATTATCTACATAAGCAGCCATGTTTGCAAATGGCTAAGCACCAAGCAGCTCCCATGGAAACCATATCAGGTGCAAACCTCTTAAAAATACAGCTGGCTTAAATACCTATACAACAGTTTTTGTATGCAGAGACCATCCAATAATCAGAAGAGAGGTATTTGTTCTGAGAATATGAAAAAATCTGGGTGTGAATTTCTTGAAGTAGTTCCTTGTGGTTCTTTGACTCTTTTAACATAGTGCCAGAGAGGTGTCAAAAATGGCTTGCATAGGATTTGGATGGTGACTTTCTAATAAAGAAATCTTGAGAGGAAAAGAGGTCAGTGATTTCGAGACTTGTCCAGAAAATCAAGTCAAGTTACCAGCTCAGTTTTCACAGGCAAGTTGATCTGGGAAATCCCAGGAATGCCCATCATCGGTGGGTCTTCAAAATGAGAAGTGTATCTTAAAAATCACAATCATTTCTTAGTCCTAAAATTGGAAAATTGTGGTTCTCCACTGATTTCCAGGTTTTGAAGAGAAGTAATTCCAGGTTTCACACTTGTCTTCCAAAGAGTAATTTTCAACCCCTCCATTCCAGCATATGGAGGAGGAAACTCCAAACCCAGTAAATACCATGAGCCTGTGAGATTTGGCAACCCTGTTATCAAGATGTTACTGTCAAGGCCAAATCTGTAGGAAGTAAGGACCCTATTATCTCTCACAAGCTCTTCAAACTATCCATCCCCCAAGAAACTTTGCCATTGGAGTAGAATGCCAGTTTGTTTGGAAAGAGATTAAATTGTTCACAGCTGCCTGGGAATTAACAAGCTTCCTTCTCTTTACAGTGGAATGCAGCATATTTCTGAGCCAGGTGGAGGATACCATGTGAGGTTCTTGTAGGACCTGGGGTTGGCACAAAGAACAACATTTTCAAGTCTGCACATATATCTGAGTTACCAGGGCTCAATAATAATTTTCTGGCAGATTAGTCCTGCCCTACAGCAGGTTTCTATGATCACTAAAGCCAGAATGAAAGCAATGGGTCTGGATTTCACACTTTATATCCTTCCACACTGTAGCTTTGATTGTAAAACCTGCTTTTTTCTCTTTTGACACAAGTCAGCAAGAATAAGTCTGACAATACACAGGTAAACAGCGGAGTAAACTGCAGGGTCAGGTCCATAACTCTCCAAGTGACACACTGATAACTTGGAGAAAATTACACAGAATAACTTGATAAACCTTTGCAATGATTGCTAATGGAGAGATCTTGCAATGCAAAATACAAAAATGACTTTGTTTTTTCCAAGGTAAAAAAAAGAACTTAAATTTTTCCTTGCTTATTTTACCAATGCTCATTGATCCAAAAAATGTGGGGCTTCTACTAGCAAATTACTACCTGCTTGTAATGAAATAATTCAGTCTATGAATGTGCCAAGTGTTGGTTCTGAGGAGTTTTGAATTATTTTTATTTATTTGATGATACCTTTAGTTCTGCTACATGTTTTACAGCTGCTTTTCTTGATCAAATCATTATCTGATACAGGATGTCATGAAGGCTGGAGGTGAACGTGCTATACTTTTTTTATCCCTATATTTTTCTTCCATGTCATCTCTGTATGTGTTCCCATATATTCAAGTGCTGCTTAACCAGTTTGTGTACCCTGTGAAGCAAACCTTATTTAGGCAGTTCCTGTCAGTTCAAATCTCATAGGATAACTAGCGATGCTTTAGCACCTCTCACATTGAGAAGGGAATGTGGCATTCTATTATTAGGACCCGAAAGCATTGTGACCAGATCATGGTTTAAAAGAAAGTAGATGCAAAAATTGCTCAGGTCAGATTTGCCATTTGTTTGTCATATCAAACAAAATGGGGAAGAATGAAAAGGAAGGAGTAGAAAAAAAAATTGTGTTCGATTGTAAGTTACTTTTTCAGTAACAGAAAGGTGGGTCTGGGTGACAGCCTGAGAAGGGCTCTGACAGTTTTACAGTATGGCTATGGTCTCCATGGGCATCATTTGAACTCACCCATTTTTAAAGTTTCTTAAAGTGGGTTTGTGTCAACGCAGCTGAGATAACTCAATCGAGAAAAGAAAATCCAAAGAGACAGGCCATTGGTGCTGGGGTTTTTGCTACATAGATACCTGAAAAGGAATTTCTAAATTCACTATGACACAGACATAACACTGGTGGAAAAGGGGAATAATCAGTTTATTTCAGTTACTAAGTCAAAACAAAAGTATATTGACAGTGAACTCAGGGTATAAAGAGGCACTAAAGCCACTAGCTGACTGTCAGATTCTCTGATTCCCTTTTCCAGGCTGTGCTGGAGGCCAGTTGTCACCCTGTCCCTTGGGGACACCCAGCTCTGAGAAAAACCTGTTGTGAATAAATATTTTGGAGTGTACATCCCTGCCTGTAAAGCCCTTCAAAGTGCCTGCACGAGCATTCAGCACACCTCATGACAGCACAAAAACTTTGTGTCATGAAATGGGGATTGAAAAAGTAAACAAGATAGAAGCCATAAGGTACAGAAACAAGGTGGAAAGTGCATTTCTTCGCTCTCATTACGTTACATTTTTGTTTATTATATTGTTAAGGCTCAGGTTTTTTATTCCTTTTTTCTTAAGGGAATGGTTAAGAAGCCTTCTCAGACAGACATTGTTGTCATATAATCAGACATCCCTTCCTTCATATCTAAACGTCATTCAGCCCAGTCTGATTTCCAGCCTGAGCTTTTAGTTCAAAATATTTTTTAATTGGAAGATTACGAGCAGAATATAGTATTTCAAGAACTCCATATCCAAAGCAGTACATAGTACTAAAAACACTGTATGAAGTGAAAACTTGTATTTACACAGACCTACAACACCTATAAAAAAAGGTTTCATGGTTTCACGGGGATCTCTCTTTGGAGTTTCCTTTCTTGAGTTTCCTTCTAAATTTCCCTCACATCCATGTAGAATTATGGACCCAGCTGAAGAGGACTAAAAACTGACATAAATTTTCACCTCGGATGGAAAGAGCTCTTTCTTTCCACAGTGGATAAACGTTACAGCACTAACATGCTGGGTTGCTCAGTGTCAGTGTTTCATAGAACTGTCCAGACAACTGCTAGAGCAACTATATCCTGCTGCTGCTGTGCCTCACAGACCATCCAATTTGTTTCAAGTGCCCTCATCACCACAGAAGCAAAGACAAACATGAACTGAAACACAGCAAATAAAACATTAATATATCTCCTAGCAATTTACTTCCAGCATGTTTTAAAAGACCCTTCAAACCTTTATGTAGTGCAATGTAATTTATTATCTGCCTCTCTCCAAGCTGTCTGACAACACAGCTCTTCTGTATTTTTTGAAGCAAAAATACTCCAGCTGCTTGACACTGAAAATAACGATGCTTCACAAAGTTTTGATTTTTAATTTGCAAAGCACTAAATGCATGCTTTCTTGCGAAGATGATGACTCAGGTTTTCTCTCATTTGCTTGGAAAAAAGAGCAACTGGGAAACAAATTGTAGCCTCAGCAACAAAAATATTGTTTTTGTGAGAGAAAAAAAAAAAAAAAAGTAGCTTATGGCTAATACCTGGGGTAAAAAAACAGGAGTGTACTTTGGAAATACCATTTCAGTTGACAGCATGGAACTTTATGAGGCGTCTGGCTTGATGCTGCCTTCACGTTTCACAACATTAGTAGCTGGTGCTTTGATATGCACAGCTACCACTAACATTTCATAATATGACAGTCTCAGAGGTGAAATAGCCTTTGTATTCTAAAATTCATTAAGAGCAGCTGCAACTTGGTGCTGATGGATACATCATTGCTTTCCTAAATCAATGTCGCCTTTGCTGAGTTATATAAAGCCATTTCATTGCCATGCAGACAGGTGATGCTAATCTGAAAAACAGAAAAAATCAAAATAAAATAGGTTTAAAATCTATTATAGCACATTATGTGTCAGTATCAGCTGTCCTTAGCATCAAGAAGTAATGAAACATCTAAAAATACCCTATATACAATTAAAAGAGTAAAATAATTGGAATTAACATTGAAGTGATAGTTCTGAAATGCTAAAAAAGCTTATCTCAAAACTGTGTGTTTCTGGTTGGGAGAGGGATTTCTAGGACATGCTTTTTCCTGAAGTGAATTTTCCAAGGGACCAAGTGTTATTTGCCTTCTAGTTCTGTAGTTTCAATGTGGATGTCTCATACTGATTTCCATGTAGCTTGCCTCTACAGCAAAAATATCTGGTGTTTAGAAACAAATCAACACATTTTAAGAACATGTTTGTTGCACTTAAAGTAACAATTGTACCTGAAGAAAAAGCTCTTTTTAATCAAAGATGGTTTGCAATCAGCCTTAGGGTTAATCAACAAGTTTTAAACATCATTTTCCTAAAATCTTTTCTAGATGGGGGATGTTCCATTTCAGTTCCTAGTGAAGCCTCATGACAAAACACCTAGCAAGAAACACTGAACCAGGAAAGCTTAGGTGGCTTTAAGTGAAACAACCACTTACAGAGACAGCGGGAGAAGTAGCCTGTGTTGGTTGGAAGGACAGTAAAACTGTGGAGAGCTTTAGTACAATAGATTGTGAAAGAGGGTGGTTCTAGCAAGCTTTGTGCTTGCCGAGACCAAGACTGGGGACCAGAGGGAAGAGTAGCTTCAAGAAGAAGTGAAGGAAGGCCCGAAACTATTTGGTAATGTGGTTGCAAGCATTATCTTTATTGTAAACCAACTGACTCATGCTGAAGGTTTTTATGGTTTTGTTTTTTAACCTGGCATGCTAGTTCTATGGCATATGAACTAATCACGGAGCATATACAAGGAAGGAAAATCCATTCTAGGGTTGCAACCTTAGTGGGGCAGGTGCATTATTAGAGTACTGTGGGTATTACATCTTCTTTACTGACAACAGTAATAAAATGTATTCTCAAAGTGTCAACGGGACCTGTATGAGAAGCAGCCTCAAACCTTGAGTCCCTGGGGAGAATTCTGTCTATGCCTGTGCAGAGCACAGGATAAAACTCTGAGCAGTGACATGGAGGGTGGAGTGGATGCAGGTTTAATATTATTATGCCAGCTTGCATTAGACAAACTTGTGCAACTCTGGCAGTTTTGGAATGCAGTTTGATTACCTTGTCTAACTTGAGAACTTGAGCAGTAGGATGTAAACTTTTGGAATACAACTGACTAGGCTGAATTTTACCTTTAGAAAAGTAGAAAAATAAGTAAGTTAACACATATATGTAATAGACTTACATATCTATGTGTAATACATACACACCTTTGTACAAATAGATTATACAGGTATATATATATACACCTTATGTGTGTGTCTTTCCAATTATGGGCACTTGCAGCACTCTGAACACCTCACTTGCTTCTCTCTGAATTCCCCCTGGCTGCTGAGGTGCTTCCAATTGATGTGTGTAATATGGATGCTTCGTATATGTTTTACCCCTCCAACCTGGGCTCCATGTTAATATGCAAGTCTGTCAACACAGTTCACTTCCTGTAATCAGGAAATGGTGATTAAATGAACATCCAAGTACAAAAGCTGTCAACCTGGAAAGTGTCTTCTCTCTGATCTTAGGATAGAATAGAATTAAGTTCAAAGGTCCATGCCAGTCATGTAATTTTTAGTATTTATGGCAAAAAGGAAAAAAAATATCTCTAGAAAGGCTGTATGCTCCAAGCCCTACAGTCTCTGTCTTATAAGGTGGGCTGTTCTGAAAGGAGCTTGTCTGGGTAATTTAGATTTTAACCAAAAGAATGTCTTGTTGCTTTTAACTATCTGTTTCAGCATCTGGTCCATCTCATTGGAAGGGCTTTGAGACTTTGGTTCAGGATTGGTTTGGAGATGGAATTTGATGGAGGACAGGGGAAAGTTATTTTCTCATTATGTACGTAGGAAAAAAAATCTCTATAATATATATATATGCCATTGGCCTGCAGAGGAACATAACCCACTCTCAAACTACAGAGCTAGTACAACTTCTTTAGGGCGTGCAACAACTTTGACCTCCGTGTAATTGCTCCATCAATATAACAGTGCCGGGGTTCTTCTCAATTATTTTATGGGAGTGGCAGCCCGCTTCCCGGAGTGCTGATTTGCTTCGAATCGGCCTCATTTGCTCAACAATTTGCTCATTCTTTCTTGGGGATCCCGCGTTTCCTTGGACGAACGAGGGCTGGAGCAGCCCCGGCCGCTCCGGTAACCACCCCAAGGTGACCACCGCTGCCTACGGATGAGTAAGCAGCAAATGTGGCAGCTCAGGCCAGCAGCTCTGCAATTAAGGCTATAATTTCAGGTGTAGCCATTAGTCGTAATGAATATTTATTTCAAGGTATTAAATAAAAGAAATGGCCCGGCTAAGCGGTGTGGTAGTTCGGCTTGTGTAGTATTGGTGTTGGGGGGTACAGCCACCCCGTCCTGTCCCGAGTGGGCCAGGTTCTGCGTTGCGCTGCCGCAGGGCTTGTGCCCCCTGCCCATCCCGGCCAAGGACCCTTCCCTCCCCAGGAAAGGAGCTCCCCGCTGGCGCGTACCGGGAGGGGGCTTGTAGTCGGCCGGGTTTCGGCTCCCCCCACCCACGCTGGGATGTCCGGCGATTACCCTTTATGGAAGCCCCCGCAGAGTGTCCTTGCTAGGGCCGGCTCTGTAACCCCGCGCTCTCCGGCGTGGTTGAAAGAGTCCCCTCAGTTTTCCCCCCATCGCTAAAGGTGGAGAGGGGAGAGAAGGGGAAGGGGGGGGCAGTTGAGAGAAGAGCCGCTCTCCCTGGGAGGCAGGGGCGGTACGGGGGGGCTGAGAGCCCTCCGGCTCCCCTAAAGTCTGCAGCCCCAGCGAGCTAGAGGGCGGCCCGTCAGCCCCCGAGTCGTTGTTTCTCTCCATCCGCAACCAACCTTGCCGGGGCTGCCGCAAGCCAAGCGAGCGCCGCGGCTTCCAGCCGGCTCTTGCCGGACGGACTCCGAACCGCACGGATGCAAAGCCCCGAGCGACCATCTCCTCCCGAGCCCCTCGATCGAAATCAAGGCTCCCGGCTAAAGGTGCGACGAGGCCGGCGGCGGGCGATGCCGCGGCGGTCCCGCTAGCGGGGACCGGGTCTGGCCAGGCAGCATCCCGTCGAGAAGAGCCGTGCTGCCGGTCAAGCTGGCCGCCGTCATCCGCAAGCTGGAGGAGCAAGGTGCCGGTCCGGTGGTCCAGAAGCAGGCCATCACCCGCGCCGACCTCCGCAAGCTCTACACCTGCAGTGTCTTCAGCACCCAGAGCCCCTTTGGCCTCCT
>JAAWXA010000005.1:20323548-20518644 GCA_038090715.1 Florisuga fusca
GGGGCGGGGAAAGGGAGAGGAAGACTTTGTGGATGCCTGCATAAGCATCTATGTTCTTTAAAATACCTGTAACTATGTTCTTTAAAATACCTGTGACCTCTCCTTTCTAGCAAAGGGTTGTTTTGTTTTTTAATGACCACTTGAATGGAGTGCTGTAGTTTGATCTCCTGCTGTGTGTATCTGGTGTCCCAGAATGGCTTAGAGGTTTGATTATGTGCAGATAAGTGTTTCTGCTCTAGCTCATTATTTCAGGTATAAGATAATGCTCTTTGCTGTATTTAACCCTAGACTCCTCTTACCCTTGCTTTTAATGACCTTGAAAGTAATTTTTAAAACTTCAGGCGTAGTTTGGCTTTTCTAGAGCAGCGGCACACGTGAGTACGGGAAGGGGAAGAGGGAACCGGGCAGTTCCGACCCAGTTAGTGGTAACAGTTATGCGTGTCTTTAACCTGCTAAATGAGGTTTCGTGGTGCCTTCAGGCTGGAGAGCTGCGTCTTTACCCCTAACCACAAATCTCTTCTCTTGCATAAAGCTTGGGTGAGGAGAGTGCCGGCTGCTGCACTGTGTGTCTCAGAGTTGCTCTCCCTGCGTGGAGCGTGTGGAGCTGCAGTTCTCATGAGTGGTGGGTGGGCTGTGAGGGGAAAGAGGGGGAAATATCGAACATCGATGATAAAGTGCACAGGCATGTGTTGTTTTCTGGAGGGTGTCAAGAAAGCAGATGAGCAATCAACAAGGATAGTAGCCAGTGTGTATGGGGGAGGGGGATGGTTCCAGTAATTACATGAAATGTTCATCTTCATTCATGATTTAATAAGTTCAACAAACTGCCCAGACACTTCTGGAGCAGAACCTTGCTCTTGCAGCAAAACTTATTAGTTTAAGTCTCTCAGAGAAAGGGAAGTGTGTGTTGTGGTTTTTTTTTTAAATAATTGATCTTCTCATCTCAGTTTTAGCTTTCTGCACTTCTTCTGGGATGCGACAAAATGAAGAAGTACTGGCTGTGGAATAGATTACATTGGGAGAATGTTAATGCTAAACTTTTTTGCCATAGCTACCCTTTATAATAGTTATTCTAATCAAGGTCCAGGGCATTTCCTGGGGAAATTAATGACTGGCCAGGGTTAATGGCCCAAGGCGCTGCCTCAAATCATCGGCTCTCCCAGTCGGTCATTAATCCCCAGGAAATGCCCTGGCCTTCAATCCTTGCTGCTTAATTATAAACAAAGACTTTCCAGGCCTTTTTACTGAATACATCTCATCAAGTAACATCATGTTAAATTCCTCTCTTGACAAATATTACTGATTCCTTGAAAACTTGAAGGTCATAAGCTTGTGGTTTATTGGGTTGTCTTTGTAATTATTCTTCCAGGGGACCTATCCTGCTGCCCTCATAAACTTCTGCAATGCTCTGGTGAATAGATGATGATTTGGCTTCTTAGCATGCATGTATGCTCTTTCCTTGATGCTATCAATAAGATAATAAGGTATGGAAGAGGTTAAACGAAGACACTAAATGAGATGCTTTCAATTTGCCCTGGCTACAAACCTTAAGAATTGGAGCAAATACATTCATTAATTGTATGCTTTCTGTTGTGGTTGCTCCTTTTTTTTTTTTTTTTTTTTTTTTTTTTTTTTTTTTTTTTTTTTAAATCTCTTCACTGTTGGGTTTCTAGGAGCCTATTCTAGAGTTTAGGGAAGGGTATGTTAAGTGTTCATCTTGATCCAGCTTTAGGTTGCAGTCTTGAGAGCAGCATTTGTAGTGTATTTTAAGCATACAGCACTGTGCCATCAATGCACAACTTTCTTTTCAGTCCTTGTTTGCTCTGAAGTGTAGCAATTTTCCTGCCACTGACAGTACTTCAGTTCAAGCTGATGACAGAGGGATGTAATTTGGCTGTTGTTCATCTCTTGTGTTACTGAAAGATGAACAATAGCTAAAGTTTGAGCTTTTGATGCTACAATGTGGTTGTAGCTGTTGATTTATACCTCTGGTACACACTGAACTTACTAGAGTAATAATACTTGAAAGTAGGTCTAAGAAAATAGATTGGCTTCTGCCATGGATGGAGAGAGTTGTATGTCACTTGAAAATGCTTCTGGTATGTCAGTTTTCTAATTCAGTTTGGCTTCTCAGGACTGCTTGTGAAGAGTTGCATCAACTATTAGGACCAAACAGTTGTTAAGACATCACTCGTGCATTTTTCTTGGCTGTTGCAGGGAATCCTTAACCATTTTTCCTCTTGCTTTATAGCTAGATCCGAGTTGTTTTCTTTGGATCTGGCACATGTCTTTTTTGTTGTCTTATGCTCTCTTTGAACAGCTTACTTTGACCATAACCGGGAATCTGATTCTGACTGCAGGTTTCTCAGAAGGCCAAACAGTTACACGTGATTAATTTAATCAATTAATTCCCAGCAGGCACAACTGGGAACAAGTCAAAGTAACTGATGAGTTAGTCTAACTCTCTTTCTTTGGAGTTTTGTAGAGATGGATAAGAATATTTCTGCTTGATCTTTGGTCCGGGAACACTGTCCATCTCCATGGGACAACCATAAAAAAGGCTTGTGTTCTGTACAAATGTTTTTAGTACTCTGACTAGAATAATCATTACGTGCTTTCCCAGTATCTAGGGTAGGACTCCTCAGACAGCTTCAGGGAAGGATGCTTAGGTTAGGATGGCAGTGTTAGGATGCTAGGCTTTGTTTATATGGAGGTAATAGATGGGGCAATATCCCTATCTTAAAGGCTTGAAGTACAGCAGCTGTTAATGACTGATGACTGCTAAACACCTTATTACTTCTTGTGGCAGTACCTGTGCTGATCTGGTTTCAGAGGTTAGTACTGGCTGCCCTACTGCCTGGTTAGTGCCATCCTCTTGGACTAATGGTTTATCCTAGGTTGCAAGAAAATCTAGGATTTGCTTGGTGTCTTCTGAAGCAGACACACTGGATGTGTGAGGATTAAAGGAACTGTAACAACACTCTACCTCAAGGGCTACCGTTTCCTGGTTGCTTGTGGCGTTTTTAATGGGGAAGATTTTCATCATCTTACTTACAGATGTGGGAAGCAATTAAGCATAGAAGGGACTTATTATACCTGATAGTCATCAAAATTGCTCTGAAATCCTCGGGAGATGGGCTAGGGTAGCTGGTGTGTCAAGTATGGTCCCTGAAGAGCTTTCTTATCAATCTTAATGAAATGTGTGAACCCTGGCTATTGCTCTCTTTGGTGGAAGTCAGTGTTGTTAATAACTGAATGCTGCTAAAGATCATGGACCATAAGTTTGGGTTTTGTTTTTGTTTTTTTTTTTTAAAGACAGTAGGATATTCCAAGTTACCTTTTTTAGCACTAACATGAATGTTTCCCGTGATGAGAGCAAGAAAAGCAGAGTGGAGATTGTGCTTAGCGACCTCATACCCAGGCTTGGGGTTTTGTATGTGCTGAAAGGAACGAAGGGAACTGTTTGTTGGTTGGGTTTTTTTTTTGTTTTTTTTGTTTCATTTTGTGGGGGGGTTTTGTTGGTTTGGTTTGTTTTTTTAAGGCTGAAGTCAGTCCATTTTGGATCAGCTGTTAGTGAGGGACTCTGTGGTGACTCAGGAGAGTGTTTCACAGAAGATCTGAGAATGGCATTTCAATAAAAGTATTTAGAATTGTGGTTGTAGAGTTTTAAATAAAACTGTGTTTGTAGGCCCTCTCTGTTGCATTGGTATGATTACATTTTCTAGCTGTTTCAGATGGTGATTTCTTTCATTATCACTTTAGTTATAAAAATTTGTTTATTTTTTAAAGATTAGACTCCTTTAATTTCATTGCATCATGTGACCAAGAAAACTTGCTTGGTCTGGTCTTCAGTGATGTTACAAATGCAAGAGGTTATCTGTTTTGTATAATGCAAATGAAGATTAGCTTTTTAGAACAATTAGGAGGAAAAACCCAGCATCACTGAAGCACTGCTGAATTTTGACCCTTATTTCTAAAGCATCTGAAATTACTATGTTGGTACTCTTCCTCTGTGCACGTCAAAGATGAAATGCACAAATTTAAAGGCATCAGGGGGCTGGGGGTTTTTTGTGATGCTTTTTTTTGTTGTTTTTTAACAAAGTCTTCTGTGATTATCCTGTAAAACATTTCCCATTGCCCACTGCTTTCCTTCCAGAGAGTAAGAGATCAGAAACTGTTCAGTCTAATTGGTGAGTCTGTATGACAGTGACCTGCCATATTTCATGTATGGTGTAGAAATAAATGAGTGCTTAAACCCTTTGAAACACACCACTACAGCAGAAGCCATAGGCTGTAATTAAATTCAATGTGGGGTTGTATTGTCTTGTGCCCTTGGCTATAAACTTGATAACAGACCATGGTATACCCACTATTGTGTTAGAAGCTGGAACCTAATTAGTGATGTTGTAGATTTTCAGTCACTTTCAAAGCCCTTCCTTTTTTGTGGGGTTTTTTTTGTTATTATTTTGATTTTCTGTTTCTGAAGCAATAAATGCACCCTTCTTTTCAGAAGGAAATTGTTAAGGGCATGTCACCAAGTATGTATGTGCAAGATAATTTTTTTATCATATTTGGGATTCAAGGGACAAGTGTTGGTAACTGCATTTTATCTGATGTAGAAGAGATTTATTAGTGTTGTGATAGTAAAAATATATAATCATGTTTCCAGGGAATACTTTCTAAGTATTTTCCAGGCATTTGAGGAAGGGGTAAGGAAGGGATTGAAATGTCTCATAATACCTTGATCTAAAAGTAACACTGGAAGACTTAAAAATGAATTCTGTTCTGGTTAGTTTATCCATGAGGGAATATGGCTCTTCTGGGCTTTTAGAAATTCACGTGCTTTTTGCAGTCAGCCGATTTTAGTTAGTTGATCTGAAAACCTTCAAACTTGCTAGGGCCTTAATCCCTAATCAGGACAAGTGCCTTTGATCTGTTCTTAATACTGTTTTTAGTTGAGGAAATAATCAAAGTTGTAGCACACAGATTCAGTACATACATTTCCATTAAATTCTTAGTTAATTGAGATGCTTACTTATTGTATGCATCTTTACACTTCTGTAGCTAGAACAGATCATTTTAATGAATTTGAAATTGAGTGAATCTTTAAAGCCCTATTCACTTTACCAGTGTATGAAACCATTTCTTTTTTTCTCACTATATTATCTACTCCATGTAACACAGTTTCCTTACCCCGGGGATCCTGTGGGGTTGCTGGGGTGCTTTCTGAGCTAGCACCTTTTGGGGACTCCTGACTTGCTTCTTGTAGTGGCCTGGATGGTGCTCTGTGCTGTTGTGGTATGCAGTATATCTGGTGCTTAAACCAAGTAGAGTAGCCTGGAAAACATGTCACCATGTAGATTTTGGCAAAGGGTAATAATTTCTCTTCAGTCAGTGGTACCAGCAGTGTGCAACCCGTGCTCCTTCTCTAGTACTCTCAAGATCTTCAGGAGTCCAGAAGACAAAGCTGATGTGATCTTCAGGAAACCATGGATAGTAATCCCTTGGTGAAGCTTTCCTGAGGTTGGGGTAAAAGAGAAGGTTTGGGTGTAGCTTTTTTGGTAGTGCACAACTGGCAAGGGTAGCTAGTTCAGTAGGTGCTGTTCAGATAGCACAGGTGGCAGCAGTTGTCCTGGTGAAGGGAGGGTGGCATCACTTTATGGGAGGCAAGATGTGAGGATGAATCTTGGCTGTCCTTCTGTTTTCTTATCCCAGGGATTCTGTGGAGCTGCTGGGGTGCTTTCTGAGCTGGGGCTTATCTCTAAGATCGTTCTTTCCTCCTCAAAGTACCCAGCAACTGAGTCTGATGGCTCTGTCATTTGGTTTAGTTTTGATACACAGAGTGGGATGAAGCAGAGGCTGTGTAGTCGGGCCTCTTGTACTCAGTAGCTTAAGTGAAGGAGCCACAGCTCTTGGGCTTCCTTGCAAATTGGTTCCTGTGTTCACTGCTACTACTTTTGCATCTGTCGGAAATGTAATGGTGTAAACAAACTTTTCTCTAGAACACCACTGTATTTTAGGCTCTTCTTATTTTTTGTTTGTTTGTTTTGCGTGTGTCTGTTTATGTATGCTTAAGGATTGCTGGGGAAATTTCAAGAGTGATTTCTCAACATCCTTCAGCTCAGTCCTGAGCCTTTACTCACTGCAGCAATATATATAGCTGCTGCTTTTGCTGCTGTTGATTTTTTTTTTTTTTTTTCCCTCCATGTTTTCTTAGCAGGCTTCAAAAGTGGCATGGAGAGGTTGTTCTGGAGTAAGGATAGCATGCTGTGTCTGATGCTTTAATTCTTGAGTTCAGGACCAGTGTAGTCATCCTGTGATCTGAGGTTCCTGGCTATGAAGCTTGTGCTTGCCTTGCCAACGTCAGCTCTTGCTTCATGGATGAGGTGTCTTCAGCAACAGCACCAAAACTCTAAAGGCATTCCTGAAGAAACAGCACCAAAATTCTCAGGCACAATAGGAAATGATCAGTAGTTAATTACTGAGTGTCCTCTGGCTTAAAGTTCCCCAGAGAGAAGCAGCAGCGGAAGCATGTGGTGTGTCTGATCAGTGTGGGGGGTGGAATGTTGGGTATGTAGGTTTAACACGAAAGAGAAGGGGAAATCCGCTTGAGTTGCCCTCTTCACCCCAGTTCTGCTTGGGATGGGCGTAGAGCGTTCTCTCCCTGTGTATGAAATGTGGAGAAGAGGAGGAGTGAGGGAGGTGAAGTGGGCTTAAACAGCTTCCTTCCTTCCTTCCTCCCTCCTTACAAGGGCTGGCTGCGACCTGTGATGTTTGTGATAAATTCCCTCCCTCCTACTGAAATCACCCCGTTCAGAAATATGTGAGTCTTCTGAAGTGCTGTAATAATAGAGTTTTGATGCCAAATATGGAGGACCTAAGTGTGGTGGTGAGGTTGACAAGTTGGAAAGTATAAATGGGAGCACAGATGCCGTGACAGACAAACCAACCTACCGGCTGTAGTACAAATGGTGTGTGAATGTCAGATGGAGAACCTGCTTGAATTGGTTGCCTATTTGAGGCTTTCAGAGGGTTTCTAATAATTTTAGCACTAGCAGTGCTCATGTAAATGTTGATTTCTTGCTCTTCCTCCTCATCTCAGATATAAGAGCTGATACTGGCTGCAGTTATCACAGGAGTTATCTAGAAAATTATTACAGACTATGTTTGGGGTGATCCAGAGATGGTTTTGTGTAGGTTTTTATCAAGTGACTTAAGAAACATGTTATCTTTTTCCTGTCATCATACCACTAAATTCTGGAAGCTCTTCCTAGGCTGTTGCAAGACCAGGTTCATGTTTCTGCTCAATTCTTTAAAATGCCTTTTTTCTCTTTTATTTGGTGGGTGGAGTGGTGTTGTTTAATAAGATGTTTTAAACATGTGGATTTTGGAAAATAACCAGTTCCAAAAGAACTATGTAGCCTTTTAGCAGATTTTACACTTTCTTAAGTCTTTTAATTTCTTAGTGCTGAAGGAGGCAATAAGGGATAAAGCAAAGCTCTGTGGTCCATGAAACCACATGAGAAGAATCAAGTTTTCTCCAACTGACTGATGTTGGTTGGAGTAAGTTTTCTTTCCAGCACAAACACTTGAAAAATTTATACTCCTTAGCAGGGATGGCAGTGCAAATCCTCCATCCATTGATTCTGATTCTTTTGTCCAAGTACTGTTTGAAAACAAATGGGTAAGAGTGGGACTAACATGGTTTCAATGTCATTTAAAAAATAAAATTGCTACGAAATCGGATTTCTGGAGCTGCTT
The DNA here is from genome assembly GCA_038090715.1 of Florisuga fusca. Taxonomy (NCBI): domain Eukaryota; kingdom Metazoa; phylum Chordata; class Aves; order Apodiformes; family Trochilidae; genus Florisuga; species Florisuga fusca. The sequence goes on from JAAWXA010000005.1 coordinate 20,331,310, forward strand.
CCAGTCCAAAGCAGTATGTGTAACACAATTACCATTTGTTTTTCTTTTTAAAGCAGAAACAACTTCAATGTCCTGTCATAACTTTGTAGATTTGCCTTCCTTTTGTGGTATTTGACACACTTCTAAAGAAGCCTTATTTCTGGTTGTCTCTTTAAAAGTCTTGCAAGTTACCTTTTTTTTTTTTTTTTTTTTTTTTAAACATGCATTAGTTTTGAACTATACCTGCATTTGCCAGCTGGTTTCGAATAAAACATTCTGAGGCTTCTTAATATCCCTTATGTAAAGCCTGGATACAAATGTTTCCCCTGAAAGTCCTTTTACATATAAGGTCTTCACTTTTAGATGTTGAAAACTATTAAAAAAAATTGTTGATGAAAATCCAGGTTTACTGTAACTAGCAATTACAACTGTGTCAAAATGGGTATTGAGTTTAAAATGTACAGTGAAATAATACTACTCATAGTATTAATTGAAATGCTAGTACATGGGTATATGAAAGTAGCACTGCACTACTATGTAAATAGCAAAAGTATCCCCATGATACAATGGCAAATAATTCAATGCTTTTTTAAAGTTTGCTATGCTGATTCATTAGGAAAGGGTTCCTCATGCCTGTGCTGAAGTTGAATTTTAACCAGTCAGTTTTCCTCAGTATGTTTTATTTGCTTCTGAACTGCTAATAGCTGTAGTCAGGATCATGAGTATAATGGTGGGCTAGATTTCCAGTGCAGGATAATGATATGGTAGTAATTGTTGCAGTCAGGTAAAATGTGTAGCAGACACTTTTGGAAGTTTATGAGTGTTGTTTTAATTGTTGACAGATAATAAAGCATTAGGTCAAATTCATATTTGTCCAGGAAAAGATGTAACAGCTGATAAGTTGTTGGGGTTGCACCCTCCCTGGAAGTGTTCAAGGCCAGGTTGGATGGGGCTTTGAGAGACCTGGTTTAGTGGGAAGTGTCTCTGCCCATGATGTGTGTGTGTGTGGGGGGGCAGGTTGGAACTAGGTGATCTTTGAGGCCCCTTCCAGCCTAAACCATTCTATGATTTTGAGATTTTTATTTATTTATTTATAGATTTCCCAAGACCCACATCCAAATTATTGCTAAAAGAGCAAAACAACCTCCCCCTACTCTTGTGATTGTTGGCTTAGCTCTGCTGGATATTTTAAGTTGCTAAGGCATTTCTGTTTCTGCAAGGTGCTGGAATGATTCCACTGGACACTTCTTTTTGCTACAGGGGTTATGATCTTCCTGATGTTAGCCTCTGTAAAATGATCAGGTGTGGTGATTTTCTGGCAGTCTCTGTGAAGATCTCTAGAGACAGATCCAGGGTGACTTCCCTACCCTTTCTTTGCAGCAGCTGCCCCTTTGCTGAGCATGTGGAGTGACAGAGTCCTCCATGGCCCTGTCCTTCCTCTAGCAAGCTGATTCAGGCTCTGGCACAAGCAAACACTGGAAGGTGCATCTCTGCTGCAGGGATGCCCAGCACTGCTACTGTCAGCCCATGGCTCTGGGTTCCCTGGGTCTTCTCAGGCTTTCTTCCAAAATAGTAAATTAATACTGTAAAGAAAAAGAAAAATATATCCCCCCCGTCCCCAATCCTTCCTATTCCTTCTGAAACTGAAAAGCTCCAAAACAAGCACTAATCTGAAAAACTTCTGTTCTCTTCAACATCAATGGCAGTGGTGAGAAGCAGCTGTTACATGCCTTACCTGAAGGGACTAGATTTTGGGGGATGGGGAGTGGTGGAGGAGAAAAGAAATGAGCTTACCCACTTATTTGGAGGTCAGGAAGGAGTTAAATAGCTGTGCCGGGAGGATTTTGAAGGCAGAACATAAGAATTTTGTAAGAAGAAAAAGATCTAGACAAAATCCAGACAAAATTTGAAGTAGAAAATAAGGAGGAGAGAGAAAGCAGGGTGAGAAAACTTTACTGTCTTGTTGCAGCATGTCAGTTTGGAAAATAGAATAATTTCACTGTGCCTCTGCTGGATTAGCTTGGATTCAAGGGGTGGGAAGTAGTACTACTGTTTGAAAAGCGGCTAAAATAGAAGAGAAAATTAGGATATTTATTTATGTTTTTTAATCCATTTCTCCTTGTACTAAGTAACAAATATAGTAAGCACTTAGGGAAGATTTCATCAAGGAAAAGATAGATCCAGAGGATCTTTCTACTTTAAAGTAAAAATGCTAAAGCAAAATGTAAAAGAACAGTAAAAAGGGGTGTGTGTTTTTTCTTCAACTTTCAAGTTAGTTAAAAGTAGTATAATGTAAATTAAGCACACGGTAGACTTGCCTGTTATGGAAAGTAAAATCTAAGGATCTTTTTCTTTCATTTCAAAAAAATGTGACATTTAAACTAGTGGGTTTTTTGTAGTGTTTTGAGTCAGTGTCATCATTGGTTCTTGGGTATGTATCGCAGAAGAAATCCACTGTCAACACTGTGGTAAAATGACCCATAAGCATTGTGTTTGTTTTCATGCCTAATGGACAATAAACCAGTTTCCCCAAGCTACTTGAAATACTCCTTGTAAACTAAAGTGCCTGGATCAATTTCTCATTCACATCTTGTTAAAATTCAGTGAGGAAGTTGGGAAAACATGTTCTTGATCAAAGCGCTGTGTAAACCAGTCATCTACTCCATTAATCTTTAATCCGCTTCATAAAATTTCTGAGAGCAGCCCTGGTGGGTTCCTGTTTTCAAGGAGTGCTTCATCCCACCTGGATGTCAAACAGCGAGCAGCTCCGCTGTGTGATGGGAAGGCACAGGGCACCTTTACAGGGTCCAGAAAAGAGGACCAGAAAAGTTGGAAAGTCATATTTGTCCCGTGTTTACCTGACTTGCAGATTGTTGAATTACTTCCATGAATAGCTGCCTGCATCCAAAGTCACCTGTGTGTGCTAGTCCTTTCTGTATGTTAATGCCTGTATTTTTGTTGTGTAGTCAGCTCATGTTATATTTGACAACCTTAAATGTCTCAGTGGTGAATCTTGATCAAAACACCTTTTTTTCCCCTAAGGATACAAACGTAGGGTCATAGCTCTGAGAAGTCAGGAATTGGTTCTGGTGATAGATGGCTGGGTACTAGCTTTCAGCAACCCATTCTTGAGAAGTTAAGCTGCTATCATACTGTACTCCACTGTTTTTTCATAAATATATTGTAAACTATGTAGGCTCTTTCCAGATCTCTATCAGGTGTCATCTTAATGAGTAGGAAACCTCAAATCAGTATTTACAGCATCTTCTGCCCTGCCTTACATGCATCTGTGTCAAAATATGTGGTTGAGCAGCATGTGAACAGGAAACTTCAAGGAGAGCTGTTCATCTGATCAGCAATATCTCCTTGTTGGCAATGGTAAGGGGGTGCTTTGAGCACTGCAAAAGCGGTAGTACTGTCATTTGGAGATGCTGTCAAAGATGCTGGTTTTCTCTCGACTTGGAAATTAAACCTCGGTGTTTTACTGTGGAAAAAAGGTATATGAGAAGTGGCAGCCAAAACAGAAAGCCTCCCTGGAGTGAGAAGTGGGCTGCCTGCTTGCCAGGGGGATGATGCCATGAGGCTAGAAAGTTGTGCTTCCACTGGTAGGAGGTGAGAGTGTTGGAGGTGGTGTACCAGCTGATTAAAGGCTGTAAGGAGGAGATGGGTTTACGTGACTGAAAAAGCTGATAACAGATGTTAATCTTGTTGCAGCAGCAATCTAGCCCGAAAGAGGGTGGGGAGAAAAGTTCTCATCTGTAGTAACGGAAAGTTTGTTCTTAAAGCAGGTTTTTTTGTGGCTTATGTGGAAATTAGCAGTCTAAATTTGATCCTGGTATCCTCACAGTGGAGGAGGCCACCAGAATGGACACTAATTGTCACTCCTGTTGGCAGCCTGAGTGGTGAGGTGGTGGATAGAGCTGCCTTGGTGCCAGAGGTGAGCTCCTGACCACCAGGATGGGTTGATGGCCATGTGAGGAAGCTTGCTCTGATGGGGGTGTGTTTGTTCTCTGGGTAGTCTGCTGGGCTGTGAATGTGATGTTAACTATAAGTACAGTCTCCTGTACCAATTTAAGTGGAAATCCAGATTAATGGCCAAATTTGTTCTCTCTGTGCTTTTTTGAGTAATCATGAAAAATAGCAGTTTGCTTCTCCACCCTTCTGGCACCATCTTCATATAACTGTACTGACTTTTATTGATGGCTTCTCATGTCTAATAATTTCTTAATGAAGCAGGTGAGTATATTTTATATTATCCTTGATGGGCTTCTTTTTGCAACTCATTCTTGTTTCCCTTCACTCCATTTCCACTCCGGGCAAAAATTATTTCCAGCTGAGAGGGGCTGGATGCGTGTCATTCCAGAGCAATTGTAAATGACCCTACAGACTTGCTTCCAAAAAGCAGAACATATTTCCCCTCAGTGCATACCCTCCTTTTCTCACCTAGAATGCCTTCAAGAGAGGTTGTGTGGGGCCAGGCCCCCGGGGTGTCTGTCCCCTGTACGCCATCCCCAGATCAGTGGCCGAGAGCACATGACTGTAGAAGGAAACTGGGATGGGTGAATAGGTGATGCTTTTCATGTGGGTCTTATAAAGAGGTTTGCCAGCTCTGAGGTGTAAGGAACATGGCAGGAGAACATTAATAATTAAAAAGCAGATATTAAAGCCATTGCTTTGGGTCTGTGGGATGAATGGACCCCTTTGCATTTTCCTCCCAAAGTGTTTTGATGGGAATGTTGATTACAGACAAGGTAAACTTGTTTGTACTTTATCATTAATAACAAACTATAAACTGCCCTGCCTCCCCACAGGCAAGGCACTTGAGGAGAAGCCAGGCAATTAAAGCACTTAAGACAGTAATTACAGTCAAATATACAACAAAAATAAAATCACTGCACATGATTTTTTTTTATGCTTGGTTTTGTTCTCTGCATTTATTAAACCACAATTCTTGCCTCACGATTGAACAGGAATCTTTCAACTGGTTGAACCAAAGTGTGTAACAAGTTTGCTTTGTTTCATCTGGGTGTTTAATAAACCCTTTGAAGGTCTTGCTACTGAATTCTTCACAATTCTGAAACTCCTGCTTTTTTGAGAGGTCTTGGTATATAAAGCCAGTGCATTTCTGAGTCTTCACAGTATCAGGAGGCAGGTGATACCAATGCTCTCTTGGCCCTTTAATTTTCTTGCTTTTCTATTTTTCTTATTGTAGAGGGAGTAGCATCTTTCTCATTACTGTGAAGCCTGAGAGGGGAAGACCGAGTTAAACTGAACTGTTAATAATCTGTAGTTGGTTTCAAATACTTTAAATATTTAAACTTAGCTGATGCATTTTAAACTTTGGAAATAAGCATCTACAAACTTGACTTGTTGTGAACCTATTTAATAAGTTAGTGTCCTGCAGTATAAACTTCTTGTATGCCAGCTCAATGTATCCTTAAGTGAAATTCTTAATGGCTTCAATATTCCAGATGAATTACATTTTAAAAAGACAGAAACTTTGCTGTAATGAGATCCAGCTGGTGTCCATAAACCTTTCACATTACATAATTAAGTTGGTAAGTAATGTATGGGGAAAAGTTCTTGTTTCTTATTATTTTGTACTGGAGTTTTACAAGGCTATATAAATACTGTAAGTATTTAATGGGGGAAATGCAGAATTAAAAGCAAGCAGCGGGATGATATATGGAATGAAAATATCTAAACCAAATGTGTAATATTATCCTTTAAGTATTTAATATAAATTCACTGAAACTTGACAGTGTTCTGAATGTCACCTATCTTAAAACAGCTTTCGTAAGAACAGTTTCCAATTCATTGGTTTAATTAATGTGACTAATTGAAAGGTAGACTCTTTTATGCTATATGATGCCAGAGCGCGAATTCCTTCTGAGTAATGTTTTGATCGGTCCTTTTATTTGGTAAAAACTACATCACTGTGGTATTCAAAGCAAGGGGCAGGCTCATGGACTCCTTACCATAACTTAACAACCTGTTCTCTTTTTAACAGACTGTAATTACAGAAACGTAAACTACATCTTCATTTATTTCAGTGGTAGAGCATGGGTGAGGAATGTGGGGAGGCATTCTTTGTGCTGCCGTCTATTTATTTGCCTACCTTGCAGTTGTTTCATAAACATCCTAGAAAGCTCCTGGAAATACTGATTGTGGAATGTGACAGAAAAAAAAATAATGGTTAAAATGCAAGACTTTGTCCTCAGAGAGGCAAGCCCTGGCAAATCTTAGCTTGATGTTACTGCCCTCGGCTGCCCTCCTCCCTTGTGGAAGGCTTTTGCTCCCTTGCAGAGTCAGCAAAAGGTACCATGTGCCTGTGCTTCAGTGGCTCTGGCAAACCTTGGTCAAGGGGTTATTATTTTTTGGGTTCTGTCATCATCATCATGGGCAATTTGAGTTGCTGTGTTTGGTCTGTGAACTGGAACACAGGAGGCACGGGCATATATGGTCTGTTTTGCCAGCTCTGCTATGGGGGTGGTAGCCCTGGGGAGAGGAGTGGTTAAAAAAAGAGTAGCCCTAAATTTCACAGCTATTTGCTACATGATGGTGAGTCTGAGCCCTCAGCTATCCTCATTTTAAAGGGAATGGTCAGGCAGGTATCATAACATTTAAAGCTTAGGCTGCTGTTGTTGTGAAGAGTGCAATTTACAATAATTGCCACTTTTAAAAATGAGCCAATCTACCTGAGATGTCTCAATGCCCTCTAAACAGTTAAAATGACTTCATTTCAAGATACTGTTAGCAATGTAGGTATATTGACCTAGAGGTGTTCAGGAGAAATATACTATGGGGTGATTTCCATAGCAAAAGTCCATTACACTTGGACTCCCCTCCACAGAAGGGAAACCAGAATTGGAACTAGAAATAAGCTTTCACTTGCCTGAGATTTATTCAATAAGAAGTAAAAGGAACATTCAGAATGTAAGCAGATAACACACCTTTCTGTTTTGTGGGTCTGTAAGTTCCCTAAGTCAGTTAGCAAGTTCTCAGTTGCGACAACCACGTCCCATGTTCTGACATAGCAGTCATGACAAAACCCAAGTGAAGGGTGCAATCAACCCATAATAAGAGTGGCAAGCCCAACAAGTGGCATTAAAAACCAGGGTGCTGTCTTGCAGATTTCTGACTTAATTTTTTCAGGCTGTCAGTGCACAGTCAGATTCTTTACATTGCCCTCTTTTTACTCTGTGGGTCCCAACCTTGCCTGCTCCTACTTGTTAAAGCAGCAAGCAAAAAATCCATTATGGGACTTCATGGGGGAAGAACGGGCTGAAGACCTTTAATGGCTTGTTCACAAGGATTTGACATGGCTTGGTATTTTCTGATCTGTGTTTATAAGGAAATGCTCATGTCAGTGAGCATTTACTGAATGTAAAATATGGAAAAGAAGCCAGTTAAAAGTCAAAGTAGTGATGAGTAATTCTTTTCTATTTTTTGTTCTCTCCTTGCTCCTGGGGGCTGAGGTCCACACTGCTCCTGGTGAAGCCAGCACAAGGAGTGGGGCTGTCTCAGGATTCCCAGCAAGGGTGAGCTCTGGCCACACAGTTCATTGTCACCCACGTGTTCCAGATGAAAAAATAAGACAAGAGTAGGAAGCATTCTTGTTCAGCCCCGTCAGATTGCTTGGCAGGGATGCTCTCCTCAACACCTTCTTGCTGCATATAGGACTTGTGAATATCTGGCAGAGCTGCCAAAGCAGTGGGAGCAGTGGTTGAAGGTGCTGATGGGGATGTCTGTGAGCACCCAGCACCTTGTGTGCTCCTGCTGTGTGAAGTGGCCTCGCTGGGAGCAAGGTGTGAGCTGGATTCAGCCTTGGAGCTGCCAGTTCCAGGGCTCTGCCAGCCTCTATCCAAATGCTGGCCTGAACTGACCCTGCTTGGCTTGAGATCTGGTGGGATCATGGTGCAGCAGGAAAAAGAGGCACTTTGTTCTCCATCATAGATAAACTGTGATTAAACTCAGTAGTCATGAGGCTAGATTTACTGCTGTGCTCTTGCTATTTTGCATTGCACAACAGCATAAACACCCAGAGAGCAAGTGAATTTGATCAGTATTTCCTCAGGATTGTGAAATTTTCCTTCTGTATAAATTTGGCTGAATTTGAAGTCTGATTTCTAAATGGGGACTTTCCTCTTGTAGTAAACATTATTTCCCTTTCTGTGGGGCTGCAAGACAAATGTTCTTAATCTGCAAGGTAACTTTTTCTGTGTCCTATCCTTAACATCATTTTGGCTCATCTTCCCTGCAGCCCACGTACCAACTGAAGCTGTTTAACTCAGATGCAAAAGAAAAATACTGTTTCTTCAGCATTTGGAGCTAACATTGGCTTACAAGAAACATGGAACAGGGGAGGCATTTGTTTTGCACAGTTCAGAAGCATTCTAAAATACTCTGAAGTGTGCTGTGGTTCTTATTTTTGATCTGTTTCCTGTCTGCTGTTGCAAGTAGACTTTCTCTTGCTAATCTGCTGCCTGAAATAGTCTTTGTTCAGGAAAGCAAGTCTCTTTCTGTTGTAATCAGGGCTAGGAATTCAGCTGCAGGGTCACTCAGTGCTGTAGAGTTCACTGACCACATTTTGCTTCTGGCAGTCCTAGCTGTGGCCTCTTTACACAGATCAATGCCAGGCTAACCCCATTTATTGCTACTACTGAATCAAAACTCTGCTTCTCCTATTTAATTTAGCTCAAAATAGATGTAATGCAAACACACATCAGCATGGTTAAAGAGCCAGAAGAAAGGGAGGAAGCAAAAAAGGCACTCAGGATTATTTTGAATTAAATGTACCAAATGATTCCAGGCTGCAGATGGGAGGAATTAGTTTTCATTGTGTCGTTAGACCCTTTATAAAAATCAATCATCCTCATTGATTCTAATTTGCATATGAGTGCTAGAATTTATCTGGTTGTCTTCAGGTCCCTTTTCATGTTTAAACCCATTTCTAATGAAACTGCTACTGCTTAAGCTCAGCCATACATTCAAATTTCTTTTGGGTTTCTTAGTCCCAGATGAGTCTCCTGGTTTTCTTCATTGTGCCTCCACTAGCTGAACTTCCATCCTTTTTGGTAGATGTCTTCCACCAATTAGCATAGTTTCAGTGTCCTAGAAACTTCAGGTTTGCTCTTGGTCAAGTGAGGTTGCTCTTGGCAGGAGCACTTTATTCTCAGTAAAGCTATTTGGTGCTGAGCACTTCATAAGGCTCTTCACTGTGAGATGGTTTTGGGTTGTTTTTTTTTTTAAAGTAAGAGTGTGGTGAGTGAGACTCCCGTGGCTATCAAACTCTATGGCTAAATTACATTTTTTTCTCTATCTGTGGCACATCTCAGTATGAGAAAGTGAACCTGGCTTGAGGTTTAGATGATGAGACTTTATGGCATGGTTGGCATCCAGCCACCTTTTTCGGACAGGGCTGGATTTATGAGTTCCACTCACCACACCTCATTCCACAATGCTTGTCAAATATGTGGAATAAGACACACACATACCCTCACCCCTTGTTGTCCTCTGGGATGAAGCTCTGTTTGCTGTGCAAGGCAGCATGGGTGGAAATCATTAAATTTAGTGTTTCTGCTGAAAAACAAAACTCATGCAGTGCGTCCTTTCACTCCACCCAAAAAAACCTCTCCCCAAACTAATCCCCTTCAGGGCAGTGTTCAGCAGAAAGCAAGCTCTTGGTTGAGTGTGTCTGTAATGGGACAGAAAGTGGCTTTTGTGAAACAAATCTGTAATTTAGGCATTGTTGCTGAAGTTGATTTCTGCTATGCTCTACTAGATGATCACCACAAGACCCCAGGAACCTTTCCTGTTTGTTTCAAATGCTCTTTTATTTATGACATTACAATTAATCTATTCCTGAAGGCAAACTTTTCAAATATTTGTTCCTGAGACCAAAGCCTGTCAACTATAATGTTCTTTGGGGCTTTTTGGGGGGATTTTTTTTGTGCTTGTGGGGTTTTTTTGTTTTTTGTTTTTAAATATATATTTCACCTCCCTTCTTCCCACTTTTACTGATTAAACGCCTCTTCCTTCTTCTGCCTGCCTGTTTCTTGTTCTTGCAGGGCTTTGTTGTTCCAATGGGGGATGCTTTGGTTTCCCACTTCCAATGTATTTTGTACCTCTGTTGCCTCCTTTCATTACCTCTAGCAGGAGGAACAGTGCTTCAGCCTCTCTCCATTCCTCCTCTTCCATGCCTGGGAGGGAGCTGATGGTTTCCTGCACTTTTCCTTTGGGCAGGAGACATGCATCATGTAAAATGGAGGCAAGTAAACAAAAGCTGTAAGGCCTTCTTGATATTTGCCTCAAACTTATCTGGTCCCAGCTAAAATCTTTTGCAGATGTTATCTCCCTGACTTTATCTGGAATCGGTCTTTTGAAGACTCCGGATGTATTGCTGTGTATGATTGTCCCTTTATCTGCTCCTTTATCTGTCAACTGCTCCTCTTGTGATGGGTTCTTCCACCTTTCAGGTCTCTGTTAGAATGTGTAGGGGGTTTTGCATGTGTTTTTAAGATCATTATTTCAGTGTAGCTGGTGGTTGTCTCTACCTGATAACTTTTCATACCTCTGATGCTGAAACTGCGCTGTTAAAGATTTCTTCTTTTTCCCAATGCTTCCAGATCTTGTGGTCTTGACCCTTCTTTGAAGTTGCTTTTTCTCTATTGCAGAAGCTAGGTTTAGTTCAGAGTTGTCAGTTTGGATCTATAGAGAGTGTTTCCACTTATTGTCATGATCTTTACCACATTCAGTGAGTTTGTTTTCTGCAGCTGTAGTTACACGAAGTCTTCCCCCCTTTCTCACCAACAAGATTTATTTGGAATGAGGATAATTTCATATAAAGCCTACTGCTTCATCAGTTAAATTAGCCAAACCTCTTGCCCCAAGGGCCAGCTTCTTGAAGAATCCCATTAGAGACCAGCCTACCACAAGGAAGATTTCATACCTACATGCTTACACTATGGTGGCTGGTCCAGCCATGGCAAGCAATAGTGTGTGTCCTGTGTCATTTCACTTGACTTCTATGTATTCAAAATAAAATAACTGTGGGTTTTTTAGCTTTCATTTTCTTGGTGAAGCTGCCATTTGCCTTTATTTCAAACTGTCCTTCAGAATCATCTAATGATGTGATTCTTCTCTGTTGTTGGCTTTTGAGTCATAGTATAGCTATATGTGCTCTCAGTTTATGTGAATATGTCTTTATTTCTTGCTTTTCACTTTTATTGAAATGTATTGTACATTGGAGTAAAAAAAAACCCAAACAAGTAGCTAGAGAAAGTGAGACAAGCATGTCTTGTTGATTGACAAGCATAATCCTTTCTGCTTCTTTAAACATTTTCAGGTCCTTTTACTGTCCAAGCACTGGTGCTTTGTGTGTTAGTAGTGCATTTGTGCCTTTCTGGTCAGACTTAAAAACAGGTCACACAGTCCAAAGAAATGAATATTGTGTAAGAGTTTATCCACTGTTCAAAGGTATGTGCACAGTTGTAGTGTTGGATCAAGTAAAGGCCTTTTAATATAAAATTAAGAATTTGCTGAGGTAGTTAGCATAGGGGTCACTCTGTCTACAACTAGATAGTGGATTGCTGCTTCATGTGGCTGGCAATGGCAATGGTGGCTTCTGTTACCATACAGCACATGTTTATATAGACTCAGGTTTAATCCACCCTTGTGGGCAAAAAATGCTAAAATTAGTTGCCAAATTGATGTTTTCATTCTATGAGGTACAATGACTACCTGGAGAAATCCCTACAGGTCTGAAAACAGTAATAATCAAAGTTGTATATGTTAAGGCTTGGATCCTGACGTACATATTTCTTTTGCATAATGGAATCAAGTGAACCAAATCTAAAATACGCTTTGTTCATGTGTCATATGGTTATCATCTTGCCTAACAATCTTCTTACCTTCCAGAGCAGTCTCTTCTGTTCTTTCTTCAGATCCTGCCCTTCACACCTAGAAAAAAAATTGCTGCTTGACCCCCATAGTCATATGTCTGCTTTTTATTTTCTCACTTTGTCCCTAAATGCTTTCCCAAATTCAAACACTGGAAAAGAGGTAAAACAAACTAAATGCCTTCACACACTACTGCATTGAAGGAACATTTCTAACATAACCACAGCTGTATTTAGCTTACTTCAGGACTTCAGCCCCTTCCTACCAGCCCCCCAAAAGCCTACTTACTCTTCCAAGGGTTTTAAAATCCAAAGATGGACAGATTTTATTATGGGGCAAGGATAGGGAAGTATCTGGGTCACTGGTTTTCAGTTCAGTTCCTGTATGCTAAGTGGATAGCCCATTTCCAGAGCTCTGGGGAGGCCTCTGTTGCTGTATGCTGCTTCATGTGTATTTTTAGCAGGGAGGTTGTTCCCTGTCCCCACACCAGATGTACCTGTGTAGTGTTTTGCTGCCTGTCCTGAGGTGTTAAGTAACCCACGTTCATTTTGAAATAGCTCATGATAATATGATTTTTCTTGTGATAGTGTTTGGGCTTTTTTCATTCTCTTGCTTGTTATGAAATCTGTAGGCTGACAACTTTAATGGGAGTTACAAAAAGAGAGGAAAAAAAGTCCCAGCCAGCCCTGAATATACATCCAGGCAGAGCTGAATAAACAGTCCCTATTGCAATCTGTCTTAACAAGGACTTCCAAAACCCCTGTCATTTCAGTAAGTTCAGCTTTTACTCTTTCTTCATGCTGTTCTCTCTCTTAGTCTCTGTCCCTCTGGTGGGGTTTCAGTAGATTATAATTTTTGTGAGATAAGGTTGTTGCTTTGCTAAGTTCAGCTTCGAAGACCTGCTTGCTGGGAGGGGAAGTGAATGGGGGAGAGGAAGAAAACCCAGTGATGACACAGAGATCCTAAAAGTCAATCCCTTTTTGCCCGTAGCATTGCATTGATACTGGGAGTGAAGGATGTATAATTTAAGACTACAATTTTGCCCTGTATTTCTAATTCTATACCAGCCTGAATTACTACTGTCAGAATTGCAGTTGTTTACATCATCATCATAAATTAGATAATTACTAATGTATAGCTTTAAAGCCCTATTGTGCCTTCTTTTCTGCAGTTAGGTTATAGATTAAGCCGTCTATCTGTTTTATTGTCTAGTCTCGTAATTACTAAGTGGACACAATGCCTTCAAAATTACAATTCCATCTGAGAACAGTTTATCTGTGGTTGCAAGAAACATCTAGAGAGTGCTTAGAACTCTTGTGTGTTACAGCATTTCAAAGACACATTTTTATTGGATCTGTATTATTTGTCCCTTTCTTTTTTCCTCTTCATATGGCAGGAAGAGCTAATAGAGGCTTTACAGTGGTTTTCTTAAGCTTGGTAAGGTGATTTCCTGTAAAATTTTTTTTGAGAGTCTGAAGGTGGGTTTTTTTGTTCCATAGATGTTCAGTCTGAAGTGGATAATGTTCTGCTGATATGTCTGAAAGTGCATCTTCTCTAGGTGGGTCAGTATTATCTCTTTCTGCTCCTAGGCAAATTAATAAACCAAATTTTGAAAGTGCAAAGGAAAGCAGGCGGCTGGCTGATTCAAAGGGAGAGGCTATGTTTTTCATCACCACCCTTTCAAAGCCTCTCTGAATCAAAAGAACCATTGGATTGCGAAGGCAAGACCTATGCCACACCAGAAGCTCCCAGTTCAGCAATTTTCCCAGGGTAAAATTATAACTCATGTTTCCTCAGCACAGGCTGTAACTGGCAGCGTTCCTTTTACTTCTAAGGGTGAAATTGCTGGGGGGGGAAATAGACATCTAATGTGCCTCTGGAAGTTTTACAATGGGTGTAAGCCTCCCTTTGTGGAAAGGTAGACATTCTTCTGGAACATACCCAAGGGCAGGTGCTATTCAAACTGGAGTGTAAATTAACTTCAAATAAGGCAGTATGGGCTTACTTTTGTTCAGTTTGAGAGTCAAATCTAAAGCAGAAAAGCCCATTTCTCAAATTCTGACAGTTCATGACTGGTCTTCCAGTTGCCCCACTGAAGTCTGCATTTTTATGGGTCTTTAAAATCTTCAGATATGACTGCAATTCAAGATGTTAATCTTTATTCATGTACTCCTGATAGAATCTTAATTTGCGAACAAAACACAGATTTTAGCAATGCTTGTGTTTTGGTGTTGCTTCTCACCAGAAGATTATTGGACAAATTGAAAATTTGATCCAAGAAGAATGTAACTAGTTGGTTTCTTTCCCACTCAAGTTTTGACACTGTCTTAAAGAATTTGTTTAACTTTGCATTCAAATGTACCAGCATGGTTCTGGCAAACAGAAACCCTTTCCTTCTAAACCCAGAAGGGAGTATTTTTTTTCTTGTCCTTTTCTTATGTAAAGACTCTTACAAAATATGCACTGAGTGCCTGCTAGAAGTGGATAAAAGGCAACAACACTTGTGAGAAGTCTGACTGAAAATTACATTATTATATCTCAACTTGTGAGGCATTTGCCTGGGAACAGTTGGGAGACAGATTCCAGTGTTTAGAGCTCCCCTGTCCCTTCCTGTGTCTGTTCTTGGTCCAAACCCCATGCATGGGGTGGAGATGCCTTGTGCATTCCTGTCTTCACTGGTGCAGGAGGTGATCTGGGAGATCCTTCATCCCTCAGGGGAGCGGCAGGAGCTGTTGGCTGCTCTCCTGTTCCCAGGGATAGGGGAGAGCTGCCCAAGCAGCTGCCTCTTTCAAGGAGGGGAGGTATGGACTCTGGAGCCCCAGAGTATTTAGGTATGTTACTTGCAAAGGTGCTGGCAGGACACAACCTCTTGCAGGGATGGAATGGTCCAAGGTGTTTGGATCAATGCTGGTTGCTGGAATGGATTGAAGCCTTGCACAAAGGAGAACTGGTCTGTTGTCTCTGTCCTTTGCCAAAAGGTGAAACTCCCTTTATGTGCTTGCTTTCCTATGAAGCACAGGTAAATTCGTGTTGTCTCTGGTACCTGAGGTTTGATAGAGGTAAGAGAAGAAATGTGACCTATTTTCCAGGTTTAAAGGGAAGCGAATGAAACTGTCCTCAGGGCAGCAGAAGCAAAGACTTTTGTATTAGCTGTAGTCTTGTGGGCAAGGGTGCCAGGCTGCTAAAGGCTCTTCAGAAATTGCAGCCTCTTTCCCAGGGACTGCTCATCTTTATAGTAGTATTCCTTTTTTTTTCCCGTTTTCTTTAAAAAAAATGTGTCCACCATGACTACAGCCTTTCTCTGCTGAGATTCGGGGATCTATTGGCACTTACTGGCTTGTAATAGTTTCTGCAGTATTGTTTCTCACTTGCCTGTTAGAATAAAGAAGGCTGAGTGAAGGTCACCGAGTTGCGTTGCTGTACACCTCGTGAACAAATTTTGAGCTGGACGTGGCCGGTTAGAGAAGGCTCAGGCTGGGCAGGTATGCTTCATTTCAGTCACTGCTGAATCAATTTTACTGGTAGTTTGAGTAGAAACTGGTGCAGAACAGACAAGCTCCTGGTGGAGCAGATGGCCTGAAATGCCAGGTATCCAGTCAGCCCCTATCACAGGACACCATTAGAAGCTGCACAGCAGGTCTGTTGACCTTTGGTCCAAAGTCCTCCTGCATCTAAACACTGTGTCCTCCAGCATGGTTAGGAGAATAGGATGATTTTTTTTTTTTTTTTTTTTCCTGCTGCATCCTGGGGTAAACACCCTGTGATTATAGAGTGTCAGGTGGGCAGCAGTGTGCTTTGCAGTAATTGAGAGCAGCTTTCAAATCCGGTTTTGCTTGTAAATTAAATGGATGCTGTTACTGAGCAAGAATCGGATCAGTACATCTGAAGACCATAGGACTTGCCTACTTCCATTAGGAAAGCCAAAGTAGACAGTGGAAGTGTGTATGTTTGGGGGTAGTGACTCTGGGCTGGACCTCCAAGAGATATTTGCATTGATTTTTTTTTTTTAAATTTTATTTATTTATTTTTTAATAGTGCATTGGGTTGGATGTATGCCAAAGATCCTGCTTGCTCTATGGGCTTAAGTCAAATTCTGTGCCAGCTGCATTTACCACTTGCTTGACCAAAGTGTAGAGGGTGTGCACAGGAAGAAGCAGGCAGGCACTGGAGGGCCTGAATGCAATAATTGACATCCTTAAACTCCTTTCTGCAGCTTCAAGGGTTAAGGGAATCTTCCAAGTTTATAAGCACTTGAGAAGATTCATCCTGTGTTTGTAACCTTGATCTTTTCCGTGTTTTGGACTCGGTTTCACTGCCATACTGTTGTAAGTGCAGGTTCTTATTTGACTCCTTATCTAATGCCTTTTTTCTACCGTTAAAGATTTTTCTTAAGGTCTCATTGACCAGTTTCTGATGAAGGTGTGGTTAGGCTTGTTCTGCTGAAGTTTGTTGTGTGCTGCAGGCTCAGCTGCTGTGCACTGGGATTCTCAAAGCCCAAGGGCATTTTTTAACTGCTCTGCATGTCCAGGTAGGCATCTCTCTGCATCCTGCACAAATACCTTGCTCCCTTCACCCCCTTGCCTTGCATTTTGTTCTCTGCACATCTGGCATTTATTCTAGGTCCTGATCAGCTCCGATGAAACCCCAGCAAGACTCATTTTACCAAGGAAATGCAACCACAGTCTCTCCCAGCGCTCGCAGCACTGAGCGGGTGTTACATGCTCAGCAGCGCTGGCATCTCCAGGAGGAGGCTGTGAGAAGTCAGCGTGTGGAGCAAGGGACCCACCCCCTATCTCAAGGGGCCAGATCAGTGCTCCACCCTGGGGCCAGTGCCTCTGGGACAAGGAGGATGTAGCAGTGAAAATTGTCTTGTCGGGTAAGTGCTCCAGTCACCAATACTATAGCCACTCCGGTGTGACATGAGGTCTGTTATGGCCTTTGTAGGCTTGATCTGTATTTGGACTATATATGTATATTGTGGGATACAGAAGGCAGCCTACCACAGTTCCTGGCCACTGCAGGAAAGGCTTTCAGCCCAGGTTTTGTTTTGTAATGGCCTATACCTTTCACCCTGGCTATGATAGACCTGTTTAGATAGAGAAGTTAGCACACCCACTTTAGCCATCTCTTGCAGAAAAGTCTCCTCTGAACACAGGCATGAAGAACAAACCCTCGGTCTCCCCTCTCAGGCAGCCTTGGGGCATTCACCTTTCTAAATTGCATTGCTGCATGCATTTCTGCAAATAGTACTGAGTGCTGCAAACATGGCACTGGTGGTGGGAAGAGTGAGCTGCTGCTTGGTATAGCTGTAACTGTTCTGCTGTTCTTGGGTGCCTCAGCATCTCAAGAAAACCTTTCTGCTTCTCAAGCTCTCTGTCATATTTCACTATCTTCCATAGGATAATATGACCTTCTGTCATATCTTGACAGACATTCAGGTTGTAACAATGAGGCTTTTCCTCTAGAGGTCTAAAATAATAATTCTAGTACTACCACTAAATCTCCAGGGACTTGGTATCTCTGCTGACTGTGGTACTGAATCGCAGCTGATAGTGTTTTGGGCCTGTTTCTCATGTGGCACTCGAACACAATTGTTTTGGAGTTTTGCCTTATAAACATAATTTGTAATGTTCAGAGTCAGCAATCCTAAAGCTCACAGCTGCGAGGGAAAGAGCACTCAGATTGTATTGGTGAAAGGCAAAACATGACAGTGCAATTGGCATATTTTTGCCGGGGGAAAACAATGCTCTGTTTCTTTGTTTTGCAGACCCAGTGGCACCAGTACCACCCAACTGTCTCCTCAGAAATGTCCGTCGGTGTAAGGGTGAAGAAGCAGAAGAAAGGGCATGGATGTGTTCATATGTAAAGAATTTTTACCCAAGATCTGGGCAACTTCTTTGTGCTTCTGGGCTTTCCATAGCTAAAATGAAGATGGCATTTGTTAGCATGCCTAAACATAGACCAAAATGCTATTTGCACGCTCTGTGCTGTGCACGTGGTTGTCTTTGACCATCCTGAAAGGTTTTGCCTGAGGGGTCAGCAGAATTTGGTGTCATGTGTGGATGCAGCATGCCATAGCCGTAGCCAGAGAATTCAGTGTGAGGACATCACCAGCCCACAGAGCTGCCCAGGGAAGGGTTTTCCCCTTCCAGCATGACAAGCACCTGGGCTTGCTAGACACGTAGCTCTCTATCTCTGCCTGCTTGCAACACCTTCCAGAAGTGCTGTTTGTACTGTACTGATATTGTTTATGTTGAATAAATGTTTTCTCCAGCCTCTTTGTTGTGGCCAGAGTTTTTGCGGGGGGTTCTGGTTTTAAGCATTGTGGTGAGACATGATTTTTTTTTAGCCTTTAATGAAATGTTTGTTTTGAAGAAGTGCATCTTCAAAATGGGGACACTTTTAGAGGAGCTGAATTTGAGCATAGTTCTAATGTTCCTGGTTTGGGTGAGGGCCTTGAACTGGGCTTTCCCACATCCCACAGGCACCCCTGAGCATCAGCCCGTGATTTATTTCAGAGTCAGGTGTACAGAGCTGTCTATGCACTTGAGTGATTCCTGCTTTATACTGAAGGAAAAGGGATTTGTGTCTCCAACTTTCAAAGTTTGTTCACTGTTTGGGTTAGTTCTTCATGTGTGTGTTTAGAGGAAACTTTTTTGCGAGAGATGGCTAAAGTGGGTGTGCTAACTGCTCTTGCCAGTTGTTCATGAGCACCAGGCTTTTTTGAGGAGAAACCCCTCTCTCGTGGCTTGCTGTTGTGAAAAAAAGATAATGAACACAGATGGTTTTGATGCTTTAGAATAAACTACCACATGGTTACAGTTTCTAATGTCTAGACTAGATAACTAAGCTTTTCCTCACCTCATCCCCCCCACCAGAAGTGCAAGTGAGTTTGAAATATATAACTTCAAGTTTCTCTGCAATTTCTTGGGCTTTGACAGGCAGCGTCTGGTAGTTTTAGAATTTGATACAATGACTAGAGCTACAGCATATTGAGTAGTAATCACTTGAGGTAGCAGAAGCTTAACTTACAAACTCCTGGTTGGGCTGGACTGTCTGACAGAGATGTTGTCTGTAACAACCCCAGCCAGCAATGCCTGCACCTGCAGCTATCTTGGGTTGTCTTGTAGTGCCATGGGTTTTGTCAAGGTTTCTGGCTTAAGAAGGGATCTGGAATGACTTTACTCAAGACCACAGAGTGTAAATAACACTTCTGAAACCACTGCTAATCATAGCAGTATAACATGAGCAAATATTTTCTGCAGAGGAGGAAACCTCCTGTCTCTTTAATTTTTGTACACAACAAATACTGTAATAACTTGCATTCTTCAGATCTCCTCCTTCCACTTGCTACCAGAAGACTGACGTGGTTCTTAAGCTGTTGTTCCTCAGTAGACCAGTTGCATGGGTGAGCATCTCAGCATTACAGCTACTGTGTTTTTTCAACCCAGATAAAGAAGTATTCTTTAACAATATGGAGTCGGGGAGGTGATGTAGAAGAAAAAGATGGGGAGGAAAAGATTCAGAAGCTCTCTTCCATGGTTCTCAGTACTCTCTTGGTAGAAAGATTTCTAAATCCTAAGGATTTTTGTAAATCCTAGAGGGGAAGAGTTTGGGCAGGTCTGCTTTTGCTTCTGTTGAGTCTACAGGAAGGCTTGCCTAGAGCAGAAAATGAGAAGCAGGTTCAGATATACTCAAAAGACCTAGGCATACCAACTGCCTGCTGTTGAAAGATTCCTTCAAATATTGACAAGAAAGCAGAGGAGCCCCAGACTGCATTCTGTTAGAGCAGTGTTTTTGTGTGCTGACCCAAAACTGGAAAGTTTTGTGTGACCTAAATGCCTGGCACACAGGCTTTCAGCACTTTTGAGTATATAGTTTCAGTAATAAATTAATTCCGATTGAAAGTCAGAACTCTTTTTTTTTTTTTTTCTTTTTTCTTTTTTTTTTTTTTCTTTTTTTTTTAAGTTGTTGGGGGAAAAAGAAAAATCTGAGCATGAATGATGATAAATATTTTAAAAGATATTTGAAATATTTTGGTCTACAGGAGCTGTTGTTGAACCTGGGATTTTCTACTCGTATTTAATTTGTTGTAAATTAAATATTAAAATGTTTGAGGAAAAAAGGTACCAAGTGAAAAACTGACTGCTGACAGATCAGAAAGGTTGCTGCCCTGCCCATCCAGCCTATTCAGGCATTAGCTGTGCTTTTGTCCCCCTCATGAATAAATCTTGTGCCATTCCTGAAGTAGGTGACAACCTCTGTGATCTCCCCTGTAGGAACAGCCATGGCTGAGCTATAAACCCTTCCTGGGTGCAGGTCTCACCTGCCTGATACCAAGGAAGGCTTCTGAAGAGGTTTTTGATCCTCTTTGTCATCAGCTGTTCTAACTAACCTGCCGGCTCCCATTGAGTATATCTTCTATGATTCCCTTCTGTTCTACTGTAATTGTTTCTGGGGAATTATATTTGTGATCACTTTAGGTAAGAGAAGCTTGATTTACTATCAACGTCTTATTCTTAACCATTTGTTCCCTAAGCTGGTTCACTTCCATGTTTGCAGCAGTCCAATACAAGCCATGTGTTTCTTCAGAGACAATTTGCCCCTGTGTTACCCTTTCCATAGCTGAACCAATACAGTGATTTAACCCTGATCTGTTAAATGTTGGAGTGGTCATAAAGCCATACCCATTGGATGTTGATCTGTGCTGTGGCTGTGCTTGAGGGCTGTGCCACATAAAAGAAGCTGGTTTTTAAGCACCTGGTTCTCTGAATCCCATTTCTGCTTTAGTATCTTCTGAGGCGACTGCAGTAGAGACACCATTGTCTGATTTCAAAGAGGTCTCCAAAACAGTAGTGAACTGTTTGATCCAGGGGAAGTCTGCCTCATGAACCTAAGGCTGGAGCAAGGTTAGCATTAATGTATTTAATATCTAAACATTGAGCAGACGGACATTGTTTCTGGAGGCAGAAGAAATGCAGGTAACTTAAAGGGGGAATATTGAAAAGGAAGAGGGTGAAACAAGATAGCAAAAGGATTTATTATAAAGCACTTTTATTTCTTGGGAAGTTTAGTGGATAAACTGTGTATATGAGATCTTGGTTAAGCTTCCTTTTTGGAAACTGGTTCCCTTTTTCTATGGTTTGGTTTGGATTTTTTTGCCTTGTAAAATGCCCACAGCCCTTTGACCTATCTCCCATCCTGGCAGTGATGTTTATACTGCACATTCTTCTACCTTTTCATGCAGCCAGCGCTATCGCAGCTGTGCTGAATGAGGTCTCAGCCTAACTACAATATTAACCCTGCAAATCTGTTCATTTTCTCCTGAGCAGCCCGAGGCAGGGTATACAGGAGAATGTGTCCAATTGAAAAACTATTACAGGCTTGGTGGTGCTGAAGTGTGCTAAATTGCAACAGGGCTGTGTTTTTCTGCCAGAGAGGATCCTGCTAAGGGAGGTGGTGGTGTCTGTCTCGTACAAGTTACAGAATTTGTTTTTCATTTTAGTCTCAGCCTTTGATGATTTTATGTTGGGTTTTTTTTTCAATCTGTCTGTTTTTAGGCACTGAAATATGTTCCCTTCCTCAGACTCACTTTCTTTCTTCCTGCTAGTTGTCCAATGCATGCTTCCCCTCCCCCCGGTTCTGTCGTTCCATGTCTTCTAACTTTTGCCTTTCCAGTTGTTGTTTTTAATTTTTTCTTCATTATTTTACTAAATATCACACTGCAGATCAGTAGCA
Source organism: Florisuga fusca (assembly GCA_038090715.1). NCBI lineage: Eukaryota > Metazoa > Chordata > Aves > Apodiformes > Trochilidae > Florisuga > Florisuga fusca. Next base: position 20,352,928 of record JAAWXA010000005.1, read on the forward strand.
TCTTGGGTGGTGGTTGTACCACATAGCATTTATAGCAGACATTAGTTTTGCATAGCGTGTGTACCTTATTTTGCCTGGACTTGTCTTCATTGCGCTGCAGGCACCTCCTCAAGCAATTGTAGTGATTAAGCATGGTATTTCTGCAGATTTATATTAACTTCTGCTTATAAAGAAACAGAAAAAAACCCAACCCTCTCCCCCCCAACTGCTAAACTGTATGTTTTTCTTCATCCCTTTTGGTGTTTATCAGTGTTTGACCCAAACTAGCTTTTGTGTATGAAAGAAAATTAGTTAAGTACCTTGTGGTTTATATATGTTTTTCGTCACATATTACTTGGATTTATTGTGCAACATGGGCCTGTAAATCATTCTGGTTAGACATTTACCTGGCTTGCACCGCCTTTATGGTTTCAGTCTTTTAACAGCCATGAAAAATGGAGACATGATGTTTTCAGTGGCGGACTTTGCTGGTCCGAATATCCTGTAGCTCTCTCTCTCAGCCATGCTCTGCTTCTGCCAGGTTTGCTGCCCCACTCAGTGCAGATGTTTACAAGGAATCCATTACCTTTTGCAGCCCAAAGACGTGTGGAAAGAACAAAGAGAGTTTTGTGACGAAGTGTATCTGACTTCTCGCTGCTTTGCTTACCTTTTAAATGTAAAACTGAGTAATTTGCAAGGGCTTTCAGTTCTCAGGGCATCCCTATAAGAAGATTCCACCCAGTTGGGAGCTTCTCTCCTCCAGTCAGAAAGCGGGGTTGTCTCCCAAAACGGCTCTCCAGCGCGTTTCTATTTTAATCCCCCAGTTTGAATGCAGCCTGCCTTACTGGCTCCAGCACATCGCCCTGCCCTGCCCCACCCGCCGTGTGCGCAGGTCTGGGGCTGCTCTTTGCTGGCGTTACAGCTCTTCCTTTGTGACTAAAAGTTGGTTTCATCAGCGAAGCATCGGCTCCCTCTCCGCTCTCCCCGGAGCTCGCCCGCCTCAGGGAAGCCGCTCAGACCTGCAGCCTCTGCGGGGCACACGGGGGGCACCTGTCGCCATACGTATAACTTTTTTTTTAAATGGAAAATGTCTTTCTCAAAGACTGCCGATGTCCAGTGGTCTGCAGTCCATGAGCAGTTGACTAGTCCAGGTGTTTCTGCTTCTGTTTCCGTGCTATGTGAATTGGGAATTCGAGAGAAGAGTGTGCAGGATGGAGGAGTTGAGGGTTTGTATTTCTGTTCTGGCTGCGTGGCAGTGACGGAGGGCTTGGGAAGGAGCAGAAAGTCTACCTGGGGTCCTCTTAACTAAAGAAAACAGTAATTGTTCTTGGTCTTTCTGTCTGCAGCTCTTTCTGGCAGAGCCTTTATCAGCTCCTAAATATGAGAATTACTTTTTTTTTTTTTTCTGGTGTGGATTGCCCATCATGAGACGTATTTAGGAAGAACTTGTTTTAATGAATACGATTTCTACTTTGGGGGTTTTATCACTGCATTTTGTCCCACTTATTTAAAATGTTTAGAGCTGGGTTGATTTTAAAACCTGCCAAATATTTGTCTGTGCTTTCCTAAGATAAAAATCATGAGCTGAGACTATGAGAGGGGGCTACTGACTCGAGACTGTGGGGTTTTGTGAGGTTTTTTTAAGATCGTTAACCTAGGTCTATCTTTTCACAGGACAGTCGGCCCAATATGTCAAGACCTCTGATCACTAGATCCCCTGCATCTCCATTGAACAATCAAGGCATCCCCACTCCAGCACAGCTCACAAAATCCAACGCACCAGTTCACATTGATGTGGGTGGGCACATGTACACCAGCAGCTTGGCCACGCTTACAAAATATCCTGATTCCAGGTAACTTTACAAAGCTTGTTCTGCATGTCTCTGGCAACTCCTATTCTTCCATTTCACGCTTGGACATCCTAGGGTTGTCTTCAAATGATCAATTCAGTTCCTTTTCTTTCAAAATTAAATTAGGTTTCTTTGTTCATAGGAGGTCAGAGACTGAATTTGCTTTTCCTGCTCCACTATGTTTCAGTACTTGTGCAGCTCCCTATGTGTATGTACTGAAACCAAGCTGATGGTAAAGAGCACTTAATTTCTACCACCTTGAATTCTGGTTTTATGCCAGAGTACCCGTCCTGTGGTTGATTACATTCAAAATTTGTAGCAATACTGCATTTAAGTCCAAAGGTGGGGGTGTTGGAGTATTTGTTTTGTTTCTTTTGGAGCAGTAACCGTCCTGTACTATCAATGTGTATTCTCAGATGTGTCACTTGACGTAAAGGCAAGGTTGTATGTAACAAAATACAGGACAGAATTAACTGAATTCTTTCTACAGAATCTTAGGACTTTTCAAATGATTAGTCTTCACTCTCATGTACTTACCAAGTGAAACTCTTGTGACTGGTAGCTTACTGGTATTAAGCAGTTAGAAAACTTTTGCATGCATGAGCAAGTGGTGTATGTAGATGAAACGAGTTCAGCTTTATGAAAACAACAGTGGTATTGAACACAGTGTGTGGATAGTACATGGTGGTGATGGCAGATAAACACTGTAGTGATATTGTAATTTAAGAGCTGGTTATCAGTTAGCAGGTGTTGATTGTGTCTGCAGGATTTGTCTATACTTTGCCCTTGGTGACCTGACCCTGCTCTAGAAGGAACATGCTCTTATGTTCATGGTCTTCCCACTTGGGGAGATTTTGAGTTTCTTGATCTCACAGATCTCACCTGCATTGCCAAAGGGTATAAGCCCTTTGTGGGCTTTGATTTTGTTCTAAGCATGAGTTTCAGTGGTGATAGAGCCTATAGTTTTAGGTGGGACTGGAGCAGGACTTCTAACACTAAGAGCTGACAGGGCTAGAGGAAGAGAGCCCTGTAAATAAAGGTGTATGAAAGAGAAACCACTGGGCACATGGCCTTTCTTATGACAGCCTCCCCGAGGAAGGCCAGGCAGAAGGAAGTAATAGAAGGCATGCCAAAGTGCAGGCCTGCCAGGAGAGGTTGAAGCAATGTCTGGAAAAACTTGAACTGTTCTTTGAAAACTCAATCTATCGGTTTGGGGAACACTTTTAGGATTTGCTTGTGTTCAGCTCTTTGGACTTATGGTTAGTTAGTGTTTTTTCAGTAGCTAGAGTAGTGATGGTGTCTGAAACTGTTGTATGTACAGAATGAGAAGCTGCAGGTATTAATACATGCAGCTCCTCTTTCCATGTGAAATTCACTGGGACACCATATTACTTCAAGTGAAGAAACACTAAAATGTCTTTCTTAAGTGTGTATAGTGGCAGTGGAATTTAAGCTTAATGTATTCTGTGTTCAATGGAGCCATTGTAGCACTTGAAAGTGGAAACTGTGCCTGTAGTATCAAAGCCGGTTTAATAAATTAAACATTTTAAAGCTCTTCAAACATAATTTAAAGAAAACCCAAACTCTGAGTTATAGTCATTCTGTTTCAAGTCGTTCTGACATGCATTTGCATTTCAGTTCTGACAGTAAGTGTCTTTTGAACCCCTTGATGAGTGAGTATTTTGAGTGTAGCTGTTAGAACCTGGAATTCCCAACCACTTCCAGAACTCAAGAGATTTGATTTTATTTTATTTTTTTAACATTAGCAGCTTCAAAAGAGCAATTATTAAACTCATTTGGATGTCAAGACAATGGCATGAAGCAGTAAGGTGGTGATCATTATGTAGTCATTAAGGTTTTGTCTGTGATATTTTACCTTATCTTTTTCTTCCAGCAAGGGAGGATGTGTGTATGCATCTCTTTCTGTATATACATGGATATGTTGAATGCTGGTTACAAACCAGTAATATTTGGACTTCAGTCCAAATTGTTCCTTGAAGCCTGAACCAATCAGTCTATATCTACAGTCTTTGTTAGTGTTGATTAATCCAAGGTTTTTGCCAACATCACTTAATTTTTTTTCTACTAATATCACGTGTGAATGAGATCAAAACTAAGGCAAGGTCTCATAGATGTCTTTGGGCCACTTGAACCTCTTGAGGCTTACTGTCATATGAAGTATTGTCTATGAAAAATAAGGCCTTGATTATCTTGCCTGAAAGAGCACTGCTTCAGGGATGAGTCAAGACATAGGTTGCAGGCTCCAGCATCTAACAGGTTGAGACATGAAAGTCATTAGGCTTCTGACTCGTATTACATGTAGTCTAAGGGCCAGAAGCCTAAAATGAACCTTTCATCTGTGGGCCAGGTACCAGAGTCATCTTTCTTTGTGAGATTGAAAGGATGATACCCATCAGCTTTGGAGTCACTGTGACTTGCTGGTGTGAATGAGACCTACCCTGATAGAGCAGTCTCTGCTTTGGAGCAACCATACTCCTCCTTCTCACTTCAGGTTCAATAGCATCATCTCATCTTGCACCTCTGTGTTTTCTCCTTCTTGGACAGTGGAGTAGGAATTGGAAAGAGTACTTTTAGAAAGGGTTCCTTCAATGGTATCAGGTAAAGACTTGTGGCTCACAGGGCTCATTTTCCATAATTATCATAGAATCATAGAATTAGCTGGGTTGGAAGGGACCTCAGAGATCATCAATTCTTTTGTTAGGACCCCCAAACTGGTTTGCACCTTGATATGTGGAACAGATACTGACAGGTATCCATTCATTCCTGCAAAGAAACTCAGGTGCAGCTGTAACAGCACCTTGCTACTGATGTGGGGTTCCTGCCCTTTGCTATTGAAAAACCATTGGGGACTTCTCTCAAATGTTCTTGTGATTGAAGAATGTGAGGAATCAGAGCCTGTCTGTGTTTAGGCCAAAGGCTGAGACAGTGAAGCAATCCAACAGACAAGCACCTTTTCTAATAGAAGGTTTGAATTGATTAATCTTAGAATTTCAAATTCTGAAGCTGAAATAATGCTAACTCCTCCCTCCCGCCCTCCCCCCCAGTTAAATTAAAAATCCAGTAGCACGGAATTTCAAGGACCCCAGTTATATTCTGGACCAGGAGGAACCAACAGTTTTCATGGGGAAGATCCCATAAGATGATTTTATCTCATCAACAGGCTTCAGGTTCTCCCAAGACATCAGTGAGGCCATTCCTCAGACATGATCTCATGCAGCTGAGTAATGCAATTTGTCAGGCTTAGGCTTCAAGGCAATTTGAATCAGTACATCTACCAAGACCACCTACTGTATGGTCAGTCTGCTGACAGAAGACATTTTCTTTAAATGCCTGAGGAGGTGGCAGGTGTCCTTTTGTATACCTCTCTCTAATAATACTGTAGTTCTTGATGCATTCACCTGTATACAGATTGTTCCTCCTGTGTTACTTTAAGTCACCAGATCTGTAGGATATTTAGCAATACATAGTTACTTGTTAGAGATTTGGGTGCGCAATATTTTAAAATTATTTTGGTTTTGCAAGGGAAGATTTAAAAAAATACCTCTGCTTTCCACTGCCCAGAAATGAAAAACAAAATGAAACAACACAAACAAACAAATAAAACAAGTTTTTTTTCTTATTCCATGGAAGATGGATAAAAGATGAGGGTCTGCTGAAGAAGCCTTTCTTCCCTGAGAGCTGAGGCATGGGCATGCTGTCTCATTGGTACCTGTGGTCACCAGAGAGTCTGAGGAAAACAAGTTGAGTTTTTAGGATTTATGAGTAGAGGAAGCATAGACCTGTTAGTTCTGGTATTTAAGCCTAAGCAGCCTACTCTCCTTCCAGTGCTTTAGCATCTTTCAGTAGTTTTGAACCCTTTGTGTGTAGTCGGCATTCCTACAATCTCTCAACCTTAAAGCTGTCTTTGTGGTATTTACCAAAAGTTACTGTGCACCATACTAAGACAACCTCAACTGACTATCAGAACTAAATGGGAAGATGTTTAACTTTGATCATATGAGCATCATCTGTCTGATATCAGCAATATCAGCAGTGTTGTCTATCTTATATGTTCAAAGCATTTGGACTTTTAATTAGTTCTGTCCAAGTCATCTGGTACAAATATTTGCATAACACCGTGGCACTGGATTGCCACATCCTGTATTCTCACCATAGCTTGGGAAGATTCTATTAAAAACCTTGTATATATTTATTTGTAGAAACTTTTGGGATCTCTGCATTGCTACATCTCCCATCTTGAGCTACTCCCTGCATATGAAGATGGATTCTTCTTGTATGGTATTTCACAATACTTCCAAATTTCTGCCCAGGGCTGTTTCAGGTTTTCATACGAACCAACTCATTCGTGTCCCAGTTCTCTTGCCCAATCTTCACTCTCAGCCCTCAGGGAAATTAAATTTCACACACTTGGATCCAGTTAGGACACTGGCATTTTTTTGGCTTGCAAGGGTTTCTTTTGCATCAAGAGCACAGAATTACTTAGGAGAATGCCCAGACTGTCCTTGGCCTTTTTCAATAGCTTGTTAAAGCTTGTTAGCAAGACTTTATTTTTCATAGATTATGTAGGTAGTCCTCCAAGGACACGGTATGAATTAGGCAGGTTAGTACTGTTTACCTCTTTCAGAGCTTGGGCAGTCTCTGTTGTCTGTGGGCTGTCCCCAGTTCCAAAATAAGACACTGATGTGGCCCTTAGTTCAAAATTGTCCAGGTTGCTGCACCCTACTAGAGATTTCTGGTTTCAGTAGATCTGTTGTGGTGGTCTGCACTTCACACAGGGCTTCCTCTGTAATACGTCCACAAGAATGGCCCTGTGAAGTTTCCTACTCACCTTGGATAGTACATCTCAAATTTCTGTAATTGATCCTAACTGTTTAAAGAAGAAAACCCAAAGTTTTTTAACTAATGAGAATTGCAGGATTATTTTTTCAAGGAAATAATGACAGAGTGGGTGTTATTGCACCTTTATTTCTACTCTCATTGTTTGGATTTATCTTTCTGAAAGCTGTGTCTCTATCTTTGGAGGTATTTAGTGATCTTCCTAGAGCATCAAAGCCCGAAGATGTGGTAATTCTTCAATCACCATGACACTACAGTAGGCTTGCACTTCTTGAGAACAAACATTGTGTTGTAAGTTGTAAAGAGCAGGGTTCTTGGGGAGTTTTCAAAATTGCTATACACTAGCTCTGTCTGCTGTGTTAGCCTGAATGGTCCAGGTCACAGGTTTTATATTATTTTCTAACATTCCTGGCAAGTAGGGAATAGGCAGAAGAAGTTGGCAGAAGCTCAGTGTGATCTTTGTTATTTACCATGGCTTGCTCATCTAGTTATTCACCTTCTATATTTCTCCATATAATTACTGCATGGTCTTGTGGCAAGGGAAAGGGAGGGCTTAGGCTAAGGAAATACATTGACCCTCTCACTGATCCAGGACTCCCTTTGCTGGCCCAAGATGACAGATTTGACTTTGAGGTTTGGTTGCCTCCTACCAAGGATAACAAAAAAGCGATTTTTAAAACATATTGGGATAATGATTGAAAGTGTATTAGTAAAAAAATGAAATCTTGATTCCTGAGGACCAGACTCAATGCAGTTAGGCAGTACAGTTCATGTTTTTTCTGTTTGTGTAACCACATATACAAACTTGAGACAAAAATAGAAATAGCAGTTGAACTGATAGTATATTTTATGCTTATTTAAAGAAATTCAGCAAATTTACACAACTGATGCTGTAAAGAGAAATCTTTTGTAACACTCCTCTGTCAATAAAGTGCTGAGTTTTTTTGTTGTTTTTTTTTTTCTGATCCTAGCTCATTTCTGTTTAATTGTATCTCTAGTTGCACATGTTGAACTTAGGGTATATATTGACCTCTTTTTGCCTCTGTTAATGATCACCACAAGTCGGTCATCACAGTTACATCAGCAGAAATTACTATTTTCTGAATCTTAGTCCTGTAATATGTCTAACTTGTCAGGTCAGCAAGTCATTGCTGTTGCTTGTGGCTGATGAAAGAAACAGCATGGTCAGATTATCAGGTTCTCACATCGCATGGTCAGTAACTGGTGGGAAGTCATGAGAGCAATGGAGTTGATGTCTTCTTCATTCTAAGCGTCGGTAAAAATGGGTTGGTGTGGGGTTTTTTTTATTGTTTGGAGGTTTAAAAGGTTTACACATAGTCAATGCTTCTGCACTCAAATGTGTAAACTGACAGCAAAATCAAGATGGGGCTTTATTAGAGCACTCTTTGCACTTGTGCAGACCCGAAGAAAGTAGATGTGCAGACTTTTATATTGCAGGAGTTCAGTTCATGCCATTCTTAACTATGGCTACACGGCTATGACAGTGAGGATGGAAGTATTCAGGGGAATAAATTTCTACACTCAGGAGCGTTAAAAAGCTAAAGGCTTCAGTTCTTTATTTCTGAGGCTAGTAGTCCTCTGAAGTAACATTTTCCTTGAGGGGGAAGAAGAAAATCCATATCTGTATCGTCAGGATGGTTCATAAATGCCTTTCCCAGTAGGCTCAGGCGAGGCAGTGTGGGTTGGATCGACCTGTAAGTCAAGGAGAGGGGAGGTTGTCCATAGCAAGTTGAAGGGTTTGTGCTCTGAGAAAGCCTTTCGTTTCAAAGACTGCTTGATGTCAGCTCCATGGATGGAAATTTGTCAGTGAGGAACAGTTTGTTGCCGTAGTGTTTGCACTTTTCCACCCAGTAGCGTGGCTGCATAAACCAGGCTGAAGGCACCCACCCAAGCAGTATTTTTCATTCTAACTGATCAAGAAAGTACCTGGGGAGAAAAAAAAGGAGTGCTGAGTCCATTGGTCTGATCAGAAAAAGCCCATTAGAAACTGAGGTGTCACTGAAGTATTTTGCTTATCGGTCATTTCTGATAGGATCCAGGTTTGAACCATAATCTTTGAGGTTCCGTGGTTTGTTTTGCTTTTTGCTCTACTCAGTCCGTGCTCTCAAGTACCTCTCTCTGTTAGCACTAGGTTCTCATCCTGCTCCCACATGAAGTGTTTGTGCTTCACTGGTGTTTCATAAATTGTAACGTAGTTGCTAAGCAAATTGGCATCTAGTGCCTACATAATTGCAGAAGTAAACATTTAGCTTCCAGTTCTACTGTCAACACCCGGACACCTCTTGGGTGTGTTTGGAGCTTTAGGATATAGATTCCATTAATGGCTTACTTCTTTCTGGTAACGATCAGCCTTCTGACTGGGTTTCACATGCACAAGTCTCTTTGCTATTTGAGGATGTATTTGCAAGTGTTGCACAGGAAGTGTTGAAAAGTGCTTAGGACTGGTTATCTGAACTCATTTTAGTGCAAATAATGCTTAAATGCTGTGTTGACCTGGGGAGCATCACACATTCCTGTTAAATGAATATGTCTTCTAACTTAACTGGTTTATAGTCTGTCCAAATGTGGTCATGTCCTAACCAGATCATCTGGAAAGCTTTATTTCTCCTTTGTCATTTGTTCTCAATCTTTCTTTCCCTCCATGTCTTTGTCTCTTTGACTCCTGTCCTTCAGTATCTTTCTTCTCTCCCTATTTTGCTCTGAGTGTCAACCCTACTAATCATCTGAATTCTCTCATTGCTTCGTCTTCATTTCTTTTCTATTTATACTTTTCTATCGCTATTGGAGGGAGTCAAACCTCTCAGAGATCACAGGTGATCTTTGCCTGATCATATGAAGGCACATTGCTTGCTTGCTTGTCATCTTCTCCCCACATATTGTTTATTTTCTGGCCGCTGTTAGTGATGAACTTTCTTTGAGTAGTTGAGCAGCCAGCATATTTTATAGATACCACAGATGATGCTTCCACTCTCAGTAACATCAGATGAAAGGGTGCTCTGAGATTCATTGATATTGATCTCTTTCATTGAGTCTTCACTGGTAATAAAGTAAAGTATTTCCAGCTGTGATGTGTACATTAGCTTGGATCTGTAGTACTCTTCCAGGACAGTTGTTTCTCCACCACCTTTAGACAATTTTCTAGGCACTCCCAAGCCCCTCTCTGCCTGCTTCAAGGAACTTGAGAGGCTCCTGCAACAGTTTGAAAACATTTAGGCTGAGCTGGTAGCTATTTCGTGTGGCATGCTTTGTAGGGGCACACCTTTAGGAAGGCAGCATGCTCATGGTCACTTTCTCACCTGGTCCTTCCACTGTGCAGTGCCCTGTGTGTGGGCACTCGGGCTAGATCAGGTGCTCAAAGCAATACAGCAAAACGCTCCACCTGGACTTGTTTATCCTGCTTCCAGCTAACTCACCTGTGCTGTGTCTGGTACCCAGGCTAATTACTGAAGACCTATCTTCTATATTTCTACACACCCCACTGCATTTTGCAGAATAGGCACTCAGTGAAGGAGTACCAGCGATTTGGTTTCCGCGATCCAAGAAAATTTTAATTGTAAAGGATTAAAAAAGGTGAAAGTGGAAAATTACAGAAAGATGCAGGGGTTTCATTCATAAGATGAGATGGTTGAGCATAGCAGTGTTCAGTGCAATGGGGCATAATCAGGTAGTTCATCAATTTATAAAGATAAAGATTAATTCTACCTCTGAGACCCCAGTGAGGTTTTCATGTTAAAATGTGACATGCCTGTCAGTCAAACAGTAGACATAATTGTTCTTTAAGTGACCTATTAAAATCCCATTCCTTTTAATTAAAATTTGTATTTGTGTTCTTACACAGGCCATATTGAGTGGTTAAAAACTCTTTTCATACGAGGGACGTTGCAGGTAGAGAACTGTCAAAAGCTTGTGTGACACACACGTGAAACAGGAGGAGTGACTGAAGTCCCGGTGCAGCAACGTGTGTCTTGCCTTTGGCTCCCGCTGACACGGAGGGAGATGGGATGGGATAAGCAGCATCTCCCAGGACCACACCCAAAGCCTTTGCATTCCGCACCCAAGAGATTGCTTGTAGTTACTTACTGTGGCATAGAAAGTTATAATACACAGCATTTGCCATAAGTGTGTCACTTTAGAGCAAATGATGGATTACGTCCTTCCACACCCCAAAAGTCGTCTTTGTGCTGTAATTAAAAAATAAATGTTGCAATGTTGAATTGGAAATATTTTCTGCCATACAATGAATTTGTTTTGTTAGGTTGCCTGGATGTAATTGCATCAATGTCAGTATATTAAACCCTTGTCACAGGATGATGGTTTCCTGCTGCTGCACCAGTGCCAAGAACTGCTTTGCTTAGCAGCTCCATTGCTGTTTGTCTCCATTAGCAGTAGTGACTATTTTGTTTCTGTGGAACCTTTTTTTTTTTTTTTTCCCTCTTATTTTGTTGCCTGTATGCATACTATAAATTACAGTTCTCTGCAAATGCTAACCACAAATCCTAAACAGTAGGAATGCCAGAGAGCAGCTCCGCTGGGAGCTGGTTTTAGGTTCGCCTGAACTTGTCAGCGATCCGAGGGGATGAAGGCGTTTCAAACCATGAAGGTCTGCTGGGCCCCTTTCACCCATCTGAAAATTGATCCCTCTTAAACAGTTTAGAGGGCCCTCAGGGTCTTGCAGCTTACATGAAAAATGAAAGCCCTTCCTGTCTTAGAGCAGTGCAAGCAGTCAATACAAAAGAGAAAAATGATCTTTTAAGTGTATCCCATTGAATCCATTATCTCGAGGGGCCGTGTGTGATGCTTCATCAAAACATCATCATCTCAGTGATACATGGAGGGGGAGGGTGAAGTGGTATTCGGGGGATTTCAGTGAAAGTGCTGCAGTACTGGCTAAATATGATGCCAGAAAATGAGAGCTGCAGAAAACCTGATATGTTCCTCCTTATAACAAATTGGTTTCATATTTTACATGTTTGAAACAAACAAATCACTCAAAGTTTTGAATGTTCCTTTTGTAGGTAAGAAAATCCTGCTAGGAATCTCTTATAATAATTGCTTTGCTTTTAATGCAAATACAAACTTTTTTTTTCCAGATTTTTTGCATTACAAGGATAAAGAAAATAAGGGAAGAAAGAAAAAAAGGTGTTTGCACCATCAGTGCCTTCTAGCCTTGTTTCTGTATGTTGTGAAAGGGTTAGATTTACACTATCATCATCTAAATTGGTGTTGAATCTCCAGTCCTTGTGAGCAAGTGTGTCAGAATTATTAGTTTTTAAAAACTGAAATTTGAAAAATCTCTTGCATGCAATTTTTGAATTGCATTAACGATTCAGATGTCTTTCTGAGACTAGCATGTAAGACACATCTTTGATTTCTACTGTTCTGAGATTGCAGCATTTTTACCTAATGACACAGTGGTGTTTTTTGCTAGATTATGTGTTTAGGAGCTGATTTTTTGCTGTCTGTGTTTTCTAACTGCGATTAATATGGATGTTACTCTCCGGTGGATTATGTGCAATAAGACAGAAAAAATCAGATTTGTTTTCAGTAACCAGTAGTATCAATAATTCAGCAGCGCTATCAAAATATATATATATATATACAAGGAGGGCAATAGGAAGAACAAAGAAGTATTTTAGAACACAACTGAGCTGTCAATTTCACATCCTTGGGGGTGTCCTCCATTTCCTTTGATGAAAGGCTTGCTTAAATAAACTGAGTAGTAAGTAGGCAGTGGGTGTGTGCTTTTGCACAACAACATACACCCAGGTGCTTCGTTGGACAGGGTGATCCTAAAGGCAGAGTGCTGTCAACATTCCTAATTGCATATTACCCAATAACACACACCCTCCAGTGTCTTGGGACTACAGAACACTTTTTACCTAGCCTTCCTACATGAATAATGAAGCACTTCAAGTATTCATCCAATTATAGTCAGCCTCTCTTTTGACTAAAGGTTGCCAAATGCAATTGGTTATACTTCTGACATAGAATTTCAGGCAATATGTATGTTGGAAGGGTTTAGTCATAATTCTTGACTTCTGGGGAGAGATTAGATAACACCATAATGGTAACTTCTTCAGCTTCAAAAGCTATTTTTTACTCATTTTTACCATTAAATTCTAGCTTACTAGAAGTACAGTTTCAGAGTTTGTAGAAAAATGCATTTTTTTAAAAAATTTTATATTTGGAGCTTGTCACATGAAAACTGTTCATGTTTTGTTTGAAACAATAAGGTGGTTTGCTTGTTCTCCAAGTGCTGTGGATAGAGCTGCAAAAGACTGAATTCACCATCAAGCATATGAAGAGCAGAGAGTCAGCACGGGCACTTTTCAGTCACATAGACCATATTTATTTTCTTCTTCTAGTCTGCCAAAACATTTTGATGCCCATCGTGATTTGCTCCTGATATGCCAGTGACTGATTTTTCTCATGTCTTGCTAACATTCTCAGTAACAATGTCCTCATCCTTTGCAGAATACAAAGGTTTAATTTTGCTTTACTGTCTTCACTTGGGAATAAGCCTCCCTGAATGTTAATCTTCCCTCTGGCCTTCCAAAATCTGAGAAAGATGTTGTGCCATACCCCTGCTCACAGTAGTTTCCAGCCGTGCTGCAGTAACTCCATAGGGAGTCACCTTGGCTCCAGCATGCTGCTGCAGAGGAAAGCCTGTGACAGTGTCCATCTTTTTGGTGCAAAGGAGTTACACCAGTAAGGAAGTGATAGTAAAAATTCTTCAAGAAGATGTAAGCTGGGGGAACGATGGCAGGGAAGATGCCTCCCTGCTTGTGTTTCCTTCATGGAAGACCCCGCTCATGGAAAAGGGAGAGGAGGAAAACTGCTGTTTTTCTGTAGCTAAATTGTATTTGGAGGCTCCACTTTTTATCAGGCATTCTCATTTTCCCAGTTTCTAATACTGTTTTCTCATAAAGCTAAGCCTTGGGCCATTCCTTTCACACTGGCCTTTTCTTGCTTAGCAGCTAACCCAGATAAACTCATCAGCAGAGTTACAATTGCACTTTTCCACTTCTGCTTTGGATGGATGGAGTCACTCTCCAGAGCTGAATGGATGGTGCTCCCTGGACCACAGAGGGCAGGTTCCAGGTGAGCGTTTAATTTCTCACTTCAGAAGTAGAAATAAAAGCCCTAATCTAGTACATTCCATACTTCTCTCTTTGGTAGAAAGGGTGAAAAGGACGCTATTGGAAATCACTGCTTGTCTGGTATTATTACAAGGCACAAAGCATTGGTTTGAAAGTAGAAATAGCTGGTGTGACTGTAACTTTCAGTTGTGTTTAGCCTCCATATGCATCATTTTATTTCCTATTAAAACGCTGAGTAGCTAAATCAGAGGTGTAAGTCCCTTCTTCCTTCTCTTTATTGATGAATCCCTGAAATCATGATAAACACAAAGGGCCCTAGGATTGAGGAAGAACATAAAATAGGCTTCTGTACCCTACAAAAGGCAGAAAGCTAGTAGACCGGTTCTCATTTAAAGAAAAAAAAATAGTTGGGTTCTTCTCCAAACCTGTCCCCAAGCCTGCAGAAGGTCTGACAGGGTGTGCTGGGCTGTTCCTGATGGGGACAGCTTGGCCATAGCTGGTCTGGGATGTTTCTTCCAAGGGCCCTTTCTGTTGCTAAGAAGAACCCCAGAAAGGACTATGTTCCTTGGCCTTGCATGATTGAATATTTTTCTTTGCAGGAGGCTTCCACTGGGAAGGATTGATGAAAGCTTTATCAGTTGGAAATTGCAGAGGCTGCAGACAGAACAAAATAAATGGGGTGAGATCCCCCCAAGAAACAGGGTTTGTGTAAATCTTGTCCCGATAAAGGTCAAGTTTGTTGTAGCACGTTGCTGACTAAGTGTATATATGAAACGAGGGCACATCATCATAGCACAGAGAGCTTATTTTCCTCATTGCTGTCCTAATATTATTCTGCCGTAGTAACAAAACACTCAGGGCAGCATGGCAGGGCAGTGAGGGAGTGATCTGGGAGGGTGGGGGGAGAGCCCTTCCTGGTGAGGAGTTGCTCCATATGGTTCAGCCAGCAAGAATGTGTTCCTGTCAGTTTTCTCTGCTTCAGAGACTGAGGTGAAGCCTCTTCTTTGTCTTAAGTGTCCAGTGGTAATAAATAATAAAGCAGTTATGTGCTCCTGAAATCAGATTTGAAGTTTAATTTTGCCTGCGTCCCAAGGAAAAAACATGTCTTGCCTTAGTCTGATCCTGCAAAGAAGCCCAAGCTGGTATCTGCAGCCATACAGTTGCTGTTTCTGTACCTTTCAGTATTGTTTAACAGAGGGTTTTCCATGATTTTCAACCAACCCTTGAAGCATAGTGGAGAAGCACCCCTTCTTTTTGACAATCTGTTGTGAGACGCATGTCTTAGTCAACACTGATCCCTGCAAAGCCATCGCTAACTGCCTGTATATTAACACTGTAGATGTGGCAGACTCCTTCCTTACAGCACTGTAAATCCATGGGGCATATCCCTGCCAGAGGTCTTTAGACATCAAAGCAAGTAGGTATTGGCTGGTGGCAATTTCAGGCGGCAAAGATCACTCGCGCTTGCGTTGCTGCTGCCCGCTGCGGCTGGAGCCCTGCGTGGGTTGCTGGGTGCTGGGATGGAGTGTGGCTTACAGGTGCAGTAGGGCTCGGGGCCCTACTGTCAGATCAGGAGGATCTGACAGGGGAGCTGCAAGCAAATCTCAGTCCTCATGCTCCTTTTCTATTGACTGGATTCCTGCTATATCAGCAGTAATACAACAGAGCTCAACCTGACCTCAGGTGCCTTCTCCATCTTGTTAAAACCCATCATGAAGCTGGTGCTCAGCAGCAGGTTCTGTCTTTCACTTCACAGCTGGGCACCTGGGTCCATTTTGCCTCCTGTGGTTTTTGGTTGTTTGTTTTGTTTGTTTGTTTGTTTTGTAAGCATCTTGCAATCTTTCTCTTCCGAGGCAAGAAGAGCTGTGCAAAAGTGAATGGCTGAGGACTGCACTGTGGGTTTCCCCCAGGGGGGAACACATTTGGATAGTGGGGCTTCATAGTCAGAGTTGGTTCTTTTAAGACACTATCTTTCTCCAGACTCCTTGCTTTCATTATGCTAATTGGCTGCTGCCTGCTACTAAACTCAGAAAAAGTAGGTTTTTTGGGGAAGGTGATGGAAAATCAGAATCGTCCCAGACTGTTTACTGTAACACCAGTAGCTTCTGGAGAGGTGAGGGTGGAGAGTTTTGATGAAACAGTGCAACTCTTGATTACTCCAAACTCATTTTTCTCTTCTGCCCCTTTCAATAATGTGGTTCTGTAGATCTTCTGTAAAGATTGTAGAAAACAATTTACATCCATGCCTTGTGGTGATGCAATAGAAAAAAAAAAATCAGAAACATACCAAACACTGGATTTTTGCTAGATTTTTTTTTTTTTGCATTCAGATACAGAGCAAAACGTATCAGTATTAAGTAGAAAGAGTCACGCAAGGTTGTTGTAACATGTTTTATTTTCAGCAAGCACAGAGTGGAAAAGAACTTTCTGAAGCAGTTTTCTGAAAAAAAAAAAAAAAAAAGTTTTGAAATTTAGGATTTCTGTCACTAAATCGTTGTCTTTTTCTTCTTCTTCTTCTGAGTGGTAGGGGAGTCACAGCCTTTTGGCATTTTCAACTGTTTTGGTTGTTTATCAGTTCTTTTTCAGTTCCAGTCTATCTAGTGCAAGATGCATCTGCATCTGTTGATACCAGATTGGTGCAGTGGTATTAATGTCTGGGGAAAAGACCCTTTGGCAGTGCTTTTTTTTTTTTTTTTCTTGCTTTTTTAAAAAATACAAGTAAAGTCATATTTGATTCTATCTTTTTAGAGAGAGGTTTCAAAGTGAATGAAATAATGAAATAGTCATGGTGTGCAGGGCTGAGCTGCCCTCCATGGGTTCCTGTTCTATTGGCTGTAGTTTGATGCATCTTGCTTCAACAAAATCCTGCTAAAATACTTGAGGCTCACTGTCTGCATTTAGGAAATGGGGATCCTAACACATTTATGGGACTTCCAATGCAACTTCCAATGGCTCTCTTCTGTATTTCCCCTGGTCAAGCTGCATTTTGGGAAGAAGCTAAGAAGGCAGCTCCTCTGTGTGAGGTTATGCTGAATTGCAGGGTAAAACAGTGCTTTGATTGAAAAACCCAACAAATTCCTACACATTTGAGGAGCAGTGCAAACTGTTGCTTACAATTTTATATCACACAAATTTGTTGCTTTTTTTATATAATAAGAGGGGTTTTGTCTTGAAATGAGTATGAAGATGAAAGAAGAAGAAGATTAAGATGAAAATATGAATAAAAAATAGTGTTGCACTACATTTAATGTAGGAATTTCAGTACTGCCAGTTTCTGGTCATTTTGTGGGGGGGTGGGTATGTTTGCATTAACATGAGCAGCTATTGCCCATGCCTGAAGGTTCCTGCCTGGACTCCTGTGACTGCTGCAGGCACACACAAGTCTGCAGTAGTGTCCCTGTGCCACCCCTCCAGACCTTTGGGAGTCCCCAGAGGTGCCTTGCAGCATCCCAAGTGGCACCAGACACCTGTGTTTAGGCAGCTCAGTCACATCCTGGCTGTCATGCATCAAAGGCACCGTGATGTAACAGTTTTGTCATGTGATATTTTTGAGGATTTCAGTGTCTGCAATTATAGTGTCTGTTTTCACGTATGTGGAGTAATCATTCCTCATGTCTCTGTTTATGGGGCTGTATTGCTTCTGTACAGTATCTCAGTTTTCTTCCTTTCTTTTCTCTCTACATCCTCCAGAGAAATACATCTGAGATACTTTTGGGTTAGGTATGGCTGCAGGGATGATTACACCATGACAGCATCTAATTTAATAAACAATAAAGCCACTGTTTTGTATATTTAAAGTTTGCCAATGGAAATAATGTTATCTGTGTGTTTTTTATCACCCCACCACCAGCAGAATGTGCAGGTGTGGCTTTGGCATTTCTAACCTTTGCATTAAGCATTATTTATTGCTCAGAGACACTGCCTAAGCTGTTTTAGGTGGACTTTCCTGTCCTCTTAACTGATTAGTTCACAGGTTTTGTATGGACTGATTTGGTTAATGGTGTAATTTTCCTACTTACTGAAATGCTTAAATCATTTCAACCTCTATCATGGAAGCAGTTAAACATGTAAATGTATGGGTATGAGTTATATGGGTATAAACACGTCTCTACTATGTAGGCACTTGTATGTGTCTACACAAGGAATCACAGCAATGTGATCATCACGTGTATAAATTAGGGCTCATCAAAAGCAATGTATGGTGCTCTGTTTCTCATACTATTTCGTGCTCAAAGCACCCACATCTGTGTTGCCTCTACTGTATATGCTCTCATGCTATCTGCACTGCCTTTCTCAAAGAGGTTATGATCTGGGATGTTAGTCTGGAAGTACAATTTTTGGTTTAGGTGGAGGAATCTGTGATTAGGTGAGCTAAGTAAAGCAAAACACATGTTTGAGAGAAGTGTAATAAACGTGTTATTGTGTAGCTGGCCTTGAAGCTTCTTTGTTGCAATTAAAGTCAGCTTTATAGAAAAATGACATTATTAGGGCAGCCAGAGCAACCCTAGTTTGTTGTTTTTGTGGTCTATGTGTAGTAATACTGTCTCCAATACTAGATTGCCTGCTGTGCACAGAGAAATGTGGTGCTTAGTTAATAAACAGGTCATCAGCGTCTCCTGTTCCTCCTTTGTTCAACACATGTCCTGGAGCTGTATTTTCTATGTATTATTTGAAGAGTCATTCTTGCATGCTTTCTTTGCAGCATTTTTTAGTACCTTCACTTGAAGGAGGTAAAAAAAACAAGGCAGGCATGCTTAGTAGTGGCATTGTGTAGGAAATCTGACACATACTTGGACAGAGTTCATTTCTTCAGAGCACCCCCCCACCTGCCCTACCAGTGTTCCCTTCCTGCAACTCAACATGAGCCATCAGTGTGCACTTGCAGCACAGAAAAGCCAAAGCATATCCTGGGCTGCATCAAAAGAATCACAGCCAGCAGGTCAAGGGAGGTGATTCTCCCCCTCTACTTTGCTCTTGTGAGACCCCCCCTGGAGTACCAGTTCTGGAGTCCCCAACATAGGAAAAACATGGAGCTGTTGGAGCAAGTCCAGAGGATGGTCACAAAGATGGTCAGAGGGCTGGAGCTCTTTCCTGTGAAGGCAAGCTGAGGGAGTTGTGTCTGTTCAATCTGAAGAAGGAAAGGCTCCTGGGAGGCTGTATAGCAGCCTTCCAGTACTTAATGGGGCTGAAGGAAAACTGGGGAGGGACTTTTTACAAGGGCATGTAGTGATAAGACAAGAGGTAGTGGTTTTAAGCTGGAAGAGAGTAGATTTAGATTTAGATTTATGAGGACATTCTTTGCTGTGAGGCTGGTGAGACACTGGAAGAGGTTGCCCAGGGAAGTGGTGGCTGCCCCCTCCCTGGAAATGTTCAGTGCCAGGCTGGATGGGGCTTCGAGCAACCTGGTCCAGTGGGAAGTGTAACTGTAAGTTGCCTTCCAATCCAAACCATTCTGAGTCTATGAACCCCTTCTTCATGCATTATACCATCCCCTACTCCTCCAACAGATGAATCAGAGAGCCCATGGGCCAGTATGCTACATTCTACAACACTGGCTTCTACCCAGGTTGTGTGCTGCCTGGATTGAGGGATTCAGTGGGGTATACAATGGATTATTAAAGACCAAGTCAAAAGTCCAGAGACAAGTTTGAAAATCAAAGTTGCAGGAGCATCTCTAATATTTGACATATCTGAACTGGAGAAGCTTGTTTTGACTACCTTAAAAATGTTCTTTAAATATGTAAGTTTTTTCTTTGGCTATTATTGTAGGGCTTTAGAAAGGCAAGCTGAACATCTTTTCAACCTTCCCTGGGAAATTTGTTTTGTGACAGTCCAGACCAAGTTCAGCAGCAGGGCTGAAACCTATTAATCTATTTTATGGGCTGCTGCTGCACCAGATAGCACTATCAAAGTGTCCTCTGTATGAACTGCACTTGAGAAAGATGTTACAGACTTTGCAGGTGACTTTCACCAGTGTTTATTGAAAGCAGAGGAGCAAGGACATTTAGGAATACTTTATTCCATTCTGTGTTCTGGAGGATGGTGTTTTCTGGAGACACAGTCTCTTCATAGATAACAGCTTAAGGTTTTAGAAGCACTTTTTCTCTCTGAATTTTATTCATTAGTGAAAAGTTTTTTCTTAGGCCTTATAGTAGAACTGGCCTCTCTCTCTCTTGAAGAGTCTGTAGGCTCATTAGTACAGCACACAGAAATTACCTGTACCATCTCTTGCCTTCATGAGCTGCAATGCAGAAGGAGTTTGTGCAACTCTTGCAAAGTGGAAGGGTAAGTGTGTTTTCGTTCTGTCTGTGGAAATGTGTCATTCTTTCTCTTAGAGGAAGAACCAGGTAACAAAACAACATAGACAGGATTTCTGGCTAAGTAGCCAAAGTTGTGAAGATCTTGGAAAGCTTAATTTGTGATGGTTGCATTGCAGTGGTCGTTGTTCACAAGGACACAGGCTCCAGGTGTAAGTAGTGCAATTCCTGATTCCCAAAACAACATTCTGGAAAAGGGCAGAGTTAGTGATACCATATCACTTCTTAGGCAGTGCAAAATGTTCTTAACTGGGACATCCATCAGTTGGGTTTAGATCCAGACCTCCTTTTGCTGATAGTTTTGTAAGGGATTTCATGGAGAATCTCAGTGTTTCTTGCTTTCCAGTGATATGTACATGAAATTTTGATGCTGAGCCTTCTTGAGGGTACAGAGGAAATACGGAGAGCTAACAGTGGTTTGAAGGAAATTCTTGAAAGCTGAAGGGCAAATTTGATGTAGAAAGGAATACACCAAAGAATTTTCCCATTGTGGGAAGGTTTTGTTGTTGGGTGTTTTTGATGTTGTTTTGGTGTTTTGGTTTTTGGGGGTTTTTTTCTATAGCCAGATTTTTGAAAGGGAAGTGGCTCCTGTACCTTTTTTTAAAGTTGCCTCTTACCAGTGTTCTCTCTGTGGAATCTGCATTTACAGATCAGACTTTAAGGATGGGTTGCTACCATGTCTTTTTAAGAAAAAATTGTCAGAATTGAAGGAGAGTGGTTTGGAGAGAATACATTTTTCCTTTTTACTTAAACATGATCCCAAGGCACAAGTTCTACTTTATTACATTGCTGCCTGCCAAAGGGTTCAGTCTTCTGAATATATAGATTATCATGGCCTTTGGGATGTTGTGCTTTCACCAGTTTAGCTACTTTCTGGCTTTTGGTATTGCATGATAAACACTCCAGTTTTGCTTCCGTCCTCCATTATCCGTACTCACAGCAAACCTGACCATCTTAAACATGATTAAAATATAATTCAAAAGTTATTAGCTAATTATGACGCAAAGTACTTAATTTGCCATTGCACCCTAATAACTTAAAGGTACTTCTGATAACTTGGTAATAACCGTATCATAAGCAAAAGGACACGGTTGCTACTAACTTAATAGGCAGCTTCCCTCAAGATAAAACATAAATAACATACCTCAGTGAAATCGGATTCGAGCTTAGTAAAATTATCTTGGCAAGCAAAGAGAATATTTGTTAATTTTTCTGTGAAATGTTATCATTGCCAAGAAAAGTTGGTTACAAAAAGCAGAGATGGAAAACATATTTGCATGAATAATTGATTTAATGTTTCATTGGTTTAAATGATTTTAGGAAAAGTGGTTTTGATAGGCACTGGAAAACTAAAAAGTTTTTAAGGTCCTGACAAATATCTGAAGCAAAATACCTCTTGTGATGCAAGAGGGCTCACAGCAGGTATCTGCAGCCTCGGCCTCTGCTCCAGGTCTCCTGACTTGGGATGTGTGCTGGGTCAGGCTCCAAACAGAGCACCGGCTATCTCAGGGTCCTAGAGGAAAAGAAAGGCTGTGATACCACTCTGTAAATAGTGGTTTGACTGAGCGAACACCCTTTTTGGGGACTACAAGGCTTAAGTTTTCTTGTGATGGGTCTGTATGGCAGCAAAAGGGCTTAAGGGAGAACTTGGTAATTGGAGACAAGCAAACTGTGAGTGTCAGGGATGGGTACAATGTCTTGGGGAGTGCCACCAACTGCAGTGTCTTTCAGATAGAGGAACCTCACTGTGCCAAAAAAATGAGGGAGATTGTCGAGGTGAGGACCTTGGTTTGGGGTTAGGAAACAGCTGTAGAGCAGAGGACAAACCTCTCTCAGCCACATCTGAAGCCTCTAATGCAACCTTGAGGTTGAGGAGGTTTGGCAGCCAGAGTATTGAAATTGCTTTTAAAAGACTTACCTGCCCAGCCTTGTGTGAAAGGATGGAGATTTGGGTTGCAGCCTGTTCCTCTTATCTGTCTGTATCTCTTTGGTATACCAGAGCAGAGAGAGAAGATATATGGTAAACAGAAACTCCCTGGCCCGTCATCTGAAGTCCAGGGATAGTGCTCTCCTGGCCTCACCCTGGCTGCCATCATGCGATGTGAGAGATGGTTTCCATCTGCCCACATAGATCGTTTCCTTGCCATGAGTCACCTCCTCTTAACATCCCATCCCAACTATTTATTTATTTATTTTCTAAATAGTCAGCATTTCTGCAAGTGGCATTTTGGTCTGGGTAAATGGTGTTCCTGAGTTTGGGAATGGGCGTTTGAACATGACCGGAGAAGGCTGTGACAGAGCCTTCATTTTTTTTTTGCCTTCTTTTGTTAGGCATTCAGCAGCCACCATAAGGCTGCTAACCAGTCTATTATGTACATCAGGGGAGTTCCTGTATTAGCTGTACTTTGCAGTGTAATTATTACTTCTGGGGTGAATCTCCTGGGTTGTAAGACCACCCATTTAGCAGGAAAATACAGGCCTTGACTTTTCTTGTAAAAAAATTGTTTTCAGGCAAACCGAGATTAGGATGTTGCTGTTGACTTCTGGAGCATTAGCCATCCATTTTTGAGTTCACCCCAATGTTTCCTGTGACCCACACACCCTCTCCTGTTCAGATGGCATTTCTTTATGTGTCTCTTCATATCCACACTCATCTGTGCCATAGAAAGCTGTAGTTCATTCTCATGCAAGTGGCGTTCTTGCAACATGACTGCACATTGTTGTGCTATTTATTCTTCTCCAGTTAATGTGTCAGTTTGTCCATGTGCATGAGATCCAATGGCTATTAGTTAGTTTTGTAACATGTCTGATTTGCTTTCATCTCTGCTTCTGGTGCTGCCTCTGATCAGGCAGGTTATAGCAAATACCATGCTGCTTTCTTTTTTTTTTTTTTCTTCTCTCTTCTGATGCATTCCCTGACAATACCACCTCACTCATTATTCCAGACCCTTCCCATCTGTTCCTCACATGCTTTACTCCGTGTTTAAGTCTATTTACCACTTCTTGTCTATCTCAATTTCTTCTAAATGTTTCATTAGCCCTTTGAGCTTGCCCTTACCTTTTCTTTTGGCTTCTGTGCTCAAATAACAATCTTAGATGTTTGAAATGATCTCCATGTAAATGATTCAGTTCTTTAATCTTCAGCAAATATTTCCACAAAGGTTTGAGATCCTTCTACTCAGTGTCTGGAATTTATCTGTTCTTTAAAATGCCATGTAACATTTTCTTTGAACTCTCATAAGAACTGGTGTTTTAATACCTCCTCCCATACTTCCTTTCTGCTCTGTCATTTTGGCTCCTATATAAATACCTTTTCTGTAGAAGGTTTAATGAGATTTTAGATTTTAATAAATTTTTCCCCTATTACCTTTGCTTTATAACTATTGTATTCATGCTTCTTCTGATAATGTAAGAACTCTCTGTGCCAAAGAATTCCTGAGACTCATGGACATGAAACCTTAAATTAAATGTAAGGAGGAAGAGATAAGAACAAATTATAATAGCACTGAGAGCAAGAGATTACTACAGAGTATTTGGTTAAAATGCGGTTTTCATAATATATGTTCCTGAAAATTGCAAATTTATTCTGTTATATCATGTTTATGAGCCAACTTTTGTTATGCAGAGTTATAAAGGTTGCTAGGTATTCAGACACTGTGGACCCAAGTGGCGTGAAGTATTGAAAAAAGAGCAGGAGATTATTACCATTAAAGTGGGCCTCTGAAAAAAGAATTATCTGCTCGGACAGGATAGCATTTCTGCTTGGCGTGGATCCCTTTCCAAATGTACTAGCTTCTAGGGGACAGTGCAAAATTATGTAATTTAGACATACGAGGAGTAAAATTAAATAGCCATGAGATGAGCATACCATTAAACAGATCTAATTTATAATGGGCTCTTACGCAAATTGCCTTTGAGCACTTAGTAAAAGAAAATTAAAAGAAATTAATAAGGACAACGCGGACTGAAAAGTCACAGAGAAAAAAGTAAAAACCTATTCCAGCTCACTGTCTGCACACCCCAGAGTGTTAAATAAGCATTCCCATTAGCCACATAAATATAATGAGGTGATAGTAAATCTTGCATTCACTTACCCTTTTAAGTACCAAACCCCTACTCACTTTGCCACAGCGGCTCCAATCAGGTGAGTAAGAGTTCAACTAAAATACTTCTTCCTTGCCATGTTGTAAGTCATTACTGGAGGGAGAGGGATGTGTTTGCATGAGTGCTTTGCTCTTTGCCAGCCACTGAATATCTGACCTCAGAGGAGTCCCAGGCAGTTTCTTGCCCTGATGTGCCAGGGCATCACCGGTGCTCCTCCCGCTGTGCAGCTCTCTCTGCCAAGTTATTAAACAGCAGTTTTCTTCTCTTTTTGTTGTTCTGTGAAGGAGACAGAGAGCAAGGGAAAGCTGACAGCTTGGAATTCTTGAAAACAGTTTATTGCAAAAGAATTTTCAGATTTTGGGGTTCAGATTGGGGTTTTGTCCTCTGATAATTATGAGAAATATTATACTGCATATATTCAATAATATGGCATCTGTGTTTTCTCAGAAAAAAAAAAAATATTAGGTTTATTTATGTCTTAGACTGAAAGTAATGCAATGTACTGCATGCTTGCAGACCCCAAGGCTTGCTGCTTTTCCACATTCCTTGTATCCCTTTGATTACAAAAGAGGAGAATTTTGACTCTGTCCACTGAGCTGTGTCATTTTTCTTAGGGTTCAGTTGTGCAGTAGTTGACATATTTAATTAATAGTGGCCATCTCATTTGTAATTATTTATGCTTTTCCAAATTCTCAACTGAGGCAGAATATAATAAAGGGAAGTCTTCCTCTTTATGTGTATAATATTTATACACTGAGAGCAAAGGTTATAAGCACACTATGTGTACAGTTTTGCTGCAGACTGACTGTATTCTTATACCTGACAAACAGAACTTGTTTCTGAAGAATTTCAAAAATCCTGTAAGCAATGTCATCTTCCCATGCTAGCTTTCTGGTCTAGAAAGGCTGCTATGGGAGCGCTGGTCTGTGGGGAGAAGGTTCCCTACAGGCTTTTATGGAAGTAAAACATTGATCTTTTCCGTATCCAGTTGTTTTCTCCCCACTAAAACTGGGCTTGTGGCTGTATCTGTTTTGTGTCCTTAAAGTAAAACCAAATTCTCTGATGGAAGCCGAGTTTTCCACTGGTTCTATTTTTCAACCCTTGAAGCATTTGCTTTCTGACAGTGGAATATGATACTTAAAGCCATAGACATTAATTATTACCCATTGGAGGTCGCACTTCCAACCCATGGGACATTAATTTTCCTGATATACAGAAAATTCCAGCCTGCTAGTTTTAATTAAATATTTCAGAAGTACATTTTCTTGTAAATGGACTACAGTTCTTTATCCTTTACCCTTGATATTTGGCTAATTCTGCATGTAATTATCAGCTTATTTTGCAAGCCCCCTTCAAAGCACTTTCCTGTTTGGAAATCCATTCAGCTGTTTCATATTTGTCTTTTTTTAATTATTTAAAAAAAAAAAAAAGTCTTTGCCAATCATCAGCCAATGCTGTCAAGAAGGATATAGGCGAAAATACCTTTCAGGTTTTCTTGGGAAATGAAATTATAATAAATGTACCTTAACAGTCCCTTCTGATGCCAGAAAAACTGATGCCTCTTAAGCATTTATAATTGCAGTGTGAGCCCAAACAGGAGGAACAGCAGAACTACGGGTGACAGAGAGGGAGGGTACTCAAATATTATTACATAGAGAAGCTGTCAAGTGGGGTATGTCAGAGAGCTTGCTGCTGTGCTTCCAGGGACCAAAATATACAGGGGGAGGCTGGAGGGTGAAGGTGTTGGTCTTCCCCTACATCCTGGCATGGCCCAGTCTGCTCTCCTGATGGATGTAGCAAATGCAGCTTAGGAAAAGGACCACGCCACCAGATTTGGGTCCCGTATTATCTCAAGTCTTTCCCTGGAGGCCGTGTGAAGGAAGCTGAAGTCTATATTTTTCCGTCTGAAAAGGAAAGGCTTTACTTTTGTTTACAGAAGTCTCTCTGCTGGGTGCCTACACTTTCAAAGCTGTTTTAACATGTGAAAGTGAAGCTGTGCATTGCAAAGTGATCCTGAAAACTGAGGGGGAGGGAAAGGAATTGGGACTTTACAGTTCCTGGGTTTTTATTGCTGCTGAACTCAGCAGTGCACTAAGGTACTTCTTTCTCTTAATTCTTCTAGCCCAGACCCTGTATCTTTCAGGTCCCAGGTAGCACTCCACATGGTAGTGTGCTCTTGTCAGCATTATGGTTTTGTCAGAAGGCTCCATCCTCTGATATTATCTTGTTTTTCTCCTAAACAATTACTAAAATGAAGACAAAAAGCCTAGAGGTTTAAAATATGTAATTATAGTAGTAATTTAGAACTAGGAAAATGCTGCAGAAGCCAATTACTGTTATACATTTCAGTAATGACTGACTTGGCCAGATAGGTGTGTTTTGTGTGTGAACTCCATCATAGTTTGCAGGACAACATGCTTGAGTATAGGGAAAAATTAATTAGAAATACTGAGTGCTACCATATTAGACATAAATGGTGCTCATCCACATAGTGAACAAGAATCTGTATTATATGGCTCATCACAGCTTAAATTTTGAGCAGCAGGGCAGGCAGTAACAAGTATCTGAGGAAGAAAGCTTGGTTTATTGTAAGGAATGGCTTTGAGAAAAAAATACTTTGCACCTGATCATTCTGCAAAACATGTTTAAGTCCTTATGATACAGATTTCATGCCACTCAAACTAATTCATGCATTTCCTATAGAATTTTCAATGGCCACCTGAGATTTTATTTCTTTTCTGGTCTTCAGATCTCCCAGCTGGAGAGAATGACTAGATGAGACTGGTATTCTGTTCACAACTTACTAGTGAATGTACTACCGAGGTCCCTGCTGTGGGCACAGACATCACTCCAAACTCCACTTGGGTTGGTCGTGCCATTTCCAGAGGGCATTTTGCACTGCAAGCCTTGCCATCCTCCCCCTCCTAGGGGGAATCCATCTTTTACCTCTTGAACCTTTCATGGAGATCCCCTTCTTCTGGCTGATGGACAGAAGTTGGGATGCTTCATGCAGCCAGGAGGGCTGATCATTCCCAAGTTTTTGTTTTGTTTTGTTGGGGGTTTTTTTGCTGCTGCTGGTGGCCATTGTTTCTTCACTTCTGTAACAAAAATAGTGTGCTGTCACTGCTTGTTGTGCTTGCTGTAGCCCTTTTGTGAAAAGACAGACTTGTATCCTTACTTAGGCCACAAACTGAGCACAATCAGGGAACATAAGTAGAAATCAGTCCCCTGACTCCATGCTGATGTCCAGTAGTAGTACTGTATGCTCTTCAGTAACCTGCAGATGTTTAATAATCTGCTGCCGATGCCTGAGGAAAGGGATGCCATCCAGAAGGACCCTGACAGGCATGAGGAGTGGGCCCATGCCGACCTCATGAAGTTCAAAAAGGCCAAGTGCAAGGTCCTGGACATGGGCTGGGGCAATCCCAAGAACAAATGCAGGCTTGGCAGAGATTGGATTGAGAACAGCCCTGAAGAGAAGGACTGGAGGTGTTGGTTGATGAGAAGCTCAACATGAGCCGCCAGCGTGTGGTTTCAGCTCAGAAAGCCAAACATATCCTGGGTTGCATCAAAAGAATCACAGCCAGCAGGTCAAGGGAGGTGATTCTCCCCCTCTACTTTGCTCTTGTGAGACCCCACCTGGAGTACTGTGTCCAGTTCTGGAGTCCCCAACATAGGAAAAACATGGAGCTGCTGGAACAAGTCCAGAGAAGGGTCACAAAGATGGTCAGAGGGCTGAAGCACCTCTTCTGAGAAGGCAAGCTGAGAGAGTTGTGTCTGTTCAATCTGAAGAAGGAAAGGCTCCTGGGAGGCTGTATAGCATCCTTCCAGTATCTGAAGGGGCTACAGGAAAGCTGGGGAGGGCCTTTTTGCAAGGGCATGTAGTGATAGGACAAGAGGTAGTGGTTTGAAGTAGGAAGAAGCTAGATTTATATTAGATGTTATGAAGACATTCTTTGCTGTGAGGCTGGTGAGACACTGGAAGAGGTTGCCCAGGGAAGCTGTGGCAGCTCTCTCCCTGGAAGTGTTCAGTGCCAGGCTGAATAGAGCTTGGGGCAACCTGGTCCAGTAGGAAGTGTCCCCACCCATGTCAAAGGGTTGGATGATCTTTAAGTTCCCTTCCAACCCAAACCATTCTATAATTCTGCATGACTGATTCCCAAAACAGGTTGCTTATACTGGGAAAAAAATACATCAGTTAGCATTTTCATTTAAATAATGAAAACACAAAATCTGCAGAATATCAGGGAATGTAGCAGCAAGTGTCTGAAGTCACGTCCAAAACCATCGGTTGTGTTTCACGAGGAGTGTCCGTGTGATGTATCACAAGTGAGCTATTTAGAGGCCATTTTGTTTATAGCTCTGTAGATGCCAGCATTGGAAAGAATGAGAAAGTGTTTCCACATCACACATGTGGCTGTATAAACAAGCACACAAAATCAAACAACCTACCAGTCTCTCCTGGTGATTTCATTGGGAAACTGCCAGTGACTCAGGAACATTTTGCAAATGCAGAGACGCAGCATGTATTTTGTGTTGCTCTGGTGAGGTTTTGTTTGGAATTTTCAGCCCTTCCTACTGCTCTAAGGAAAGCAGGTTTGTGGGGCACACGTCTAGAAAATGTGTGTGTGCTTAGCACTTGATGTTGCAAGAACTCTTGGCAAGCAGAGGCTCTCTAGGTAGCTGCATGATTCTGGTGGTCAGGCGTTTTTCCTGATTATTCTAGAGTGTGCTCACTGATAGCTGCCACAGACAGTTAGTTTTTACTGTGAAATTAGTACCTCGCCTTGAAATGTTCTGAGCTTTGTATCCCCAGCTGCATCTTCCCACAATGTGCTGCCCTCCCAGGTGTGCCTGTCCAAGTGTTGGTTGCAGTAAATGGCAACCAAAACAATGTTCTAGGTTTAAAAACAAAGAAACTAGCAAACAACAACAAAAAAACCCTTTTCTCGAGTGCAGTTTCCAAATTCAATCAGGTTCACTGTGCAGTCCCCCAGAAAGCAGAATGAACTCAATCAAGGGGGTTGTCTCACCCTGGAGGGAGGTGGGGGTGGGATCTACTGATGGGCACTGTCAAGAGGGGTATCCAAAATAACTGAGGAGGTGTCAACTCACAAAGCACAGATTTTGGCAGCGAGGCTCGTGCGAGAAGCCACTCCCCATCTGCTTCCCCTCTGCCTCCCCAGTGGTGCTACTTAGAAGTTTCTGAGGCAGCACTGAAAAGCACTCAGCTTCAATCATGGTTTGAAACCAGCCCTTTTTTTTACAAAGAGGAGCCATGGAGCTGCTTCCATGAAGTCAGCACGAGAGGGTGTTTTGCAGCACTGGGCTGCTAAGCTGGGATTGGTCTGACCCTGCCACTCGCCTCTTGTTTCCTCTCCAGAATCGGACGGCTTTTCGATGGCACAGAGCCCATAGTCCTCGACAGTCTCAAGCAGCATTATTTCATCGACAGAGATGGGCAGATGTTCAGATATATCTTGAATTTTTTAAGGACATCGAAACTCCTCATTCCTGATGATTTCAAGGTGAGATTTCAAAGGACCTGGGTGTTTTGCATGTACCTTGGAAAAGCAAGTATCTGGCATGTAGTCAAAATGGAGCCCTAGATGGGGAGGACATATAGGGTATGGTGCTTGATTTCAAGTACATGGCAAAAGTAAGCGTGGGGTTGCTAAAGTGGCATCTGTCATCCTTTCCTAGAGTGGCATCAAAATTAAGTTTTCCCCTCCTGGCTATAGTGTAATGGACCAACCCCATCACATTTGACCTAGGGAAATTAAATATGGCAGTAAGGTGATGGAGACAGAAAGGATGTTACAGTCTGGAACCAACTGTAAGCTTTGCTGATTACTTGTCCTCTTACCCGCTTTTATGCTTCCCCTCTGATTGCAGCAACTCCAGCTTCCACTCCCACGCTGAAACTCAGAGAATGGTGTGGGAATCACAGTATTGACAAAATAAACTGCATACATGGTAATATTTGAGCATTAAGTCACAGAATATGTTCTCCCTCAGATTCTTGAATGCATCCTGCAAGTTTAATTTTTGATTTTTAGAGAAGTCAGGGAAGAATAGTTTCCTATTTATTGTTTAAACTTTATTAAAGAGCCTGCTTTTTTTTTTTTTAATTTTCATTTTAATAACAAATTAAATTTGGGGTAGTTCACTACATTAGACATTAGACTACAGAGGTAGAGCTTCAGACTGTGTGATGGCTCTGTGTCTGCTTGTAGGTATGTGGGTGTGTGTGCGGTGTCAGTGAAGAGAGCGGTGGAGACCAGGGTTGCAATCAGAACAGATCTTTATCCTTACTTAATGAACGTGGGTCTGCATAGCTGCCTGGGCCATCAGTTCACTGCAGGAAACACAGCAGTTCCAATTGAATGGGAGAGGTGATGGGGAAGGGTTAGAGCAGTTCACACCATCCTGTCTTTTATCCCATGTATCTGCAACAGGTTTTCAGGTGTTTGGGTCGTAATAGGTGTGAGGCTGAGTTCAGGAGCCATATTGTGGAAATCTTGGAATCATTTGCTGTATACCACTTACCTCTGCCATGTGTGACAAGGGTAGACCTGCCTGAAAACCGAGACTTTGGAACTAGCTGATAAGCATCATATCCCTTTTGAAGCCTTAGCATGGCTTTGTGATGCTCTGGGCACTTGTCCTGAAGGTCCTCAGAAATACAGCCAAAGGAAGAGCTTCCTTCCATGCAATATTAAGAAGTTACATATGCAGAGCCTTTTAGACACATAAATATACTGTAGCTGTGCTGAAATTAAAAATGTAATGCCTGGCAAGTTCACTCAACCAGCATTGCTCAAAGGGGTGTCCTTTCCAGTTGTGCTCTAAGGTGTCCAGATCAGCGCTTAAAATGAACAGTGGTTCTTGTTTCTCTAGAAATATATAGGTTCATAGACTTTTTTATTACACGTTAAATGTAAGCTGTGTTTTGAGTGTGATTTAGGTGTCCCGTTCTCAAAAAGCATTCTGTCTGTAGCTGAAATTCAGGGCCATATTGACCATTAGCAGTCTTCCTGGGTAGTCATTCTGTTTTTCTGTCCTCCCTTGTCTTCATGTATTGCTTTGCTCTGTATATATATTTTCCAAATGGCCTTATGCTCTTAACCTAGAAAAACAAGATTATTTTTTTTTTATAATTTAAAAAATGGCAGTATACAGACTCCAGATCATCAGCTCTAAATTGCTTGTGTACTGGTTGTGCTTAGAAATGCATTCTCTCTGCTCTGGCATTTGAGACAATGTAGTAAACAATACTGTTGGGGTAAACAGTACGAAATGGGGAGGTATTAAATACTTAATTTTAAAAATGCAGTAATATGTGCAATTCATTATGCAAATATCTGAATCATTTTACACTTAGAACCATTGCAGGCTCCCTCATTTACATTCTTATACCTGTTACAATGCCTGCTAGTATTGCTGTAAGACACAATGGATCCTAGTGATGAATTTTCTGAATCCTGATTGAATTCTGTTCCATCTGTTCAATTAGGTCATTATTCTATGACATCACTATGGGGATAAAATATGGGGAAAAGTGAGATTTTTTAATTTTTTTTTTTTTTTTTTTTTTGCCTGGATCATTCCATAGCAGGAGGGAGTTGAGCAAGCATAGCCTCCCCCCCCTCTCCCAAGTGCTGCTGTACCCAGTCTGTCTCAAGTGGCTGAGGGTTATTTTTTGCTTGCACTGTTATTTTATCACACCTTCCTACACAGTAATTACGAATCATGTCTGAGGGGTTCCAGATCTAGAGCAGCATTAGCCTGAATAACTATATACATTAAGTGGTACATTAGCAATGCCTCTTTCTTAATTGTGCACAGTAATATATGTGTCTTTCAGGACTACAGTTTGTTATATGAAGAAGCAAAGTATTTCCAGCTTCAGCCCATGCTAGGAGAGATGGAAAGGTGGAAACAGGACCGGGAGAGTGGCCGCTTCTCAAAGTCTTGTGAGTGCCTGGTGGTGCGAGTTGCCCCAGATCTTGGAGAAAGGATTACACTGAGTGGGGATAAGTCATTGATAGAAGAAGTGTTTCCAGAAATTGGTGACGTGATGTGTAATTCTGTCAATGCCGGCTGGAATCACGACTCGACGCACGTCATCCGATTTCCACTGAACGGATACTGTCACCTAAACTCAGTTCAGGTAAGGAGCCACCTATGCATTTTCTGGAAGAGAGCCACCAGGTACCAGTGGGGTGACCCCCTGCTCTGTCAGTTGGGCATTTTGATGGACAAAATCAGCTGGAGGCTTTGAGCCTTTTTGCTTCTAGGGGTCATGGCTGCTTTCTTAACTTAATCCATACATATCATCACCAAATCAAGAAAACTACAGGAGTGTTTAAAACCAGCTTTAGGTGAAAGTTTGCCTCAATATAAAGGAAACATTTGCAAAAAATTTTTGACATTTGAGTACAAAGCAACCATTCAAGCCTACTTCCAGTCCCTTGCTCTGTTTGTTATAGACTGTTTTTTGGATTAATGAGAGAGCATAGGGACATCTCAAGCCAGGGAGGGAAGATACCACATCCCCAAGGAGCCTGTTGTGAGGGTATCAGGAGCTGTGCCTTCACATGAAAAAGGTAGTGGAGATACTCAAATTTACCAGAGTCCACAGGAGCTCTGCAACTAAATAGAATGGAGGAGCAAAAGGTGAAGCCCTGGGCTTTTATTCTAGGGGAAGAGAAAGGGAAATTAATGTGAGAAAGAGAGGACTGCATGGTAGCATTAGCCAGCTGCTAGAACAAGGGCCACACTTTTACAGAGGAAGAACACAGCCAGCTTTCCTTCTTCTTTCTCCTGAAACACAATACAGTGTTTCTGGAGAGGAGAGCAGTCTACAGATGCAGGAGAAGGTATCTGTTGAGTAGTTTTACCCTTCTAGAGGGGACTTTGCCTCAGTGCCCTCTGCTGCCCCTCAAACTGGGGCATCCCAGGAGGGGTTTGACAGTGAGACTGTCAGGCAAGACGTGGTTAAAAACAAGTGTGTCATTTTTCCAGTGTTACCCAGGTCTTTTGCATTTGATAAAGACCTCCCTAATACTTCTCAAATAAATCACCGTATACCTTTTACTTTGGATGAAGACAATGTGCTCAGTCTTCTTCCTTGCTGAGGTAGTGAAAACAAAGGCATGTCTGCTTCTTGCATATAGAGACCCATCTCTTTCTGTTATCTCAGGGAAGACCCTTTCACTTTCAGCAATTTTTCCTAATTTGTTGTGGCACAGTAGAGGTTGTTCAGTCTGGAAAAGAGAAGGCTCTGGGGAGACCTTATAGCAGCTTTCCAGTCCCTGAAGGGGCCTACAGAAAAGCTGGGGAGCGGCTTTTTACAAGGTCATGTAGTGATAGGCATAATGCCTTTAAACTGGAAGAGGGGAAATTTAGATTAGATGTTGGGAAGAAATTCTTTCCTGTAGGAGTGGTGAAACACTGGCACAGGTTGCCCAATGAAGCTCATCCCTGGAAGTCTTCCAGGCCAGTTTGGATGGGGTTTTGAGAAACCTGGTCTAGTAAGAGATTTGTTTGCCCATGGCAGGGAACTAAGTGATCTTTAAGGTCCCTTTCAACCCAAAGCATTCTGTGTTTCTATGTAGCAACATCTAAAATCAGTAGCTGTTAAGAAATAAATAAGAAATAATCTGGGAGACAAATGCAGGTCATTTCTGGAAGAATTATAATAAAGTCATAAGCTATAGTGCCATCTGTTTTACCTGCCATCTGTTGGTTAAAAGCAACCAACCTCACACACTTATCTCTACCTACTTAGTACGTCCTGCACAGCCAGCACTTTGGAGTGAGAGCTTTTCTTCCCATCTGACTTGTCACTAGCACTGTTGATGCTGTTTGATTTAGATACCCCTCCTAAATGCTACAGACTCATGAACAAGTTCTTACACAGGAGAGCCTTGCAAGCTGAGCGTGGCATTTTTCCTTTTGCCAGGTCCTGCTGTCCAGATAGAGAAGGTCTGCACTGCTCCCTCCCCAGAGGGAATGGGCCAAGCACCACAGGATGCTCTGAAGGCTCATCTAGCTGCAGATGTGCTAGCACTTAACACAGAAGTCTAGATACACTTATCTAGACCTATCAAGATATGGTTAACCCATGTTATGCTTGGACAGTTGTATCTCTTATCTGCCTTTGCTATCATGCTGGAACATCAAAGGTGTTTTGTCATGGTGACACATGCAAATTTAGAGCAGCTCTAAATACAAGACTCCAACTGAAAAGGGATACAACTTTCAAGAAGGGTTATTTAACCACACATCATCTGATAGTTGTCAAATCAGTTGTATCCTTTAGCAGTTTCTCTCTTGTCCTGGTGTTCACATTTTAGTCACACAATTAAGAACTACCAAGTGTATTTACTGATGTGAAAAACCCCAGCTGAAGTGGCAAAACATGCACAGGCTTCAAAGGAGTGAATGATCCCACAATGATAATGCAATATGTCTCCATTTTGGGTAGACATTAAGTATATCCTAGTCCTAATAACAATGTGGGGTAGGACAGGGATGAACAAAAGACCTAGAGAGTCAAGTGCAGACTAAATTATATGTCAAGGGCTGAGTTAGTTTCCTGACCAATTGCTACCATCACAGTTCTTCTCAGGACTTAATTTCTTATGCTGTGTCTTTCAGTGGCTTGCACTGAGGCATACTGGGGTATCATGGCTTATGTTGTTACAAGCTAAAGATCAGGATAAACAGAAATTGCACAGATGTTTTGGTGGTTGTTTATCCCACCCCCTCCTTTCTGAGATTTGTCTGCTGTGTAATTACCCATGCTCAGATATTTTGGAAAGACATTTTCCAACCTGAAGCAATGCATACAAAGATGTGGCGTGCCATGATTTAGGTGTTTCTAAACCACAGTTTGCCTCTCCCTCCACCTCAGTCTTCAGCAGCCCTCTGCCACTGTGCTTGTCCTTGCTGTCCCAGCACACATTCAAGCTAGTCTGCTAATTCATGAAATAGCTGGGAAAGACTTGGTAGGCACCTGCTCCCAGCACAACCCTCGTGTGGTCTGGTCGTGTTGGACAGAGGGTCCCATATCTTGTGGGGTGTGGGAGCAGCAGCTCATCCTTCTGTGGCTGGTGGCCATCACAGCTGACCCTGGTAAGCCCTGGAAGGGTCTTCCTCACTGGCATGGATTGGATGCATCCCTCCATCCCTCTGCCTTGCTGGTAGCCCTGCCTGACTCTTCTGTTTTCCTGGTTTTTTTGGTTTGGTTTGGTTTTTAATTTTTGTCGTTGTGTTTACCGCTGGAAGTGACGCTCAGGTTGTGAAAAGAGAAGTGAGAAGGTGAATAGGTAGAACCTTAGTCCTGTAATTAGAGTTAAAAGGTCCCAGGTTTTATCACAGGTAGCCGTAACTACAGATTTTTGGGATCATGGTTGATTTTTAAGTGTCTAGAAAACATGATGGTAACTTGACTGAAATTATGACTGCAGTATCTGCATTGTTACCATTTATTTGAGGTGTTTGCTTAGCATCCCCTGGAGTCTGCTGTGGACTCCTGTATTTGCCCTTTTGTAGCGTAAATTTTGTGAAGTGCAGAATGTATTTTTCCAGGCATGTTTCTGTAGCTAGAAGAATACTAGATTTGCTGACAGGACTGAAAAAAAAAGACATTTTTCTTCATTTTTCCTCTTATTGTTCAGTGGCCAAAGCCCGTAGAAATCAGTCCAATCTAGTGAAGCCAAGGGAACCCACTTAGCTTTTATTCCTTAGCTGTATCCATTTAAAACAGCAAAACAGCATTTATCATCTTTGAACTGCAAATAGCCTGTTTATTTACTTTCCTTTTTTTTTGCAGGTACTTGAGAGGTTACAACAAAGAGGTTTTGAGATTGTTGGCTCATGTGGAGGTGGCGTGGACTCTTCCCAATTCAGTGAATACGTACTGAGACGAGAACTCAGAAGGACATCTCGTGCACCCTCTGTCATTCGAATAAAGCAAGAGCCTCTGGACTAAAATGGACACGTTTCTTTAAAAAAAAAAAAAAAAAAAAAGGGGGACATTTCATGTGCAGTTTGGACTCCAAAGAAGTCCTGGAACTAAAATTGAATAAAAGACACATTTATATCAAATATAGAGACCACACCTGAATTCATATGGGAACATTTGGAATAGTAGTAATAATAATAACCTCAAGGTGTAAAAGAACACACACACACACACATATATATATCAAATATGTATGTATATGTATGTATGTACATATATATATGTATGTATATGTCAAAGGGTAGAAAATGCAACAGCAAAAAAGTGGTAGATGAGGTTGGTGCTGTGATGGCCATTAAGTGTCCTAGGCCTTACTCGGGCCCACTTAACGGTGTACAAGCCATTACCATGGGGGGAATCATAGATACTCTTCACACATTTTCCATTGCCAAACACCCATCCACTTTTTAACGTGTACACGCTTTGACTCAACTTTATCTGCGTATGGAGGTTCATGTCTGTCTTTTTTTTAGAGGTGGATGGGCAGGTGTTCAGGAGATGACCATCCATTGCATTGGCAAGCTAGTCGACTGACATTTTAAATGTAGTTTGTACAGAAGTCGCACACTTTTTGTCTGCCCTCACAGATGTGAAAGGTTAACTTTTCTTTTGAATGAGGTTTTATTTTGTTGTTGTTGTTGTTGTTTTTGTTTTGGTTGGTTTTTTGTTTTTGTTTTTGTTTGGTTTGGTTTGTTTGTTTGTTTTTTTCAAAGGGGGCCAGAAGAATTAATATTTGGTAGAGATGCTCTGGTTTGAATCTGCTGCTTTCCTACAATTTTTTTCAAATTTTATAATGTATTAAATACAATAAACTCTGTTTAAAATAACGAGGGTCTGGTTTAAGCCAACAGAAGCAGAGAGGTGGGACTTTGCTCAGCACAGGCAGGTGCCTGGGAGCAGTGGCCCCTCTGCATGGTGGAGCAAGGTTAAAGGCCAGAGACACTGTTGTGGGCTGCCAGTCTTCCTGTCTTTTTGAGCATTCTCTGGGTTTGAAGAGAGGCTGTTGGTCAGACTTAAAAATAACCCTAGCTCAGCCCAGGGTGGGAAACCCATCAAAAAATGGCACCTGGTCCTCCAACCTTCAAGGTAACAGTGAATAGTTGCATCCATTCCTCTTGACTAAGGAGTTGGCAGCTTCACCTCTCCAAGCCCTTGCTCTGCTGAGTGTCAGTCAGTCAGCCTCTTTCTTTTTAATGTTGTTCATTTCCCCTGTTTAAAGCTAGTGGTGTTCTGCCTGGAGAGTGAGACTGTCAGCCCCTGGTGTTACACTGTTGGCTGCATTGCCCCGGGCAGCAGGTGGTGAGTCCATGTCCTGGGTTAGGTGTCCTGCGAGTTCTTCTCTTACAGAGTGTCACCAAGGCCACCACTGCAGCTGCCTCGTTTGGGCTGCTGAGATTTCACAAAGGTGCCATATCACGATGCCACTGCGTGGAACGTTCATGGGTTGATGCATTCACCACCTAAGATGCACCAGCAACCACCACCTTTTCTCCAAAGTACCTTTTTATGCAATATTCCAGAGTATGACTGTGTATTCATCCTAGTGTGGAAGTTTCTATGGTGCCGGAGTTCCATTCGTTTTGGTGACACTTTGCTATTTATTCAAGAAAAAAAAAAGGGGGGGGATTGTTAAATACATGTAACAAGGCTTTTAATATAGTCTGATAACTCAAAAAAACCCTACCATTTTTCTGGTTTTTATTAAAATATGTCAGAGCACTTAATGCTCTGGCAGCACATATCAGTGGTTTTGAAATTACTGAAACATGGAAATGGGGGGAAGGGTAGGGAGGGCTCAGAAAATTAGGGTTCGTTAACAGATTATTAGATCTTCAGTGTGATGCTGATTTGTCTATTTACAGTACTGAAACAGCTGCCTCATTGAAATGCTTGTTTTCAATTAGCAGCAAGTAGTGCTCTCACAAAACAGACAAACGCTTGCTCTTACTGCCCACAATTTGGTTGTTAATTTGCACAGAAGTCAGAAAGCTAAAATCCCGGGAAATAAATATTTTTTAAACAGATCTTCAGACTGTTGGAAGTGGTATGAAGTTTGTGATGTTGAAAAAGGTGCCAGCCCTGCCAAGGGTTCCCTGTGCGAAGCAAGGTGGTGTTTCAGACTGTTTGCTGTGGCAGCTCTCCCTGCATTTCCAGGGGGATCCTCACCTCTGGGGCCTCCATGATTTACCCAGGGATGTGTTTACACTGTCTGTTCAGGCTGAAGGTACTCTCACATCCAGACTTGCCCTTCTAGCCACTGTGTTTATATGTGGGCATCTGCTCCCATGCAGGCTGGAGCTGGGGTAGGCTGCAGCTCCTTTCCCTGCTCCTTGTCCAGCAGGTACCCTAAACCTGCCTGGCCAGGAGCATCAGTGGCCCCCAAATTTCCACCTCCCAGCACTGGCAGTGCCCGTGCTGCCTGCAGCCTTTGCACAGGCTGGGTGTGGAGGATGAGAAGCTTTCACAGAATCATAGAACAGTTTGTGTTGGAAGGGACCATAAAGATCACCTAGGTCCAAACCATCTTGCATAGGCAGGGACACCTCCCACTAGACCAGGTTGCTCAAAGCCCCATCCAACCTGGCCTTGAACTCAGGAAGAGAGGGGGGCATTCACATCCTCCCTGGGCAACCTGTTCCTTTGTTTTTCTTGGTGTTGCTCCCAAAGCCAGTAGGTTGTGCTCAGCTGGTGGTTTTGCTTGCTCAGCACATACCCGTCTGACTCCGTGACACCAAAGGTATCTTTGTGCTCCTCCCAAATTCCCAACTGGCTGGTCACCCTCCCACCGAGCCTGTGTTCATTGTTGATGGAGTCAAAAATCATTTTGAGGCTCTGATGGTACATGTCACTGCTAGTACAATCTGGCCAGGGAATAAGAGGTCCTGAGTAAAGAAAGTGGCAGCTGATGAAAAATGTGTGCAGGAATAAGCTAGGTGAAGATACATTAGAGAGCAAATAAGATTAGTCCTGATTGTGGTTGAGGCTTGTAATCGTGTATTTTTTAAGTATTCTTTAGAAAAGCTGATCAACAGACAAATGAGCAATAGATCCAGGAGGGGGGAAGTGGGGGGAACCAAGAAGAACCAGATTGCTGTCATCTCTCTTCTGAAGGTTAGTTACTTTGACACGTAAAATGGTTTATATTTATCTAATTTTTTATTTTAAAAACATGACTCCATTTTATGCTATCAGTGGTGCTGTATTTAATAACAAGAGGAAGAGCTGCAGTGAATAGTAGCTGCCAACATTGTACTTCAGCAACTTGGTTAAGCAGCTGCCAGAAGAACTGCTGTGGGCATGCAGAGATTGCAGCTGCCACCCCACAGACCTTCCTGAGACATGGGCAGAGGAACTGAGTCTTCATCCTTTCTTTTGGCAATGTGAATGCTGATTCCTGTGATAACCATTGACCCAAAGTTCAATTCCTCTCCTATTTTCTCCTTAATATAACCAGACAGCTATGTAAAGTAAGTATGGATCCTGGCAGAACCTTTGC
This sequence comes from Florisuga fusca, assembly GCA_038090715.1. Taxonomy (NCBI): domain Eukaryota; kingdom Metazoa; phylum Chordata; class Aves; order Apodiformes; family Trochilidae; genus Florisuga; species Florisuga fusca. The sequence continues at coordinate 20,392,686 of JAAWXA010000005.1, forward strand.
ACTGCAAGTGTCCCATTGAAGACCAACTTAATCTACCCTGCTCCGGAGAAAGTGGTCCTGCTTAGTCACTAACCTGCTTAGGTTAATCTTTCCTTTCAGAAGCACTAATACATAAAAATAAGTGTTCATTTCTTCTATCTCCAGGTGTGTATTGGCCAGGTAGCCTGATCTGGCATATGTTTTTCCTCTGTTGTCACACATGTAGAAGCAAGCTGTCATTGCAGTGCTTGACTGGCCCAAGCAGGCACAGTTGAGGCACTGGGTTTTGATGCTCAATAAAAATCTGTAACAAAATCCAGTGGTGACAACCTACTGCCCTCTGAAACATGAAAGTTGAGCCACCCATTCAATTATTTTCCTTTATGCTAAACAGGCACTGTTTTCAATTTGAAGAGAAATGTTTATGAATATAACGTTTTGCAGCAACCTTGAAAAATTGATTGCTATACTAATTACAGGGATTTTACTGTCACCTAAGCGACTTGTCAAGTGTGTTTTTCTTTAATGTTCACTTTTTGGGGGCTTGATTTTGAGGGTGGATAAAAATTTTTATTGGCCAATGGTCAGTTTTTCAGAGAAATAAAAACATTTACTTACATCTGTCATTTCTTTACTGTGGAATTCTATATTATGAATTATTTCTAGGGACAACTGGTATTTGTATGTAGGCATTCTTGCTGCCTGAGGTTTATTTACAGTGGAAATGAAACCAAGACATCCTCAGGGCCTTTATACCAGCTGATTTTTCTCAGACTTCAGTTTGAGCAGTTTATTATTTCTTGAGGGTCTGGAGGGATCGCCACCACCAAAAATCAACATGTTACTTCAGGTCTCTGTTTTGGCTTTGGCTGCTCCTTCATTGATCTGGTTATTGAAGACCTCAAAAATGACACAGCATTTGGGATCCTTTATTTGAGACTGCTAAAATCACGTCCCTACCTCTCTTCCAAAAAAAGATATGGGCACATAGCACTAATGTTCTTCCTTCTGTAAGCTGTGCGAGTGCTGGTAGCTGGTAACCAGGCCGCTAATGGCCATGCTGGGGGAAACCCTAGGGCCAGCCTGTCAAAGCATTCTCTCTTTGTACAAGATTGAGCTCCAGAAACAGCAGCATCCTCTGGTGGTTCAGGAGAAGTTTGCTTTTCCTTGAATCTGTAAATTTTCATCAAAAAATGTTGGGCAGGAGCTTAGTATTTTGTTGAGTCTTCTGAAATAATGAGGAGTTTATTTTTCATCTGATGTAAGATATTATGGACTATATCCCATCTCCTGCCCTTTGTATTCATGGTAAACTTTTCCCACACTCAACTTATGAACTGAATTACAGATCAGTGTAATTTGGGGGTTGCAAAGAGATGCCTGATATGGTGATCAGCTGTTGGCATTGTTGCACTGACAGCAATTGTATATTGTCTCTGTCTCTTGGCACTTCTAAAAAATACAGGTTTTTTCCATTGCAGGTCAGAGGAAACATGGTTTGATCAGGATTTCCTCTCTTCAGCCCAACTGAGACTATGTCCATGAGCTCTTCTTTCTGGAGAGCCCATTGCTGGAGTGAGGGGGCTGGGTTTGTGCCCCTCAGGGGGTGTGAGGTGCTGGTGCCCTCACCCAGCCCACTGTGCCCTGGTCCTTGGAGCATAACGCTGGCTTGCTGGGCTGGGGAGAGATGGAGGGAAAGAGATTTGTCTCTGTACTCCAGAGTCTGGACTGATAAATGAACTCACCTACAAGCCCAAACGGTCTTCTAGCTTCTGTTCTCTTATCTAGCTTGTCAGTGTTGTTATGAATTTTCCCAAGGAAGGTGGGCAGTGTGGGGTGGCTGGTCTTGCCTGCTCACTCTTAGGATGGAGACTGAAGGGCAAGGCAGCAACCCACCAAGTGCACACCTCACTTTGGGCACTGACTTAAACAAAAACTACACGTGCTGAGGTCCCCAAAACTCATGTGCTGCTCCACTCAATCAAGTTCTAGTTCAAACCAGGGGGACAAGCAGGGATCACCAGTGGGTGGTTGATACTTGTTTTGATTAATCTCCAAGCAATCACTCTCAATGCAAAAACAAAAGGCAAAACAACCAGAGCATGAACACGAGTTCTGAAGATCTGTGATTTCACATAACCCCTGCCACTTCTGAATACACACTGCAGCTCTGGGTGACTCACCCTAAAATTGGTTACTGCCAGATAAGTAAAAAAAAGTAGCTGTGCACTCCTTTCCCTTGCTTTCTCCAGTTCAGGAGGTTTTGCTTTTCTTCTGCTTGGGGCTGTGCCTGGGTGGCTCAAGAGTAATAGTTTCGGCCCTAATACAGTGCTTGGTCTCTTCAAAGCGCTGTAGAAACCTTCAATTAAGCATCTCTCTACCTGTAAGGGAAGAAGGTAGCAATAAAACTCTCCTTGCAGCTGGGGAGGCTGGAGATGTTTGGTTTCCAACCACCCAGGTGTCAAGCTGTGCTTCAAGAGTCACGCTTAGCTGCCACCCTCTTTCACAATGCCTCTTGCAGTATAGAAAGTGGATGGAATCACTGAGGAGCTATGACACATGTTGGGTTTTTTTAAAGCTGAGACTTGCAAGCTATTTAAGCAAATGCAAAACATCCCTGAGATGTCTGAATAAGCTTAAAAAGGAACACTACCACCATGTTAGGCTTGATGTACCTTTGAGATTATTTTTATTTTTCTAATTCCTTCCCAAGTGAGAGAAAAATAAATGAAATGAGATTCCCTTCCCCTTTCATGTTTTAAGTAGCATCCACTGATGTCTTCATCTTCTTCCTCTGGCTCAGCTCTTCAGCAGTGCCTATAATTTTCTGTTTATAATGTTTTGGTTCCTTATCACAGCGCTCAGGCATTACAAGAGGGGAAAAAAAAAACACAAAAACACTCCTGTGCAATTTTTGAAAGAGCTTTGGTCATTTATATAGAAGTCACAACAAAATCCTGACATGTGCTATGGTAGTCGACAGCAGGAATGTTTTCCAGGTGTGCTTGCTGCGATGGGGCAAGGCACAGCTGGCTCCTGGCTTTAAGTGCTCCAAAATAAAAATGACAGCAGTAGGAAACTAGGGCTTAGACCCTCACAGATTATCTTCCTCCTTAAGCATCTGCTCTGCTTTCTTGCAGTTGTAGCCTTTAGATGAGTAGCTTAAAAGCTGTGCTATCATCTCAGCTGTAACCAGTGCAGCTATTCCAGGAGAAAGCTGCTTGGCTCAGGGACAGCTGTTCTGCAGAAAAATTCTCTTCTGATGCATTATTGATAGATGTAAGTTAAAGCCACAAAGCTCGCAGCTTTATCAGGCAATATCTACTAAATCCTGGAAGCATGTAAGATAACCTAAATGTAATCTACTGCATTCCAGCTCCTTCAGTGATGGATAGCACAACAAAAGCGGGACTAATGAAAAATTAATGAAAACAGTTACTTCCATAAGAAAAATGATCTGTTTTCTCCCACCTTTCTATTGATTTTAACTGGCCCTGTAATTGGAAGTGTATAATTTTTTCCTAAGGTAAAGAGGATTGAGGGTGAGGGAGAGGAAGCGTATAATTCTATTCATGTTTGTGACATACTTTCAGGCTACAAAACCAAAGCATTTTCCTAAGGATGTTGAAGCTGCCTGTGAATGCAGACTTCAAATGTATTTTCTCAGCTCAGGCAAAGTGCCACACCAGTTGCCTGAAACCAGATATTGCATGAGCAGAGTACTTGGAGTACTCTGAAGCTTAGTGAGGAACTACAAGGACCTCCTCTGAGAGACCAGAACGGTTGCACCACATTGTTCCTTGTCACTGCCACATACAGTCCCACCAGCTTCTCCCTGACACCCTTAGACACAACTGTCTTTCCCCTTAAATTTAACAGAGATTTTCAATTTTTTTTTCACTGTACAACAGCAGAAAGCAGTCTAATCTGTGACTGTAAGCTCTATTTGAAGTTATCCTTAAGTCTACCTGCTTGATGTTAGTATATCTACTGAACCCAAAGGATACTGCTGAGATAATAAATCAACCAGAGTGGCATATAGTCTGTTTTTGCAGGAAAAAAAAAAGTATTTCTCAAAAAGTTTAGGAAATGCCTTTTTCCTGTTCCCTGTTGTGCATGGTATGGATCTTTTTCTAATCTCTTGCATGAGAGTTATCAAAGGCAAGATGTGTGTTGTGACGAGGAGATGGGAAGCAAAATGTTTCTGCACATATTGGTAGTAAATGTTACTCTTTATCTTAGTCTTTTTCCATCATCTTTTAGCTAGTATGCCTTCATTTAAAATGTGCATCTCTTTTTTTTTTTTTAACTTTAGTGATTTAGCCACATCCTTGGTTTGTTGCTTTTTATTGTTTTTCTCATTGGTTTGATAACAGCTGCAAGAAATGATGAACCATCTCTTTCCATGTATGCCATAAAAAAAATAGGGCATTTACTTGTCCTCAATATTGGTTTTATTTTTGTTGCACAGCCTCAGCTGGTCCAATTTCATCTGGTGCTCTGCACAGCAGATGTGGTGACCAATTGACAGGGGTGACAAAGTGCCTCCTGTTGTAATGGTGCCTTCCCCAGCCTGCTGGGCATCAGTGCATGAATGAGGGCTGCAAGAGCAGCAACAGTGGTGAGAAACCACCCCAAAGGTGCTGTGGCTATAACCATCTTGCAGCAAGGGAGGGCTGACAGCTGGGGAAACTACACTACCTGCTGTCAGGGACTGCCCAGGCTGCAGAGGTGGAAGGGATGTGGGGTGTCCTGGGTGCCCAGCTCCCTGCTCCAGCTTTAGCCAAATCCTCTTGGTCCCCAGGTGACACAGTCCTGAGCAACCAGGGGACAAAATGATCCAGAGGTCCCTTTTAAATCAACCAAGAAGATTTCTTGTGTTTCCAAGAAGATTTGACTGACTGAGATGTGAAAGATTTGTCTGGAAGAGTGAAATGTGACTTCGCCCTCTACCTGGTGCCATCAAGGTCCTCTTTATTCTGCAGAGCAATGCACCTGTAGTGCAAAACATTTCCAGAGGGATGGTAGTGCTGGCTACAGAAGTGTGCAGCCCGGCCACAAAAAGCACTATCTGCACAAACTAGCAATACTGTAAACCTGGTGCTCGTAGCACCCTGAATAAACCAGCAAGACTTGTTAAAAAAAAAAAAAAAAATATTACACCAGGGGAAGCAGGCTGGAGAAAGGCATCAAAGCTTTCCATGGAAAAGCACTGAGGCCTCCTGGGGGTCAAGGGTACTGGTGAAGTACACTGGGGTGTGAGCAGGGCATTACTGGGATGGGCCAGCTGTGTCCCTGAGGGATGATTAGTGCATGCTTGAGTAGTTAGGTGGATGGAGGGATCAGAGTCCTGGGTCCCAGTCCTGCCTCTCTACAGTGCAAGCTCAGCTCTGCAAAGATGGATGGAAGGATGGAAGGATGGAAGGAAGGATGGAAGGACGGATGGAAGGATGGAAGGAAGGAAAGGAAGGAAAGGAAGGGAAGGAAGGGAAGGAAGGGAAGGAAGGGAAGGAACTGTCNCCCTACCCGTTTTATTCAAATGCCAGAGTATTCAAGGAATAAACCACTGAAGAGTAAGACAGGCAGAAAGACAGGAAGACAGAAGGAAGGATCAAAGAGGGAAACAGGAAGGAAGGAAGGAAGGAAGGAAGGAAGGAAGGAAGGAAGGAAGGAAGGAAGGAAGGAAGGAAGGAAAGGAAGGACACTGTAAACAAGAAAGGGGCTTAATGTGGGAAAACAAAGCTGTAAGTTATAAGAAAAAAAAAAAAGGCTAATGGCAATGTCACAGGTGAAGTATTTGTGGTTCGGACGGGATATTAGGAAGAATTTCTTCACAAAAGCATGGTGAAGCACTGGAACAGGCTGCCCAGGGAGGTGGTGGAGTGGCTATCCCTGGGGTATTAAAAAACTGGGTAAACGTGGCACTTCAGAGGATAGTTTAGTGGTTACAGTGATGAAGGGCTGACAGTTGGACTTGGTGATCTTGAAGGTCTTTTCCAACCTTAATGATTCTATGACTGGTATTAGGTCTGTATTTTGTATGCTGTTTGTTAATTCAGGTTAGTGGTGGTAAAATGTGGGAATGATAAATGACAAGGAAGTTGTGAAGCATATACTTTTTGCTTAGCATGCCCGAGTGAGAGAAGGACAGTAATTTCAGTGAAAATGCATGGAGGAGAAAATTTATCTTGATTGTTTTCATTCTTTAAAGAAGAAAAACTACAGTTACACCTGTTACTGCAACAAAAAATGGCCAGCCAGCCACCTTAACACTGGGTAAAAAAGAAGAGACATCATGAAAAAGCCTGTTTTTTTACAGAGTATGTTCTTATTACTTTCACCTGCTGCCATTTGTATATTGTAAATCTTCTAAAATCTTCTAAATCTTCTAAAGTAAATCTTCTGCCTGGCCAATACTTCATTCTGTTTTGCTCAAAGTGTGCTATGGACTGTAAGAAAGTTTGTCAAAGGAAATCAAAACAATATGTAGATACGTATCTTTTTTTTTTCCAGAAACAATCATTGTTTACACTAACACACGACTGTTTTTCTTAGAAATGAATATACACTCTGTGGCTGTCCACCCTCCCACCGTGACATTCAACTCTGTTCTGAGAGAATCCGGGCAAGGCAGAGCCTGAGCAAAAGTTTGAGTTGGGAAGCACAGGAAAGGAGAACTTCTCCCCTCCACGCAGTAGGTACTCACCTGCAAGAAGAGCTCTTCTTCCAGGAACTCACCTCAAACAAGCATAAAGGTTGTTGATGGGGCACCATGGAGGTGTTAAGGCCAGCTTGGATGAGGCCATATGCAACCTGGTCTAGTGGGAGGTGTGACTGCCCATCATCATCTTGATGATCTTTAAGATGCCTTCCAGCTCTTACCATTCTATGATTCTTAATAAAACCAGAAGCTTTTAAACAGTGTTGGAAATATTTTCTACATGTGTTGCCTCAAAAAAAAAAAAATCAGCAGGAAAAGGGCTGTCATGCTTTCTTGCACTCCTCAGAGTTCCAGAGAAGCCACAAATATGTTTCCAAATGTCACTCTTACTTGAGGTTGTTTATTTCTGGACCACCACTATTGTCTTCAATCTTATTAAAAGTAAGACATCCCTTCATTATGCTTTCCTCTGCTTGTTATTCTATCTGGTATTTTATTTCTGTCCTCTCATTTTTTTTTCAATTGAGAGAGATCTTTTACAACATTTTTTTTTCCAGTTAGGAACAGAATGAGGATCCAGTCCTAATAAGGGTTGCAAGCCATCAGGTGCTAGTGCTGAGCTTGATCCAATAACCAACCTGTGTTTAAAGTATTACTCATAGAAAGCCTGTGAACTGCAGCTGTGAAGCTGAAGCTCATAATTACATGAGATTGTTGCTGAAGAATGAACAGATGAACAGCAGAGCTTTGGGAAAAGTAAACCCAGTGTTCTTCAAGCTCCCTTGTGGGGCCTTGATTTGTGAAGGCATTTCAGGGTGTCCTTAGCCATCAGTATGGTAGAATTTTAGTCTTTATTTCAATGGGACACTCACAGTACTGATATTCTGCATGTATTTCCACACCCCACCGAGCTAAGACACAGCTACCTAAAGGAAAGAAGGGTAAGAAGACACCAGCAAAAGCTTCACCGAAGTTCATTCTTTCTGATTTTTTGTTTGTTTGTTTGTTTTACTGATTGGAGGGCTAAATATTGATTTTTTTTCATCTCTTAAAAACTGAAGACTTAGCATCTTCTGCTGTCATGCTTTCAATATGCTTTAAAAGAAAAATCACTCCATGACCATGTTTTTGCCCTATAAAAATCTGAGAAATTAACACAGCAGGTTCTCAGTTCAATATGTGTAATTTATTGTAAAATGTATATAATTGGTTTGGCAGACAGCAAATGCACCAAAACAAGCATAAACCTTTTTATGAATACATATGTAACACTGGATATTGCTGGATTATTGCTACAGGAAGATGTCATGTTAAATAACTGATGCGGTTGTACAGTAGCAAATTACTGGGTTTGCCATTTTCATTAAAAAAGGAAACAAATAGAAAAAAACAACTATTCACATCTCCATTATTCATTGAAGATGTTTTTTTTAATATACTCTCTGCCAGAGCATCTGGGTGTATTAAACTGCTGAATTCAGTATCACATTAAGCTGAATTGCCCACAATGAGCAGCAGCCTCATTGAACAGTTCTTAGAAGTCCAAAATGTGTTTTCTGAACCTGAGGCATTTGTCTCCTTGCCAGAGTGGTGTGATGGTGAGTATTTCACCAAAGGGATGGGGGAAGGGAGCGGGGGGCATGTTGCTCTGCTGCTGACACGCTAGCCAAACTGTGGACAAAAATTTATGACTGCAGGAGACAGGACAGGAATACGAGGAGAAGTCAAAACTGCACTCCCATCTTTGTATACACCAATGTGGTTTACAACCTGGTGGCCAAGGAGCATCGTGTGCTGTCACTGAACTGCCCAGCAGTTACAAGGCTGGGTCTGTGGAGAGAGCTGCCCAGCCTGGTTAGCTCAGCAACCTCTCAATCCCCCTGGCTCCCAAATATCTGTGTGCTGTGTAGGGGTGTAAAGCCAACAAGAGCCCATGGGGGGCAGGGATAACCCTGGGTGCTGGGAGCATCAGGGCAGAGCAAAGAGGGCTGTGCTTGTGTGTGTCAGGGCAGGAGGGATGTGGTGAGGGAGTCCTGCTTGCTGTGCTGCACACCCTTGTCCCGTGCTCCTCTGTCCTGCAGGAAGCCCCTTGGGATAAAGCGGGGGCACCTGCAGCCTCTGCTTGGGCTTGGTCCCTGGGGCACATCCAGTAAGGTGGGAAAGATAAGGGGCCTTCTGTCCGTCCCCCTATCCCTTTCCTATCCCATTACCCTCATGTATTTTTCCACAGAGATCACAAACAACTCAGACATTTTATAGCCTCTCTGAAGGCATCAGTACTCCTCAGGAGAGTCTCTTCCTGTCAGATTTCAAAGCCCCCGTGGCCATTCCTTCACCCAGCACCTCCTGTTTCACACCAATGTTCCTCCACTTGTGTCCTCCTGTCACATCTTCTTTGGCCTCTCCCTCATCCCAGAGTGGGTTTTCCCATTCATTTTCCCAGCTTTTATATTTTCCTCCTCCCTTAGCCCATTTTTCATCATCTCTTTCCAGTCGTTTGTTTTCTTTCTTCTCCTATGATCCTGTGCGTTTGGATAATTTTCATTTGGACTGTTTAACATAACCACTAGATTTGTATTTTAGCCTTGTTCAGCAGGTTAAAGGCTCTCTTTTCTATCTTATGTTCTGTATTTTCCTCTTCCTCTTAATGCATCAGGGTTTACAGACTTGAGATCCAGCTCAACTTCAGTAGGAAGATTCACCAGTGATTTCCATAGGAGCAGGGAGAAAACATTCAAAATGTTCCAACTTGAGAGGTTAAAACAGTGTCTGGGTTTTTCTATGGCTGTATTTCCCAAGCTACTTCCAGCACCTTCCAGCTCCAAAAAGGACTTGTATGTAGAAAGAACATTTCTGAAAAGCAGGCCGTGTTTCCTCAGGTTACAGGTGATGGAGGCAGGATGCTACCTGGTTTGATCCAACATGTCAGAGCAGCAACCTTATCTCCAGCAAGTCACATGTAGGCATGGTGCCCAGTCCTTCTGCTACATTTATATTTAGCACTATTATGTTTGGAAAGAAGAAGAAAATCTTTTTTGTATCCTGTCTTCCTCCCAGGGGCAGCTCATAGAAGTTCACGTGTTTTGGGTGAGACAGAATTGTCTGTCCCATCACCAAGCTTACACACTCAGACATTGCCTGACCATAGTGCCCCATGGTATTTTTCTGAGCACGTGCATCCTGTAGACACACTGTGCCCATCCCAAACCAAAAGCTATGATAGAGGAAGCCACTCATCCCCATGCAACAAAAAAAACAACAACCCATAATGTACATTTTTCACACGATATGTTAAAAAACATGTTTTTGCTGGCAGGATTTATTCCATGACCCTGCTCTCCTCAGTGAGCAAAACAGGGAACTGATGCAAGGGATGCTTGCAGGAAGCCTGCTCAACCTCTGCATAACCTGGGATGGCTGAACTGGCAAAGCACTGCTAGTGCAGACCTGGAGATGGGCAGCCCTGGGTGTTTCCAGCCTTGGTGTGTAGAAAGAAAGACTCCCACACTGTGCTCCCATCACACTCAGATGTTTTTTTATTCCTCAATTGCAAAACACTACAGAAAAATAATCCAAACCAATCTCAGGAGTGAAAGAAAAATGGAGTGGCAGGTGGTTTTGAGTGAGGCTCCTTTATCAAATGGTGTCTGTTCAAACCCCTTCTGCTCTGTAGGAAATGTCCCACTGGAAAAAGTCTCCCATTTCCAGTTTATCTTTTCTGCAGCTGTCATTGCACTGCTCACTCTTCATGAAGTTACCAGCACCTGTGTCTCCCTGCGATGCAATCTAGAGGCTCCTGCTGTTTATGTCAATGTAAATATTTTTTTGTTGAGAAACAAAAGGACTGGGAAAAGGGAGGTTATGGGAATATTCAGGATGAGATAAGGAATCTGAGGCAGAAAAGAACACACCAATTACCTCAGCTCACACGCTCATCTGCCAGATGAAACCAGTTTTACCGGCTGTTGCCCAAAGGCAAAACACCATAGGGCTTCTGATGTCATGTTGGCCTTTGGTTATGAGCCCGGGTAAATGGGTACCTGGCAGAGAGAGAAAAAGGGCTGTGCTGCTTAATGCCAGCTCCATCTATTTATGTTAGTCTAGCATCAATTAAAAATACCTCTGTCTCATTCTGCCTGCCTGCCTGCCAGTGTGGTATTCATTTCGTTTTCTTTCCATAACGCTGTAGATTGCCTGGCCTTACAGTTTACGACACCCAGAGCTGGTATTTGCCTCTGGCAGGGCAGGGGACAAGAAGCCATTTCACTTTCATGCTACTTTTCCTTCATTCTCTCTCTAAGCAGAGCAGCTAAGGTGTTTGATGTGCAGGTTGTCATGGAGGGGTGATGTACAAGGCCAGGGCTCAGCGTTGTTAATTTGCAGTGCTTCAATAGCATTAGCTTCTTCCTTAAGATTCAAATTGAATTGGTGGCATTGCTGAGACAATACAGTGCCGTAGATATGAAGTGTGTTCTTTCTGTGTACTCAACTTGCCTGTTTTTTCTTCATTATATTAACCTTGTTTTTCCTTTCTTTTTTTTTTTCCTTTTTTTTCCCTTTCCCCCCCCCCTTTTTTTTTCTTTTTTATTTCTTTTATTTCAGCAAGACCTAGTGAAGCAGACTTTATGTTACAATAATTCTGCGTGTTTTGGTTATAAATATCCTGAAGCAAAGTCAAGGCTTTTTTTTCATATAACTATCAAAGCAAGTGTCTGCTTCAGCACAGAGTGAAAGGAACGTTTTACACATTAAAGCTCACCAGTGGGTGGTAAACAGCTTTTGTCCTTATACATATTGCAAATATTTCACTGCAGTGCAGACTGATGGCTTTGGTGAAATTGGTAGCACCTGACTGAGATGCAACAGTTGCCCATACTTGTAGCTGTCGTGGGAGCCTAACCAGGGTCTGAACACTCAAGAAATCCCAGGAAAATCAAGTCTTTTGCCTCTTGCACTACAAAAGACGTCTCTTGCGTTTTAAGTTTCCAGTTGTCTCCTTGAGAGAAAATAAAGCCACGAGGTAATTTAAAACTAGAGGAGGTAAAAATCAGTAACTTCAGCAATAGCAGCACAGACAGTTTCCTCCATCTCAATCTCCCATCTAGATTTGCCGAGCAGACTTGTGATTGCAGCAGCTGCCTTGGCAGATGCCCAGCATGATGCACCTGGAAGCAGCCAGGCTGTCTGAGAGAGAATGGTTTCAGAAAATCAGAGTCCTTTAAGAGTTCTCAAGTCAAACATCAAAAACTACTGGATATTTCGCATTTTTCTCCTTCCTCAATGTTGCACACCCTCAGAATGGCAAATGTTTCATGACCTGAAGTCAACACATCACTGGGGTACCACTGGCTTGAAACAACATCTATTTGAAGGGATATTTTAAAGAAGTCTGCAGTGCTGGAAGGAGGCTTTTTCTGTACAGCTTCTAGCAAGGATGTGCTGATCTGAGCACTCAGTAGAATAACTTATTTATTAGAACTTCATACCATTTTTTTTCTCCCCATTGACACAGGATTAAAATTAAATATCCTTAACAGCATGAGATGAAAGTATAGTTTAGCTCACTCAGATGCATCTGTATTAGATACGTGTGTAAGTGATTGCCCTCCACTAGTTTGATCTTGCATTTGTGTGCAGGCAAAACTCCCCAGAGACAGCTTGCCCGAGTCAGATGCTCAGATGAACTGTGACTGTGCCTGGGGCTGGCAGCCATTGCACTAGGTCAGGGCACACCTTTGCAGACTGATTTTCCAAAGAGCCCATCAATAGCTGTTATTGATGCTAAGGGAGGCTGCCATTAAGGCTGAAGTCCTTGGGAATGCGTTGGACTCACAGCACCATCATTTCACCTGCTGAGCATAGTGCTGTGCCAACAAGCATTACAGCTCAGTAACTCACCTCTTCAGGAGATGCTGTAGAGATGTGTTCTTGGGTCATGCAGCTGCTTGGCTATTGAAGACTGCTCTCCAGTGCTGCCAAGAGGCCCTGGGAACACCATTGCTGGAGGAGTCTGGCCAGGTAAGAGGCACCTCCACAAATGACTGCTTTTGGGTGAAGGCATTGAAATTGTAGGATTACTGAAGCAAAACTCGGTGCACTAGCAGCAAGTGAGGTTTGCACTCAACAGACCCTTTAGAGGCCTTTAGAGATAAGGATGGTGTTTTGGCCCAGGCAGGTTGTGCATGGCTCCTCAACGAAGCAGGGAAGTGCCAGGGAAAGCTGTGATGCAGACACAAGGCAGACACCAGCAGTATGGCCAGTGGTCATTTGGGCCACTTCTTCACGTGGAGACTTTGCTCACAGCGGTTACCAAGTCTCAGGCTAAGGGAAAGGGTGGTACCTTACAGTGGTCTCATCACTTGATGGCTGACTCTCATGAAGACAGTACAGGAGATGGCAAATATCCAGCTGGGTGTCCTGCTGCTGGTGCACAGCAATGTCTCACAAGGTGGCATAATGAGGAGCCAAAATAGTGAGAGCAGCCCTGGAGACACACAGGACCTAGGAGAGGGAAGGGAAAGCAACCCCCACGAAAAAGTCCACTGTTAGGGAAGCAGTGCTGGGTGCTTTGGTTGCTGGAAAAGGAGCAGGAACATGCAGAAAGCCAGCTGGCTGGGTTCTGGACACTGCTGTAAGGACCCAGGTGACTCAGCCCTGAAAAATACTGCTGGGCCAGACCATGCTGCTGTAAGCAGCTTGCATTCTGTCATTCCATCATTAAAGTTTCTACTGTTCCATCAGGTTCACCTACTCCAGTCTCTGGGCTGATGACTTTAGGGTTAGACAGATGGAAAAAACTCCTGAAGATACCACTGGAAGTTCATGGAGGTGGTTTACCCACACGTCTGCTTCCTCAGGTCTTTGCTGCCCTTGCAGCTTTGGAGAAAGCAGGGAGAGGAGGTCACTCATCCTGGCTGCAGGTCCAGGGGGCTGCTGGTCTTTTGCTGATGAATGAGTCACTGAACTGGGGAAGATGGAGTCAGGCAAGATGCTGCAGTGGCTTGTGGCACTCTAAGAGCATGCACGGTTGGAGCATGGACTTGCTCCAACTGAATGGAGTCTGAAGGGGCCTTGTCACGGATGTAAAGGGCTTTTCCTGGGAAAAGTGCTGCCTACAAAACCCCCTAAGCTTTGTAAAGCACAGAGGCGAGCACAGTGCTCTGAAAGGAGTAGCAGGGACCATGGTGGAAAGTGGACTCGGCCAGCTCTGACAAGGGGTCTACAAAGAATTCAGCAGAGAAGCACAGATGCAGGCTTCAGAGGAAAGCATCTCCTGTAGCATTTTTTATAAGCTGAATGCTTCCCCAGCAAAGATCACAAAGGAGAGATGAAATACACTTCTTGCTGGAAATAACACTGAATGCACAACATTCTTCAAAACACAACCTCATCCATCCTGCAGTCATCTGAGAAAGAAAGATCTGCATTCTCCTTCAGACTGCTGAGTTTCCCTCCTTTTGCAGTAACAAGTTTATTACTATGTCAATACCTCTCTGTGCATATGTTAAGTGGCTATATATGTTGTGGTAACAACACTGAAACCAGCTGCCCTGTGCTTAATATTCCCCAAGGTTTGGAAAGGTGGCCTGGAATGAAATCTATCACCACAAAGACCTTCGTATAAGGGTTGGTTCATTGGTTGGCTGGTAGGTGATTATAGAGTATGAAGGGATATGCTACTAGAGCTTGGCCAGTTTTATTGCAAACACTGTGGTCAAGATCCTGCTGTGGGTGTTGAGGCACCCTCATTCATGAAGTTTAAATCATATGACAAAAGGAGAAGCAGCCATGCTACCAATGCCTGCAGAATCGTATATGAAATGTATATGAAAGTACTTCTAGTGCTTCCATCTCTCCAGAAGTAAACAGAAATTAAAATATGCTCTAAGTGTGCACACACAGAATCATTAACTTGGTATAGTTAGGGACTAGAGGGAGGGAGGGAAGAGGGATTTTTGGTAGGTTTTTTTTCCTTTTTTTTTTTTTTTTTTTTTGCCCTGGGCAAAATTTTCAACATTAACTAATTAATGTTTATAAAGCACTTTGCATATATAGTGCCTTTCATCAGGGGATCTCCGAGCATTAGATTATATTATCTTGAAGGCCCCAGGCCTGTGCATACTAGCCCTATAAAGTATTAGCCTTACAAACTTTAGTAATTCACCTCGGGTTTTTTCTGGGCTTTTTTTAGTTGGGTTTTTAATCTTCACTCTCCTGAAAAAGTGCTGAGCATTTTGGCTGTGTATGTAAAAAGGCTGTAAAAAGGGTGGTGTCAGCCAGAATGACCATATGAAAAATCAGGGCCCCATAATGCACTTCTGAAATCCTCTAATTGCTGGAGTTGGGGAGCAGCAACCGTGCCAAACTTAAATTGAACAATAAATCCCACACGTCAAGTAGGGATCAGGAGGACGCATCACCACCAGTGGGGGAAGCAGCTCGGATATTTGCTTTGCATTACCTCGTAATGACAGTGGGGAAAGGGAAAGAAAGGGAGACCTCTGCTCTCTAGAAACATCAGGAGACAAATGAAAGCTCCAATGTGGGGGCAAGGTGGCCCTTCTGTATTACATAAAGTTTCTGTTACTGGCGGCTGGGAGCTGGGAACCCAAGGATGGGCAGGAAAATGACCACATTTAGCCCATCTGGAGCATCTCCATTGCTGCCTCCCTCCTGGGCAGAGGCAGGAGTCAGAAGACCCCAAAGCCACGCCAACAGTAGTGAATCTCCCATATGTTAAATCCAAAAAGCCTGCTTGGGTGTGGGCTCAGTGGATGACTCAAACAATTACTTAACAATAGCTGGTTGCATGAGCTGGCAGGGATGTAGCCAGGTTCACAATGGAAAAAATGTGTGGGCATCTCTGCTTTAGCAAAACACATGGGGAGCAGACTTGCTGCTGCATGCAGGACCTACCAACTGAGAAAGCAAGGCCTTGGGGAGCAGAAACTTGACAGGGACAAGGCAGAGGATGTCTTTGCCCTTACTTGCACGTCTTGCAGGTGGAATTCCCCCAGCTGAATTTAGCTGGGTAAGGGCTGCTGCTCCAAGTGCAAAGACTGAGCAGCAAATCCAGCGTCCCAAAGAGTCAGCGGGATTCAGAAATTAAGAACAGAGCCATCCCCACTGAGGTCATCTTGCCCAGACCAAAGTACCCTTGCAAGCAGTGAAAGTTCACAGCAAAGTGTGGGATAGCCCTACTCTTTAAAGCAGAAGGAGAGTTCATCAGACTGATGGCACACGTAGCTAAAACCAGACAGGTATTTCTTCATAAAAACAACCTGAGAGCTCTTCCAGAGCCTGGACACAATGAAGAAGTTGATGGAGAGCTTGGGATGAATAAAAGAGCCCACCTGTGGGCTGAGTCCCAAAATAAGCACTACGTGTGCCTCCCCAGGGAGAAGCAGCTGGCAGAAATGTGCAAGGGGGTTGAGGGGAATGGGTTGCCAGCAAGGATGCAGGCAGCAGCTGGACATGGAAAGTCAAATCTTGAAACCAAGAAAGTAGTGGTCATTCATTGCAATGTGGACAAGAGGCCTGGGAGGCAGAGCCTTGCACCCTGCACTGTACACTCTCGGACCCAAGGAGGAGTGGGAACACCATACAGATCTGGCAGGTGACCTAGAGCAGCATTCAGATGGAGATGCAGCTGTAGCACTGCTCTTGCTGGCAGGGAGCAGCCAGACACAGATTTACTGTGGAGCTCCACGTCCTCTATCCCTGATGCCAGTGCTGTGAGAGACCAGGAGGTCCATGCACTGTGTTGGCAGATCTCTTAGGAAGAGTGGCCCACATGGGCTGCTCCATTACTGTAAGCAGCAGAGGATTGTGAGGGCCAGATGTGGATTGAGAGTGAAAAAAGAGCTAACTTTCCCCCTCTGGAGACACTACAGAACAGGGGTGGCCTGTGAGCAAGCAAAGATCTCACCACCTCGCTTTCAACAAACAGCGTAGGCTGATGTACCATATGTGACTCCAGCGAGCACTGAGAAGGACTTCTGGTTTTCTCTCTCCCCCTCAGGCATCTGTGGTTGAAGAGAAATTGGGAGAAGAGGAGTCAAAGCAAGAACTAAGCTGGGGTATGGCTAGGTCTGTCCTCCTGGGCTATGATATTGCTATTTTCCTGGGACCTCAACACGTGCCGGGCTCATTCTGTTCTTTCAGCATCTCCTGCACTACACACACTGTGTTTGTCTCCCACTAGCAAATACGTATTTATATTGGCAAATGAGACTATCTACCAGATAAAGGGCCTCTAACAAAGCAGGCAGGCACGTTTACAAGGTTCTGCTGCCGCTGGCTGTGCATGTATATGTTATTCTCCCTTCTTCTTTGATACAGACACTTCGCTTAGGGGTCAGGCTGATACTCCTTCAGGACAGGATACTCCCACATTTGCTCATTATGCAGCAGGAGGGAGTGCTTGGTGCTATTGATATTACCTCCAGTCTAGGGCAACAATGGATTAATTCAAACTCATCAATAGGGAGCAAGGCACCTTTTCCCTTTCGCTGAACTCAGGAAGCAGACGTTGCTGAAGAAGGCCCCGGGGAGCCTGGAGCCAGGAATGGTGGCTCACAGGTAACCATAAACCAGCTCTGAGTCATTCCTGTCCTGGAAGCCAACCGGGTCCTGCTCATGAGCTACCATTGCAGGAGCTGCTGTAGAGCCCCTCTGTTATAGAGCAGTGGTTTCACTGCCTGCTGGTTGCTGTCCCTGCCCATCGGGTTGGAAGTCACCTGTGCTCCTCTGCCACAGGTGGGTAGTACAAGTGCTCTGGAGCAAACTATGGTGCTTGGCTTGGAAGGCTGTGATGTTTTGCTCATTGCATGGCTGCAACTCCACCCCTCACTGAAGCAGGTGCACTGCCAACTGCAGGCTTCAGCCTCAGCAGTTCTGGGGCTCTTTTGTTGCTCTTCCCATTTGCATGCAATTCCCTCTCACACTTGAATCCTTGCCCTGTGACAGGTAATTTGCCTACCTGACAAGCTAAGGAAGAGCCACGCAGCCTGGGGTTTCCCCGCATTTCTCACCAATGAGTCCTGGTTGGTATTCTCCTGGAACAGTGAGCAACCAAGGAGCAACATGCAAGGATGAGAGTGGCTTCTCTTGAAGCAGAAGAGATGGTGGTCCAGTGCAGTGAGGCAACTGTGATATGCATGGGCTTAGGAAGACCATCTTATGATGCTGTGTAGGCAACCACCCTTGGGAGTTGTCTCCCACAGAGGTCACCCTGCTGGTCTTTCAATGTGGAGAGCTGTAGCTGAGCAGCTGTAGCACGACTGAAGAGCTTGCAAGGATCAACATTATGGACCTGGCAGTGGCTGAAGGACTCCAGAGGGACACGCAAGAAAGAACTTGCAACAAAGCTGACTCTGCAAGGCTGAGTTGGGCAACAGCAGTTTAGATCAGCTGTAGATCTAGAGGCCCTCAAGTGAGGCAGGAGACAGAGGAAACTTCCCTCTCCTGCCAGCACATCCATATTTAGAGGTGCGGGTGAAGGCTCCTTACTGCTTAGGGGCTGAGGTGCCAACAAATGGGGCAACTTAGTCTATCAGTGGGGAAGTTCACCACAAAGCTCTCATTCTCAGGTTTTGGGGGGGTTGAGGTGACTTTGAGAGAGGAGGTATTAATTTGTACCCCCAGATAAAATATCTTGAGCTCTGCATTATAGTGAGCTCTTGCATAGTATGGAAAGCAAATTTTGTCTCTCCAAAAGAGGCGTTATGGGCAACTCTCCCTACCTTGGGCAGTGCTGCTTTGGTTTTACAGCCCAGGCTATGTACATCGCTGGACTATTCAAAGTAGTGACTCTCTCTTACTAAATTCTGTGGGACAAAACAGAGATGGTTCTTCCTCACCTCCTGTCTGTGGACAGAAGGCCGACCATGGTGCAAGAGGCTCTTGTTCCCCAGCGTGGTGAGATGGGCACTGGGGCTCATCCATCCTTCCAGGCAGCTCAGCAGGGCTGTGAAGGGGCATCAGCCATGTCCCACAGCAGGAGAGAGCACTGCAATGAGGCAGGCTTAAGGGACTGGGAGGGTGAGATGACTGCCTTGGGCTCCAGCTTAGGGAGGAAGGGTTCCTATAAAAACATGTGAGCCTTGGCTCCAGCCCGTCGGCACTCACTCCCCAGCGGAGGCCGTGCAGCTTCCCCTAGAGCACTGAAAACACAGAGGGAAATACCCTTCAGAAACTGCCCAGATTTTGTATTTGAAATTCAGACCACCAGTCTTGTGATTTCTGGAGATCTGATTCATGTTTTTTGAACATGTGGGTTTGGCAATCCTATGCTTGCACTTACAGCCGTTTCCCAACCCCTTATTTTCCCCAGAGGTGTTCTTACTTTTCCCTTTCTTACTCCTGTATACATGAAATAAACTGCTTGGGGGGCTGAGGGAGTTGTTACCAATAGCAAAACTCATCTATTAAACTCACAGTGAGCTGCTCACTAAACAACAAAAAAACCCCACAACTTTATAGTCTAAAATAACCAATGTGAATTGGGGCGACTCCTCCCTGCTCTTGCTTTGCCTTGGAGTGGTATAGACTGAGTGAGGGCTCTTCTCCCCCAGGGAACAGCAGGAAAGTTCTTTCCCCCCACAGCAGCCACACTGGGGGTGGTGGACGAGCCCTGGACCATCATGGTGGATGTGACCCTGTATTTCTGTGGGAAAGCTGAGCTCCTGCCCACATCAGCTATACTGGGGAGGGAGGTCTGAGGTGCAGCCATGCACTCAAGCCCTGAGGAGAGCCAATGCTGGGGTTGTAAAAAGAGGATGGTCTTGATTTGGGAGATTAAGTGTGAGATTTTTGGACCCATATCCAGATAGGTAGCAAAAAAAACCCTGTTTTTTCCTCTCAAATATTTTTTTCATTCGGTCATGGCAGGGACTGTATCTTTATCACCACAGATATCAATCAGGGGCATAAATGCTACCTTAGCTCAAAGAAACAGAATTAATTACCCGAGGCCTGTGCTGAGCACTAATTTTGTTCCCATACACAGCCTGCTGCTGGCACAGTAGAAGGCAAAACCCCACACCCATGGGAGTAGAGACTGTTTTCCATTCCCTGCAAAGGATCACTGCCCTCGTGAAGACAGAGCAGCATTCAGGGAACTAATGGGAGTCCCATTACATGGGAGAGGGTTTGCAGGGTGCCAGCCCCAAGGTGGGGAGCACCGTGCTCTGAACGTGCAGGGCCAGGCATGGGTGGTGATTTGAAAAGTGGACTTATTGGGTGGGTTTGAGACTCAGCTAATTTCAGGAAAGGGCTTTGTTAGCTCTGCTATCCTGGACTCCACTGCCTCAAGTGATGTGTGAAGGAGATCCCCAGAAGATGGTACATCAGGAAGGGGAACTACCAAAACTAGGAAGAGGGAAATGCCCAACACAGGGCTCTAGATGCTGAGGAGTGAGTGCAGAAACCTAACGATGTCAAGTTTTTGTTGGCATTGCTGCAAAGCCCAACTTGAAAGAGAGACCCAAGCGAGAACAGCTTAGTAGCTTAAAAGCACTGTAGCTGTCTGGGACAGCCTGCCTCCAGTCTGCAGTAGCTGCACACAGGGATTCAGGAAAGGAAAACTGCTCCCTTCGAGCTGTCCTCCCATGGGGAAAAGGGAATCTGCATCTCCACCACCACAGAAAGATGGAGTTGATGGTGGAGAGCTTTGCAGCAAGCACTCCTCAAGGCTCTCCAGAAAATAATTCCAAGATTTGGAAGCTCTTGAGAGGGCAAGTGCAACAGGGGTGACATTAAGAAAGATGATAAGAAGGGAGAGCAACTGTACCCCTGCTGAAATTGATTTCTCAGCTTAACATGCCCAGAGGGTCTCCAGGTGCTCACAATTTCTGCCTGTGCATAGGACAACAGATTTGCAATCAAGGTCTGTGAGCCATTAGTCCAGATGGGTGGCAGCTGAGGAGCTGTTGTTTGTGTAGGAGATGTCTCCTGTGGAAGACAATCAAAGCAGTGAGCCTGAAGAAGGCTGGGGAGGGACTGTAGTAACCCAAAGGGAGCAGATTACTTGAGGGATGGGGAGAAGAACTGGAACAGCCATGGAAACTGAAGAAGAAGGCAAACTTTTGGGAAGAGCAGAAGTGTCCAATAAGCTGTGCAAGATGAGGGCACCCCATTTGCTTGGCTGTGAGCATTTCATTTGGGTCTCACCTGAGTGCAGAAGTTAAAATCAGGCCAGAGGGTGCTTGGATGAAGCAGACTGTTCACTCCATGTTTACAAATCATTCCCAGGGCTTAAAACACTGAGAAAGGACAGTGGCCAGGGAGATCCTTGAGGGAGGGCAGGCAGTGTGAGGGTGTGTTTGTGTGGCAAGGCACAGGCACGGGGGCAAAATGCAAAACTATGGCAGCTCGGGGGGGAAGGGAGGTGGGAAGGAGATCCAACAACACAGAAACCAGGTCGAGGAGATGAAATGCAAGAGTGGGGAAGAGGAACTGGGCCACTGCACCTGCATCTCAGTCGAGCCAGGGAGCATTTGTGCCACATCTCAATGTCAGGAGCCTGACCTCCTTTCACATGGCTTACTCGTGATAGAGACTGGCTTAGCAAGGAGACCTGCTGGACGTGGGGCATGTCTGAGGAGAGGGAGCATACATGGTGCTGTGGAAGATCAAGAAGGACCCGAAGGGGATCAGTTGGCCCAACAAGGGCTCAACATCCCAGCAGCAGGGCCTCCCACCCACACTCCTACAAGCTCATCCTCTGGCCAAGAGCCATCAGTCCCCAGCCTGGAGCAGCCATGGGGCAGGGCAGTCCCGCGGCGGCTCTGTGGGGCCCGGCAGGCTGGGCCGGGCCAGGCATGCCCGGCGGCCCCTGGGGCGGTGGGGTGGTGCTGGTTCCCCCGGGCCCTGTGCCAAGCAGTTGGCTTTCCCAAGGGTGCCTCAGCCATCACAGCCCCACCCGGGACAGGGTCCCCACGCAGGAGCTGTGAGCCTGTTGCTGACAGCCCCTACCACCCATTGCCCCTGTGCCACCCATTGCCCCCTATCACCCATTGCCCCGTGCCACCCATTGCCCCCATGCCACTCACCCTGCCCAAACCCTAAACTGCTTCAATGTGTCCTATGTGCCAACTCACTACCAGAGGCAGGTGACAGCTATACAGGGTTTCAAATCCCTTCTTGAGCAGAAACCTGTGCTTCTGGGGGTAAAAAAAAATTACAAAAGAGGCAGCAGCACACTGCCCCTCCTGCCCTGCAAGGGCTGGGCTGACCTTCCTTGGCTTTCTTCTTCTACTGCACCTGGGGTCACCCTGGCTTCCCTGCTCCCAGCCATCATTGGAGATTCAGCTGCAGGTCAGGACTGCAGAAAGTTCAGCCTGTTACAGAGAAAAAGACTGAAAAGGCAGCCGTCTGCTTTAAGCAGATGGAGGAGCCTCACCCAAGTATAGGGAGGTCTGGAAGAGTTGGGTCTCTGCAAAGTTTTCTGAAGTTTCGACTTGATCAAGAGTGTAGGGAAAAAAACAGAAAAAGGAAAAAAAGGGCCTCCTGACTCACACTCTTCCCAAGACTGCCCTAGCCCAGGGCATTTTCCCTGCCTTGGGAAGTGTTGCAAAATTTGAGCTTGCCCTAGAGGTATCTCTCACTAATTACTGGATATCCTGGTTTTGTGTAAGGACACAGGCAGAACCTTCCCACAGGTTCTTCTTTACAGCATGGGAAAAAAAACTAGAAACACTGATTTCTGTTTCAGCATCTCCAGCAGACTGCTGTGAAGGGATGATTACCCACTCGAGGGGATCTCTTTCTGGAGCCATCCTTCCCTGCTCTGGGGCATCGCTCACCAGCAGTCTCTAAGCAGCAAGGAATTTCAAAGGCAAAACTGAACCTTACTTTTAATATTTGTGCTCCGTACGTGCAGTTTGGGTGACTTTCAATTTATTTTTTTCTTTTTATTTCACCTGGAATAAAGAAGGATCAAACTTTCAAGTTAGAAGCAAAGACTCTGAGAGGTTTGTGAGATGAGGCCTTTTGGAGTTCGCAGCACCTGACAGCCTTGCTGCAAAGGGCTAATGATTCAGCTGGTGGAAGGCAGGGTGCAGAAAATTACAGCCCTGGCCTTGACAAGAGGTAGAGCAACCCTGATTACCACGTCAGGTCGACACGAGGCAGGTGCTTATACGTGCTGCACCACGGCACTGGGATTCAGGAGAGGAAAACTTCTCCATCTGCGCTCTACACACCCTTGGGGAAAAGGGAATCTGAATCTCCGATACCATAGGAAGTTGGAGTTGATGGTGGAGACCTCTACATCAGTAGAGGAAAACAGTTTCATACCTGAGATTTTGAATAGCCTGTGCTACACCTACACTTTCTGGTATCTGCTCTTTCTACACATCTTCTGCACGTTCCAGCCTCCTCTTGCAGCCCCAGGCAGGCCACCAACTCCTATGGACAGTGTGTGTCTCTCCAGCCTGCAGTGCTTCATCTCTGTGGCTGGACCACAGCACTGGGCTACAGCTGGCAATAATCCTTACTGCCACTCCTTCAGAGATTGGGAGATGAGATCACGACAGAGGGTTTCTCTAAATTTTAAGAGATGTGAAGTAAAGAATGAAAACCACGTTGAACAGGAGACAACTATTTAAGGATTTCTTCCTCCATGTCTGCTTTGTTAAGTACATAGCCTGCATATACATATGTACCTACTTTTAAAGGTTTGCTTTTTTCTCTTGAAACGCTCTTTTCTGTCACTTCTGTAAATGAAAACCTCTGCCAGAACACACATAAAGGTATCACTGACGGTCCTAGAGAGAGGAGCAAGCTCTGTCTTCAATCCTCCAAATGACTTCTCCCTTTTCTACCCTCCCTTCTTGAGAAGTCCTGCTGATCAGCTCCTCAAGGGAGTCTTTATTCTCTGACCAATTTTGCACAAAGGTATCAAAGGATTTTAACATATTAAAACTTGCAACCTCTTCAAGAATTTGCCTTTCTTTCTCCTTGTTGCTGGAGTTTCACACCTGGGAGCTCTTATAACTCAGCCCTTACAAGTAGTAGGGTATTTCTTTTTAAAAGTTACTTAGCCATCCTTAGACACAAAGAGTACATGTATATTCATACATAATTACTTGAAAAAAAATGCTCTCCCTCCTCCCTTCCAGCTTCTAAGGACAGAAATAAGAAACACCTTCAAATAACTGTAAATAATAAAACCCGTCACGCTAAACACTTCAAAGTGGAAGTGCAAATATCTCAAGAAGCTCGGGGAACTACACATAATTATAAATTAACTCTCAAAACAAGATACAGATGATCTGTCAGATAATTTTTCATTCCAAATATATTTGAAAATACTGTTCTTTGTGATCCGGTAGAGAGAGTAATTGTTTGGTGATAACTGCAGTTCTTCAAGGAAAGCCTGTGGAGCAGAAGCGTGTATCGCCAAGCTGCTGAGAGAAGACAACTTTTTAGCCTTAGCAGTATTAATGCAGAAGACCAACCCCCCCACACCTGGCAACACCTCCCTCCTGCCAGGGCACAGCCCCAGGGGCAGCTGTCTTTTAGTGACACCACCGATGGTCAGAGCTCTGGAGAAACACATCCTGGTCACCCCTGAGGGCTTCAGCACAGCTCCTGATACCACCCAATGTCCCGCTGAATCACACAGCTATACCCTTTCCTACCACTGAGACAGAAAGAGGATGGAGAGGAGATAATGTGGAAGAGCTGTAGACTGTGAGATAGGGTTTGGGGAAGAGAATGGACCACTGGCTGCAACAGGGTCTCTGGCAGGAATCTTACGTGGCTCTGAAGAAACAATTCTGCTAGGGAAACACCCATTAAAATGTGTGAAGTACCTGTTTCTGCAGAGACCTGGTAGAAACCCTTGACAGAGGTAGGAGTTATGGGTAGGAGTCTTGGCCACCATGGAACACAAACCTCCTGCAAGGATCTGCTCCCTGCACTGAATATTGCAGCCTTTGGGCTGATGAAAGCTGAACTGCATCACCACCTCCTTCCACGTCAGAAGAGCCATTCAACTTTCAAGTCCAGGATGGAGATCCTCCCTTCGTCAGAGCAAAAACCCTTGCCTGGAGGCAGCCTGTGAACTGTGAAGCAGGGGCCCCTGAGGAGGGACTGAGTACCAAAGTTAGCAGCTAACATGTCAGAGTACCTACGGAGAGCAAGCAATGAGTGACCAGTTCATGCCTACAGGAGAAGAGGAAAGAAGAAGTGGTAGGGACAAGGACTGATATATCTAGAAAGAAAAGAGCAGGCTTGCTGACTATTCCTTTGAAGTATTACAAACCCAAAAGGGGTGCTCACCCAGCTTACAAGGGGTCTGCACCAAGTGGAACACTGGCATTGCAGACTGTAGATAGAAAGCCTTCCTACTAAGTGAGGGTAGGACACACCACTGAGAAGTGTCAACAAGCCCAGTGCCAAAATGAAAAAACAGAGAAATCCAGTGTGCTGCATTCTTCAGTCATGGTATTTAATTTTGCACTCATCAAAGCACTAAAGCCTTCACTGCAGATCACAGTTACCTCCAGAAGAGTTATCTGCAGGCTGCAGCCATGGGACTTTGGATAACAATGGTTCAATCCATCTCTTGGAGGATGTGCAGACATCACGTGTGCTGCATGCAGAGGGAAGTGGTGTGTGCTGCACTTGGCCTCAGAAACCCAGCGGCCCTCATTTAAAAAGCTGCTGGGAGCAAGCCCGTTTCATCAAGTCCAATCACTTGGACTGTCTGCCCCTTCAGCACATCCTTGTTTGCCTTAGTCTCTCCTTCTTCACCCCAGTGATTACAAATGAAAAGGAAACCAAAGAACAGAGCAGAGATAAACCTGGAGAAGAGCTGACGGCATTTTTTGCCAAGCACTCACATGGCAGGACACAGGTGCCTACAAGAGAGGAGGCCTATAACAACTTGATGCAAACAGTAGCCCTAAGCTACTCATGTCAAAGTGTCCAAGAGTGCAATGGCTTTGAGGAATCATCTAGCAATGTCTCATGGCCCCCACTACCTTCCTCATTAAACCTCAAACAAAGCTGTGGGGTATGCTAGTGCACTCCAGCTAGTCCTTCCCAGGGGGAGCAGGGAAAAACTGGAGTCAAAGATAGTGCAAAGGGCTGGATTCAGTGGTAAAACTTGAAAATGGCAATAAGGGGAAAAAGCAGCAGCTGAAGGAGTACAGGGCCCCTTCTGTCACCACATAATGTACAAAACTTTGCATGCTCTGCTGCTAAGATAGTAGTAGTCAAGAACCAACAAACAACAGCTTTCCCCCTACAACTCTATGTAATTTTCTCTAAAGGCTGAATACTTCAATGGCAGGGAGAGTTGCCCAGACAGCTCCGTGCATCAGAAACAGCCACTAGGTTAGCAGGGCCATCTGGGCAGCAAGAGGTGCCTGGAAGAAGCTTTAGGTTCCTCACAAGCACTGGTGGCATAGATGGCTCTGCTGCTGGGTCCCCAAGCTTGAATTCGAGCAAGCTGAGAACTAAGAGGCCAGGGAGAATGATGGCAGGGTTTGTCCTCATCACCTTGTGACTGGGATTTAAGTATTCCCATAAAGCACAGCAAGGTGGGGGAAAAGCAGGATGTGAACCCCTGGTCATCTCTTTAACTTCTGGTGTGATTGAGCAAAGCCCAAGCATCTCATAAATGCCACTTCAGAGGACATTTGTTAAACAAAGCTGACCTTGAATGAGAGGCAGGTTGAACCTTTGGGAGGGAGACAAGTATTTTTAGCCCGTGCACTTAGCCCTTGTCTGCTCCTGTCTGAAACACATTTCTGAAAATATCTGAAAATTTCTGAAAATATCAGCTGCTTAGAGAATAGAAATTTGGGGGTCAGTGTTTTTACTGGTGAGAAGAAAGAGGTGGAAAACAGGGAAGAATGACTGGTGAAAGAGACAATTTGCTATAGCAGCAATGAAAGCATGCAATCTGCATCGTAGGCAGGCTATAAAAGCACTTGAATCATCTTTCATTTAAGTATTGCATTGCTTAAAGGAAGAGGAAGAGGCAGGTCAACATGCAGATGCTCATTTGTGTTGTCCAACCTGCACTTAACTAATTGTGAGTTGCTTTAAAAATAATTTAGGACAATGCTTCCATTGCACACTGCTGAAGTGAGACAGTTCCTGTGTTACTTCCCAGATTAACATGTGCCCTCCTGTTAAAAAAGCCCCAAACCAAAACCCCCCAAAACCCAGCCTCCGTGCTGACTTACTGGGGCAATAACTGTGATGGGCAGATAGCTGGGGCTCACTCTCAGAGCCATACCATTAGTCATGGTGGTGACAGCTTCAGACCCTGAATGTTGCACATTAAGAAACAGCTACTGATTTATTATTTTTAATAAAATAATTGTTTTAATGCAGTATTTAAAATAATTTTAAACATCTGATCAATAAGGTACAGTACACAAATATGGAAAATGCTGCACTTTACATAAAAAGTAAAGCTATGCATTCAATTATACAAAACGATTTTGCTTGATGCCATCAACATACTGCAAACTATAGCTTAGTCAAAGTACTGCTTTTCTTATATGTATATATATATATATGTATCTGCTATATATACATATATAAATACTTTACAGCATTCATTTACTAATTTGTTTACTATTGTTCCAACAAAACAAAACAAAAAAAACCCAATCCAAAACTTAGTATATTTAGTAACTATCTGCAGTGGTTCTGACAGTTGAAGGCATTTGAATCATCGCTTCAAATTCTGAAGGAGCATGCCAAATAACTGCAGGAAGTGTGTTCCTTAAAAGAAAAGTTTCAGCAGAAAGCCATTCAATACAGTCAGTGCCTTTCCCACCAGTCTCACGAAACAGCCATGCTATACAGCACTGTGTCATGGGAGGCAAAATGTCTGGAGGCTGGGAGAAGGGTGACCCGGAGGTTTTTCCTGCCATCGCACAGCAGTCTTTAACAGCAAGCAGAAAATCTTTGAATCTATTCTAGCAGTCTTAATAATCCAGAGTCCCCCTCCCCACTGAATAGGAACCAGGCAATTGTCTTAAGTACTTTCTATTTGGGAATTTTCCCTGTTATACCATGCTAAGGTATTAAATCAATATTCTAAATAATGCAGTGAAACTTGTGATTTGCAAACACTGCTTTTCTCCTTATGAGAGTCTTCAGCTGCAAAGTTTCACCATGCTTCAAGTTTTCCCTTTTTTTACAGTCAGCACAGGTTGCTTTTCTTCATTTCTTTCTACATCTGTGTTCAAGTTCAATGCTATTTTCTCTATCTACACAAAGATAAAACTGTTTCTTCTTTTTACCTGTCCCTTTTAGGTTCTTTCTCTCTTTGTATTCAAGTCCAGTAACTCCACATTTTCAACTGAACATCAAAGTTTGCCCGAAACAGACTGCCTGATGTACTTCAGTCACAAGAATGACCAGTTTGTTCACCTTCCCTCAGACCCTTTCTGAGAGCAAAGGGAGAGGGCAGATGAGGCAAGGTGGGGGGGAGAAAGAACCCCTCATTCCTTTTGCTTGCTCCTTTGCTCTCCACAAACAAGCACCCAGTAGTAATTCTAAACCCAGAAAAACTGAAGGCGATGCTGAGTCAGACAGGCAATACATTAGCATGTTGACTTACTGCTGGTTCATGGTTAAATACTGTTGCCATGCTATGCAGTGCCTTTAAAGTGTTATTTGATTCCCTAGATAAGGTTGGATTAGAAGAAGGCACTACATGTAGAACAGATGTTGCAGACTCTGGAGTAGTGAAGCAAGTGACATACATAAACTAGGGACACGTATGAAGCCCTCAGAGCCTGTAAGACAGTTAAGTGCAAGCAGGTTGTCAGGTGCTCCTCTGTGCATCTCAGTGTTTGTACTGGTTTACAGACTGATTTAAGCCAAATATTATTAAAAACCCTACAGGTGCTAAGTTAGGTATTTAATAAAAATGTTTATCTGTAAACAAGAGTTATCCTTACAACGGATCATATTCCAGAAACCGGAATTTCAAGACAGTGCAACAATGCTTCAGTGTTTTCTTTGGCAGTAGACAGCAATTTGAAATGTAAAATTTTAATCACTTCAGCAGAGCACGGTACAAGGTTAGAGAATGCTTCATCTCCCTCTCTTGTTCCATGCAGAATATCAAGTCCCTGAGACAGACACGGGTTATTCTTGGACAGAGCAGCTGTTTCGTAGGGCGAAAACCTGACGATCCAGGAGCAATTCCATTGCCTTTCAAATCCTAAATGGGGGAGGGAAGAAAAAAACCCCAACACATTAGAATTCCATGTAAATACAAGCTTTTAACCAAATTTGTTGGATTATACTGCCTACTCGCATAAAATCAGCTTGCTTATGTTCAGCTTTATGTGTTGGAAAACCAGCAATCCTGAAGTCCTTGCACAGTACATACTTTGAAGACAAAGCCAACACTTGCCAGTTAACGGTTTATTTCAGTCAAAGCAATGAGAAAACCCTCAGTAAACAAATTATTTTTAAAAAATTATATCATTATGGTGAGATAAACAGTTGTCATTTCACTGATGTCATACCACATAAACACTTGCACCAAGAAAGGACCAGCTAACCAAGAAGGTACTACCGTGGTTCCTGTGCAGAGCCCAGGTTGTGCAAGGCTCTTACTCCACTTGCCAACATGCAGGCTCCAGTTTTTCCCATCTCTCTTTGAAGAAAGCCATGACTGCAAGTGGGCACTAGCCTTGAAACACAGCCAGGAGAAATTCTTACCCTGGGCATCACCTTTGAGTTGTCCTTTTAAGGGAGCAACAAACAGGAAGTCGAATTATCTGCATGTTCATAACACTGTACCCGAGCCCATCCATCTCAGTTGGCTGCCTTGCTTGGTTATGAAAGCACAATTGGTAGGAGATGATGATGTTTAGTAGTTATACATTCAGGCTACTGGAATGAGCAACCCCCACGCATTCCAAAATGCCCCAAGATTTATTATTAGAGGCAGGGAGGAGGAAGATTACCATGAGCTGCACAATAGACTGGCTACTTATCTTGGAGCCAATCTATGCTACACAGCCAGTCTCTTATCACTACTGGAGGGTTCTCAGTAATGAATGCAATTTGTACAAATACGAGTGCTCAGTCTCTGTAACTTCAGTAAGGCAATGCCTGCCAGCATCAACACCACTTGGAGATGGTGTTGCTTGGATGCTGCGTTAACTATATAAATTCTTACCCTAACACTCTCTGCAAGACTTCAGCAAAATGACTTTGCCCACTTTGCTTAGAGAAATCTGGTTAAAAACCCCCATACATTAGAAACAAATACCAGTGCTGGACTATCTATAGCAATGAGTGCTACTGTTGTTAGGGGGGAAGCATTGAAATTGACTAAAAAAAAAAAAACCAAACCCCAAACATATTCACCAGAAAGCACACACTAACCACAGGAAACCCAAGGCATATTGTAGAAATGGAAGCTGTATTTCTTACTAGCAGCATGCAGGGTATTCAGCATCATTTCATTTGCTTTACAGTCAATACTATTAAACACTATGAAATGTCATCATCTGAACCTTTCAGTTTGTTAAATGGCTTGGAACAAATGTGTGTGTGGGGAAGACTGCTGGCCACATCGTGCAGAGAGGGCACTGCTGTCCTGGTAAGAGACAAAAGGGTCACAGTTCAAGTTTGTCATATGACAACCCTGAAGGATCCAGGGAAAAGATAGCTCTGCAATGCAGCTGCCAGCATGGGTTGAAAAGGAGGTCAATCCAACAGGATGCAGCAGAAGGCCTGAGGCAATGTTATAAATGAAACAGACCCCAAGGGCTTTCAGTAACCCAACAGCTATGTCCTTTATATTTAAAAAAAAAAGAAACCAAAACTTTATGGAGGTGAAAGTATTTTCTCTCTAAATAGTCATTAGACTAGAAGTCTTACCTTGAAAAAGACACCAAACAAAGCCACTTCAAACCTGTTCACTCCCTTAAAAAAAGAGAAGCAGACAGCAGAAACCTCCAAGCCTGCTTTGGAAGCTGTTGGAGCTGCAAGATGCAGGGCAGAAGTGCCAAGCTGCCTGCATTTGAGACATAGTGATGGATTTATTTATTCCTAAATTCTTAACCATCATGCCCATAACAGAGACATAGTGATGTTATGCTGTAATATTGCATCCAAAGCCAAAGCTTATTCTGGACTCCTGTTTGCTAATACAGGAAGTTAATACTTCTAACTTTCATGTAGAATCACACCAGCTTATCAGAGGTACTGAGTATAGCATCCCAGGGGCCAAGGGCTCTTTGACTAGTTACTGAACATACCTAAACAAACAGCTGTTACCACATCCAAGTTAAAAGAAAAGGTCTTTTTCTCAAGGTGCACAATGGCTTAAAATTGAAGAAACCAAGAGTCAGCTTAGGTCATTCCAGTCCAGACTGGGACAGTGTCTGGGAACTCACTCTGAACTAGGTTTATATGGGGATGAGCACCAACCACTGTCCCCTGCAGCTACATCAAAGCACTGGTCTTTAATTGTTTTGTTTTGGACTTGGGACCGAAGCAGTGGAGAGTGATGTAAGACTACTTGTCTTTTTGCAGTAAAACATTTAGGGAACCAAAAGTAAAAACACTTCAAGGTAAGATGCTATGCTCATCAAAAGGCACCTGATCATAGGTGTAACTGTTAATGTCCAAGATCTTACTCAAGAACTGCCCAAGTCTGAGCTCTAGAGCTGAAAAAAGGCACACTTTGAGGGAAGACCCTCTTGGTGGTTGCTTCTTGAGAGAGCCTCCTCTTGAGCACATCCCTGTCGGGCAGAGGTCAGTCTTGTCTCTTCCTAGGTACCAGGCAGCAGTCCTCTTCTTCACATCTATGTCTTCCTGCACAGCAACTTCCCCACACTGCTTTTGAGACCTTAAATACCCTGGTTCACACAATGCCAGTCCATCCCTTGCTCCCAGACATCTCTACTGCATCCCGCCCACCCCCCTTTGTTGGGCAGGCCTTGCTATTTTAGGAGATTCTTCATTACAAAATTCTTCAGCCTACCCTACATCAGCTTTGCGAGCACCTTCTTGTGATCAGGAGGGTTAGACTGGATGATCTCCAGAGGTCCTTTCCAACTCTTACCATTCTGTGATTCTCAGTGAAAAGTGCTGCTTTTCAACCAGGCCAGAAACAAGTATGAGGATAAATGAATCCAAAATGCACTCCTGCAGAACAAATTTTAAGGAAAGGGTGCTGCAACAAGCTTGCACTCCCCCTTCTGCAACATCTAATTACTGGTGCCTTAATTAGCAAATTCTTCTTTTTTTCTTTATTTCTTCTCCTATTTATGTATTTTTTTTCTTAATTGGGAACATTCCCCTTCTCCACAGGGGTGCCTAGAAGAAGTCATCCATATCCTGAGATTCCTGCCTTTCACTCACCCCCCAGTACCCTGCTTTCCTTCCAAAAGGGAAGCACAGATACACACACAGATACAGGCACTCCTGGTACCAGCACAGATACTACCAGCTGACCTGGATATCAACAGCCCTACTACAGCCAGCAGCAGCAGATTCAGCACAGCTGACAGACCCTATCCATAAGCCAGGCAACAGGGCTCTGTACCACTGGAAGCCACTCTTTGCATTACCCAGCTTAAAACCAGCTCCTTGAGGCCCCAGTGGCAGCAGTCCTGCTTTAAACCTGTCCTCAGAGACAAGTCAAATCAGCAACTTTGCCAAAGCAACATTCTATCACCCCTTCTTGATCCTCAGAACCTTTTACATACGCCTGACAATGATAATTAACTCTCACTGTTCTTGGCAGCAGAAGACACTGCAGAGCTCCTGCAGTAGTCCCACGCCTGTTGTGCAGCCAGTTTGGTCTGGGAGGTTCCTCCTGAAGCCCATCTCTAAGATTTCTAGAGCTCTCTCCAGTGGTTGGACTGAGAATTAAACGCTAACTCTGAAAAGGCAGGAGTGAAGCTGATACAGAGCCACAGCTCACAAGAGAAGTCTTCCTTTACCTGAGCAGCCACCATCACCTTATTCCTAATCTCCAAGGTGCTCAGAGCATGCAAGCACATCTGCATCGTGGGGCCTGACAAGACAAAAGTTGCTCAAAGGGCTCAGCAGACACCGTGGGTGAGGCTCAGAGCTGTTTCCAGCAAAGTACACTCCTTTCTCAATTTCAATGGCTTCACACCAATCAATTTCAAGATTTTAAACGCTTAAGAGAGGAGCACTTTATGGGAGCAAAGTGTTCAGTCAAATGTTAAAAAGGCAAACAAAGATTTCTCTTTTTAGTTTCTGGTGTAGCATTAACATGACCCAGTCCCACAGCTAAGATCTCAGGAGAGCAAAAAGTGTCATTGCAAAGCATGAGACAGTTTTCAATGACATCTTCAAATTCTAAATAATTCCAGCTGTGTGCAGCAGAGACATTGCTGGAGAGTGGCAAGAGCAACCAGCAAATCAGAGCAAAAGCATCCAACACCCATCTCTGTCACCTGTGGTCACACACAGGTCTGTGATATTTACTGCACCCCCTACAACAGATTCCCAGCCATAAAACACAGAACAGGTTTCTGTAACACAGGAGCTAAAAAGGCTAAAATGCCATTAACACTTTGTGGAGTGCTCAAACACTTTACTGGGTCTCTCCCAGCAGCGAGGGGGAAGGAAGAGAACTTATCAGAATTGTGACAGTTTTTCTTGTACAAATAAATGCTTAATTTAGACCAGAGAAAAAGGCAAAAAAGTTGATATTTGGTGACAAGCCAGCCTACTGATCCTGTCTATTCTAACAAGCCTCAATCTGATAGAAGCAATCCCACACTCACAATACTAAAATACTACATTACTCAATACTTCTATGATTATTTTTTTATAAACTTGGTTGTACTAGGTGGTTGGGGTTTCGGGGACTTGTTTTGTTTTCTTTTTTGACCTTCTAGACCATTAGGGTAGATCAAGCCAACATCTGAAATGTCTATTTATGATGCCATCTGCAGCCTACAAAGAAGCCTCACGAAGCTGTCAGATCTCTATAATGGAGAATGCTATTCAGCTATGCATTTTTCCTCAGATTTCACTGCAACATTCCTACAAGTCCTTTCAAATGTAGGCAACAACATGTTTTACATATTGAAACAAATTACTACGAATGTAACGTCAGTTTATTCACTATTATGCCCAAGATTCATGTACGCACGTCACTTCGTATGGCTACATCAGATGCTTAATCTGTACCTGGAGGTAATGAACACTATACAAATATGTCATGTTAGTTAATAGACAATTATTAAGCTGAAAATTTCTGGCTCTTTGCCACACGATTTTAAGCAATGTATTGTCAACTAAATTATAAATCTCCTGACCCTTCACATGTCATCAACATTTGCGCGTTACCAATATGTTCAGCCTAAAGCTACAATGCAATTAGTCATTTAAATTGCAGATATCTTTCACACACAAGAAGAATTAAGTTCATCTCTAGCACAGAGAAGGCACAATATGGGCCAATGAACTGGATTTCTGAAGTGTGTGAATGGCAGTTGAGAATATTTTTGCCTATTCACATGAGAAAAAATTCACATCAAGTGTATATGGCCTAGACTGACAGCAGCCAAGAAATTCAGTGCTGAAACTGACACTCTCCAGCTGACAGGGATGTGCTTGGGTCTTCCAGTAGATAAGGAAGATGCTGAAGCCATGTTTTATAATTGTAGTAACACTTTTAGCTCCTCTCTTCCCCAAAGGTATGACCATGCTGTAGACTCTTGAGTTGTCTGACAACCTGAATAAGAAGCAGAAGCTGAAATCAAGAGTCTGCATATACTGAGCACATGCAAAGGAGAAAAAGGAAAACTCCTCCTGTATCACTTTAGACCTATGGGCTGGGGGAAGGGGTGGTAGAGACAGAGACACACAGAGAAAAAGAGGGACACCCCTGAAGTGTAGAAATAGATTTTGTAAGCTGGAACACCTCACTTACGTCCAAGTAGTCTAGGTCCAGTTTAAAGTGATTGCTTTTAAATTAGTTTTCTGCAGCTTTTAAGAAAATAATTTAAACAGACTACCAGGTACCAATGCCAAGCATGAGCCAGCAGCCCCTCTGCACCCCCTGGGTATACATGGAGCAGCAAACCTATCACCATTGGTTACAGAGCCAACTTCTGTGTTTAATTCACATTTAGATACAGTCAAATCTTTAACACCAATTCTGAAGTTGATGAATTATGCTATCGTGTTCTCTTAACAGAAGAATCTATATACAAAAAGGCACCAATATCTTCTCTAACACTTAGAAGAGCCTAACTAATGCCACATATACTCTACCACACATCCCCCCTGCAAATGCCAAAAAAGTAAAAGCAAACTGATTGTCACAGTGCAAAAATCAAACATCTCTCTTCACCAGTCATTTGGAAGAGCTGGAGCTTTCCTTCATTCTTCAGAAAAGAAATTGTTGCTTAAAGGCTTAGTTCTTCTAAGGTCAGCCTAAAGAGTCTTTCCAAAGCTTAAGCAAGCATCATATACAGAATGTGCTTAATTTACGTGCATACCACCATCCCAAGCTGTAAAGCAAGAAGGGTAAGTTTAAAGTCTGTTAACAATGATCAGATGTGGCAGAGACCTGGCCACAAACATGACGAAACACAAAGCTTATTTTCTCCACCCACAACAAATACTAAAAATGGAACAATGAGCAGTTTGGTAAACAAACATTTCTTCCTGCTGAACTTCTTCCCAGAAAGAAAATGGAAGCTTACTTGTGAACTGCCGTACTAAAAGGTGTGCATCACCCTGCAAGTATCACATTATTTCATGCATGTTGGCCCAAGCTAGGGATTTTACAGTAAGTACTCACATGGCTCTGCACTGCCCCCATGATACCAGCTGCATAATTTCCTTCTGCAGCAGTTCCACAGCATCCATAAAGTAATATTAATAGATATTATATAAAATTATACTTGTAGTAGCCTGAGTTTCCACAGCAGAGCTAGACTACAGGTGGCAAGGCAAGACCTCCACTTACAGAGCAGCCATTCTCAGTGGTGGATAGAAAAGCTGCATGCACTATCTGGAATAAGGATGCTTCTTTTGCCATTGGATCAGGCAAATAGAAAGAAAAGACAGAAAATTTACCCGAGTCACTCAACGTGATTAGCCTGGAAGAAGGAGAGAAAAGGACAAACCACCAAGAGCACTTAGAGGAAAGACAGACTGTCATTTGTGAAGTAATGTGCTATCCCTGAGTCAAAAGGTATGACAAACAAGCACTCTCCCCCTTCCCCAGGAGCCCCTCTCCCCCCTAAAAAAAATAGAAAAAAAAAAACAACAAAACAAACAAACAAAAAACAAACAAACAAAAAAAAACCAACAGGAAGTGCAGAGATCCAAGTTTTTATATATCAAGCAGAAGAATGGTCCAAGCACAGTCTTCAGAAGCTAACCATCAGAATAACAGCCATTCTCCTAACTCTACTTTCACAAATGTAGATAGATTTTTTTTTTTTCCTCCCTGCTGCATGGAACTGCAACATACTGCTCTCTGTTCAAGACTCAAGACAACCTCAGACCCAGGACACTTTTGGACAGAAGGAAAAAAAGTTTAAGGACTCAGAGATGCAGATTGTTTCCTCATAGACAAAACCTTTAGATATCTGCAAGGGTTTTTGAACTCTTAAGATTCCAGTTGCAGTGACAATGAGACAAAGCTGTTGCCAAACTAGCTTTGTCATCAAAAAAGCAGCAAAACTTAATGAAAAGATAATCCCTGTCTATTTCTCACCATTGAAAACATTATGGGGCATATTCCCAACCAATATAGACTCTGAAACAGAACACAGAATTGGGAAAATAAGCCTGTGGTGTCAAGTTTACTTATATTCTGTTTTGTTTTAGAAGTGTTCTCCATTCTCAATATGAGTTATTTTTCAATTCTTTCCAGCCTTTAATTCATTACTGGTCACCACATGTCCTCCAAATAAAGGAGGAGAAGAGATGGGTAACCAATATACAAACCCCAAAACACGTATTAATCAAATCCAAAGGCCTCTCCCCCTCGTTGTATCCAAAAGTGTCCAGAGGAACCAGGACAAGAGAGATGAAGATATTACCACCTCTGGATTACATATAGCATCAATTAACATGTTTTTACAATAGAGGGACTTTCTTACCAATACTTTCTAAAATTACTTTTTCTGAACAATACCATTCAAATGTTCACTTGTAGTGAAGAGAATATGTAAAACTACTCCAACAAGTGGCTCCAACCAGAAAGGGAAGAATTCCCATTATGCTAATGCCTTTTTTCTTTGATTAGGCCTAGAGCATTAGCCTTATTTTTTCATTCCATGATCCTCATGGATTTGCCCCAACTGCTATTTCAAGTTTAGTGATACTAAAGCAACGATCATGGCAAGATATAATTTATCATTTTATATTCAGGTTTTTTTAGGTCCAAATTAATTGACAGATGCTCCTCTGGGCTCCTTCATTATTTGCTACCTGACACACTATGAAGTCATGTGGCTTCTAGCTGTAAAGCACATGCTCATATACCACATGTTCTAAGCTTCCAAATTTAAATAACCCATAATAGGTCTCCTAGGACCAAGTAAAGAAAGCAGAATTTCAGGGAAAAAGACAGGATGAGTGTGCAGGAATCAGACACTGAACTATCCCAGAATTAAGACTTCCAAGAAGAGGTGCAAAACCAGGTGGCAAAGTAAGGAAGAAGCAGATACTTGGGGCTGAAGAGTCACCCAATTAAACACATATACTCATTTGTGGAGAAAGAAAACATGGCAGACTGCAAAATGTTGTTCTTAAGCCCTTCACACTTACTGTTATTGCAACAGAAGATAACAGATCCACACCAACCCAGTCTGCTGAGCTGTACACTTCCAGTACCCATTACATTTTGGTACTGAATAAAGGCAGGAGAATATGGAAAAAATTTGCTTACAGAGTTTGACTTTTTTAATACATACTGTAACTTATTTCTTCCCTGTCTCCCCAAATACCTTAGGGCTTCAGTTTACCTCAATAATGGCTAGAAACAATTCCATTCCTTTAATTATTGAAGTAGGCAAAAATAAAAAGAAGCTGAACAGAGTCAACTTAGTTCTGACACAGACAAGAGATACAAGGAACATAATCCAAGGAAAGTTGAAGTCTCAGTAAAAAATCCAAATGCAGTTAGCATAAGTGATTTCACTCAATATTGTCAAAGGATCTTTCTTATTCAGGATTAACTTCTTCCATCCTACCCATCTAACAAGATACTCAGCTTAAAAAAACTAATAAATGGTCACTGAAGTATTATGCACAGATTTACTCCTTGCCACTGCATCGTCACGACGTTCTGACATTTAAGATTTCTTGAGAGTAAAGCTGTCTGTATTTGCAATTTGAAATGAAAAAGTACATCCTGCCTGTTTAAATTATTCTCAGACAGGTTGCCCAAAAAGATGATTTTAAAGATGCCCAAATGTGTATCAGCCTCAGGCCATATTGTACTTGCTTTCAGTTTCAAAGACCTCCTTTCATCTCTGAAGAATGGAATGTTGTTTACTGCTCAGGATGTTTTGCCATGTTATCATGAATGTATTACAAATGTTCTGCTTATTGAACTAGAGAATGTTTGTCAAAATCATTCTTTATTCTACATGAGAAGTCTAAAGCCTTTTATAAATCCTACTCAGATTTACTGGGACCTCTAAACATTTAAGTATAAACATCTTTGTCAAGTTTGCTATCCTGCATAATTTCATAAAAAAGAAAAAGGGTCCACAGAGAATTGCCTTCTGGTAGCATGAAGCCTGAAGTACTAGGCACTGGAATGCAAGAAATGCATGTGAGAAACAAAAGTAGTTTCACAGGCAAAATTACTTTCACCTACTGCCCTCACAACTCAGTCTAGTAAGGCCACCTATATGAAAAGGAACTTGAAATACATCAGGTAAATTTGAGACAAAGAAATACTATATGGTATATGGTTTTAGGCCCATTGTTTCCATATCCTTTTAAAATGGCAATATAAGTAATGGATCACCACCTCACAACAGCAACACTGTTACAGCAGGCAATGAGAAATAACTGAAAAGCACCTAACAGGCAGACTTGTTAAATATTCAGAAACAAATTCGGCAATAATTACAGAAAACCACTATGAAGAACAGGAATAGTTACTTGATAGAAGCTTGAGGGAAGAGGAGAAAAGGATGGGGAAAACAGTTCTTGTGCTAGACTAATTTTTTCAAGTTTTTCCAGTAGTATTATAAAAAAAGAAGCTATACACCTTCAACTTCATGTGAAAGTGCATTAAAAAACTTCAAAGTAGTGAAGAGTAGCTGCTCAAAAGCTGGGAATGCTGCTTTCTGGAGCTTGTTTAGACATAGATTTATTTTCACTTCACTTGTGGTAAAAAGGGAGCATTCAATGAGCTAATTGTGTCTCCACGTCAGAATAAAATCAAAGAAACAAGTCTACCTCACATCCTTAGAGAGGTCCCTTGCAACAGTCCAGGCTGAGGGAAAACCTACAGTACAGACTGCCTCAGTCACATTGCAAATAGCTGAACTTTATACAAGGTCCTTCCAACATGCAAAACACCCCCAAAACAATGGAGTATTTTCAATCCTAGCTTCTCTTTGAGCTTCCTAGGCTACAAGAATAAAAAAGATTTAAGGCTTATTAGAAAGAACAACTTTACCACTGCTTCCTCCACACATGAGTTACTTTCCAGGCTTCTGCTCCCTGTGCTTGGGTCAGTGGCCAACCAGTCATTCACTTGAGCAATACCAAAGCTTCACAAGAAAGAGGAGAAACTAGTGACAACATTTGAATTACAGCCTTCAACATGTTTCTCCCACTTCCACCTATGATGATGATCTTGAACACTAGTAGGCTGTCGGCCACCTTGGAAAGAACTTCTGCAGCCCTGTAAGCTTTCCAGGTCCTGGAAGCAGTTAAATCTCCAGTACAATGTTAAGAGAGACAGAAAAGGTGACTTGGCTCACTGCAGAACCTGAATGGTCCAGCTTTCTCTACTGATTTTGTAGGTGAAGGATCTAGCCAATGTAAACTGCTCAGTCTCTATGCATTGGAAAAAAGTCCACAGCCAAATGTTATAGCAAGAGCCATTTCAAAAGCAATGAACAACAGATACTGTGACTTCAGCTGAGGGGCCATGACAACTAACTGCTGTGGAAGAACACACCACAGCTTCATTACCCTCCACTGAAGATGGAAGTTTCTCCAAACCATCATTTCGTTGAGTCCTTTACAGACAGTGCCCAATATCTGCAGTTCTTCCCATAGCGCACAATTAAACATCTCCATCAAATTTACAAAAAAAAAAATGCTTTTCTAACACAAACTTTCTAGTTTTCTTACAGTATGTAACCAGCCATTTCCTGTAGGAGAATTCTCACTTCTTCCTACAGGGAAGGATAAAAGTAATTCAGTATGAAGACACAACACCACCATGCAAATCACTTCAAGATATGCTCATACCTCCATTCCAGATACAACATTTGCTGAATCCAATGGTCTTTTCTTCCTTGGTCCAATGGCTGCCAAAGCTGTGAGGTTGGCTTCTCTTTGTTGCATTTGTGCTAACTCCAATTGTTGCATCTAATTTAAAAAGAAAACACCTTTGTTAATTATGACAAACAATATCCTAAAAAGGTCTTGGTTCTCTTTACAGGAGCTTCACACAGCTCTGCACTCCCTACTGAGACAATGTATTTCACTGAATCTTTTCCTATCCTTCCAGACACTTTTCATATATTCTAATACTCACTCATACTTAGAGCCTTGGAACACTAATGACCCTACAGACAACACTGTGTAGAAGTAACACTTTTTATGGAGACCACACTGTAGTGTCTAGGTAGCTTCAACAGAAGCCTTGCTCCTGCTTCCTCAGCTCATAAGCATTGCCATTTCTAATTAAGAGAAAATATTGACCAGAACTGGCTTACGAGGTTGTATTAGTACTAAAAGTAGAAGTTGCCAAGTTCTGTGAGCCGAATGTATTCTTTATTCAGAATCTTAATTAATGACTGCACAAGCAAGACATTCAATTTTTTCAGGAGTAGTACCTGAACCCAGCACTCAGTATTGCCACTCGGAAACATCATTCAACTGAAGAGGATGCTGTCAGTTTACTGAAATTCTTTCTGTTCCCTGTACATATATGAATCTTCAGGCACCTCTGAAGCAAGTTAGACATATACTGCTGTATTTATTTTCACTCACCTCCAAAAACTGTTCAACACAAAAAAAATCCTTGGAAACAACCTCTGCTTGGGTTAGATAAATTTGAGACAGGAGAGAAACCAATAGTTGAGACAATCAAAGAAAAAAAGGGAAAATATTTATCTCTGCATTTCAAAGTACATAGCACTTCATTCTGTTCAGTAAGTATAGATGCCAGCTGCTCTGGAGCTCAACCCAGTCAGGTCTGCTGGTAGGCTGATGACCTTGGATTGGCCACCTTGCCAATGCAACCATGCTGGTTTCAGACCCAACAGCTGTCCCACTTGGAGCATGGATGAGCATGGGGAGAGCTCCTTTTTCTCTGGAGGGAAAGAAGACTTTTCTATTTACTCAACTTGAGTTTGTCCTTAAATACAAACCTCTGGATTTGATGTTAACCCTTAGATGATCTGATGTGCAAACTAGACCAGCTCCTTAGCCTGTGCTCTCCTCACTCTCAGGACTTACAAAACTGCTTGGATGCAAACCCTTTGCCTGCCTGTATGTGCATTATTTTTAAAGAAAGTACAGCCATATTACAGTAGCAAAGCATCTAACTCTCTTCACTTCCTCCTCTCCAGCCCCCCCACTCATAAGAAGTTAATTAATTAGAATTCCTCATCCAGTCAGTACAGATATTTTGCTTACTAAGCTTGCAATGCACTAAGT
The DNA here is from genome assembly GCA_038090715.1 of Florisuga fusca. Classification (NCBI taxonomy): domain Eukaryota; kingdom Metazoa; phylum Chordata; class Aves; order Apodiformes; family Trochilidae; genus Florisuga; species Florisuga fusca. The sequence continues at coordinate 20,434,195 of JAAWXA010000005.1, forward strand.
TTTTTCTTGCTTTTCAGCTCTCAGAGATCCCACTTAGTAAGAACTGAGCTTGTACCATCTACATGGCAGTATTCCCCCACTTGTTACTACTTAATAAAGAAGAATAAGGTAATAGTGTGTGGGGTGTGTGCGTGTTGGGAAGGAGGGCTGCTTAGTTGGGTGGATTTTTTCACAAGTCTTATTTTACTTCAGATAGGTAAACATGTTCTTACTTTAGTGATGCTGGTAGCTCCACATCAAGTATTTATTGCAGCAGCCAGGCTACTGAAAGAAAAATGGTGTTTCAGTGGAGATTCTTAAAAAGACATCCTGCCCTGGAAGGTGCCGAGTACAAACATGGTTTTTCAGCAGAAATCAGGACATGCAAGACTTTGACATACACACATTGAGAACAATTGTTTTCTGGGATTTGATGTGGTTGGGATTTTTTGTTGGGTTTTTTTGTTGGTTGGTTGGTTGTTTTTGAAGATGAGACAAATGCGTCAGTTATGAAAAAAAAAAATATTTGAGTCAGCTTTGATCACGCATTGTGTAGGTTTTTGCTTACAGAAAAGCAGTTGTACTTCCTCAGTGCTAAATACCATCATTCAATAACCAGAGAGACACTATTCTTCCTCTTGTGTGCATTGTAAACACTCAACCTTATTTATCAGAATTCACTCAGTTCTGAATGGAGACTTGTTTGTTTTAGAGAGACAGTAATATTTTATGTCCCTTAAACATGAAAATTACCAGTGTTCTGCAATGGCTTGAAGTTACCTCCAGCCAGCCTACTTGCAGAGGGAAGATAAACTTCCCTTTATTCTCAGTCTTAATGGTGTATGCTTAGACTCAAACATGTTGCAACCAATCAGGGACAGGGGGGGGTGAAATAAGACTAAAAGTGAAAAATTAACTTGAAAGTTCACAAACACCATGAAACACTGACACTTAGAAAATATTTTTATGCGACAACTTCATCGCTTCCCAAAATAATCAGAAGCAAATAAGCACAGAGATTCTTTGGTGGGGGCACATGCTGACTTACTTCCTGCCTCAGCTGCCCAGGCCTCCAACACCTGGAGCAGCTCCTATTTACAGGCAGCTCCAGAGCATCCCTGTAGCAGTAACACCTTCCAGCTAGCAATGCAGTTCTGTCCTCATGGTGGTCACGTGTGAAACAGAAGTTTATTTGTGAGAAGAAGAGACACTACAACATGCCATGAACATGGCATCCCTCTGGGGGCACATTAAATTCCAAAAGGCTCCAGTGGTAAAAAAAACCAGAAGGGGAAAGATGATTTGCTTTACTTTTAAGAATCATTACACTTAAAACAAGAAGGATTTTTAAAACCCTTTAAAACCCAAACAAACCAAATGCCTTTACTAGCCTGACCATGTGCCTTCATTCCCAGCAGCCATACAAAAACATAGCTTTCCTCTCCCTCAACCCTACAAAACACATCCAAACCAGCTTCACCACAGTTAGATGTGAAAAAGCAGGTGCCTGGTGAACATTTGATCATTGGCTTGAAGCAGAATTGAAATAAGACCCCCTCTACTTTTTAAAGCTGATGCTGATGGTAAAGCTGTGATAAAGACCAAGGACAAGAGGCAGAGCTATGAATTAATAATGAGAGGGCTTTGGGTCAGTATCGGGAAGAAATTCTTCAGTGTGAGGGTAGTGAGACAGTGGCAAAGGTTACCCAGGGAAGTTGTGGATGCCTCATCCCTGGGAGTGTTCAAGACCAGGTTGGATGGGGCTGTTTAGTGGGTGGTGCCCCTAAGCGTGTCAGAGTGGTTGGAACTAGATTGTCTTTAAAGGTCCCTTCCAACCCAAAACCACCCAGTACAGGGTGGAGGGGACTGGGTGTGTGGAGTGCCTCTTGGTGGATTACCAGGATGATGCTCTGGCTGAGGACTGGGTAGCACCTGGGCACCATAACTCCTTTATCCCACACAATTCAAGCTGACAAAGCATACTGTCAACAGAGATGCTCCCCAGAGGACAGCACTGCTGCTGGAGGACAGCACTGGCAGAAAACCCACTGCTGCAAAGGACAAGATAACACTTGGTGGATGGTATGAAATGATGTGCTTTCTAGAGACAGAATTGATGCATTATTGACCAGGCAATTCCCAAGAAAATGCCAGAAATGCAGCCATTACCATTACCTACTCTTCTCAATACATTTCCACCTACTACACAGTCAAACGATTTTTCAAATCAGGCAGAATCGCACCAGGGTTTTGGAGCAAAAGAAAAAAGAGAAATCATAGTCTCTTTTCATGCTAGACATCTTGGGGATTTTTCTGAGAACATAATTAAGACAAATGAATTTAAACACTCAATCTCCATAATGGACTCAACAGATCCCCATTAAGTGTTACGGGCAGGCATCCAAACTACCCCGCTGAAGCCAGCAAAATCATCTTTTCATCAAGTTCTGTTGCATTAAAAAGCATGAGATTAAATGTCCAAACATTGTGTGAGCAGTTAAAAGCACAGTATAAGGAGAAGACAGGCAGATAACATCAAGGGATACCCGAGGATACTGGCTGGCTAACTACTGCTGGATTTTGCTAAACAAGATTAGGAAAGAACAAGAGGCAACTATGTTGAGTCAAATCTTTCTTTAACAGACAGTTTTGTAGCACACAAACTAGGGTAGAAAAATGACTGCAGCAAAGTGAAATGTCCTATATACACTTCATTAAAATATAACACAGAAAAGCTGCATCTAGTAACTGTTTCTCTTCTGGGAGCCAGCTTTACTAACATTAGTGTCTCTGACTAGAATAGGATATAAATAGGAACTGTCATACTCATGTTTGTATATTGAAAATAGGTTGTTTTTTTTCCTCCTGAAGACAGAAGTGTATAATGGCAATTCAAGAGGAGCAGGGGGAACCTGCGTCACGCATCAGACCCACAAATGAGCAGGTTTGCCCTCAACCTGACCTACTTCATCTGCTGAAAGATGCTGCTGTTCACCACAACAGAAAACTACAACACATGTCCTGCACAAAATTTATTCCCCAAGAAAAGCACTGAGAGGGGACAGTCCCCGGGCAAGAGGCAAATGAATGTTCATGCTCCTTCTTCCCCCCCTTCCAATTTTTACCTATGCTCAGAATAGCAGTACTAAGAGTTCTAAAATCCTGTATATGAAGATCAAATTGCTCTGAAAACTTCTCAAAACTTGTAAAATATTCTTTGTTGCTGTTGGCTTTTTTAATAATAAAAATAGGGTTTAAAGTCTGGTCTGGCAGCAAGCAGGAATCTCTAGGGTGACACAATAACCATTTAGGTTAATCTGACCTGCAGCACAAATCAAGAAGTAAGGTATATTTTAAAGTCCTCCCTCATAGTGAAATGGCATTTGCAGCCTGGCTGTAATCACACAAAATGAAAGGTTTTAAAATTGACCTCTCTGTTCTTCACTCAATCCTCTACTGAGAAAAATATTTCTTTTCCCGTTCACAGAAATTCTCTCTCACTTATGTCTCATACTCCGCATCTCAGAAAACATGCAAAATCTATTTCCACTACCACACCAATGACTTTTTTGCGTCATTTTAATATTAAAAAATAAATTTCAAGCTGCATAAGATGAGCAGTACTTCAGCTACGAGATGCTGAGACTATTTTTAAAGCAATACTGCAAGTTGGTCCCAAACCCTTTCACTTATGAAGTACATGATATATGGTTGATGAATTATTTGAGCTCTGATACCACTGAATTACACAAATCTTGCAAGGTTTTCCTTAAGCACTGAAACAAAGTTAACCTCTGAAACACAAATGAAGAAAAGAAAGAGTATACTCTACTACAAATAGAGTCAACTAATTCATACCAGCTAATCCATGATATGTACAGCACCAGGTGAGTGTATCACCAAAGGGGGAAAGGAAGAGCTACCCAGGATGACATGTTCACATTTTAATAGGAGTAGCAAACCCACTCACGTTTGGTCACAAAGTCCCCAAAGCAGAACACTGCAATTGCTATAAGCTTTTACAGAAGACAAAGAACATGAAACCTTTACTCTCGAGATAATCAAAAGGAGTTTTAGCAGGGAAGATTCCTCTAAAAGTAGAGACAAGAAATTCAGCATCTGTAGGGGCTCAAAGAGCAGTAACAGGATCAAGGGTAAAGTAAAGCCAAGCATGTGGCACTTGTCCAGTATAGTGCTGGTGGATGACACCAATCTCAAGAAAAACTTCTGCAGAAGCTTCAATATGTACAGTACTAGGAAACAAATTAAGAGAGATTTCTCCATTTCTCAGATTTAAGTGCTAGGAATTTGTGTTTAGGAAAAAACCCAAAAATAGTCTTGGCACTGCAGTAATAAATAAATAGTCGTATGGATGTAAATGAGCTCAGAAGAAATGCTGGCAAGACAGATGGGGAAGCTAAACACCACAATTCTTTACTTGGTTATAATTAATATAAGGGAAAGACTGAAAAGTGTATGTACAAGGGTTTAATATAAAGCAAAAAGTGAGAATGTCACAACATATGACATTGTAGCTGACAGAAAATGAGACAGATTAAACAAATATTTAAAGTAAAAGAAGAACTGTCAGGAAAGGAAACCAGGGAAGGCTGAAGACAAGTTAATGTATGCCTAAGGGTTATGTGTGTTATCTAGCAATAAGTGCATCAGAAGTAATAAAAACCACTAAAGTAAATGAACAAGAATTCATATAAGACTTGCAGGGGTACAAAAACAAGCAATATAAGCATACAAAAGAGGCAGAAGCCCCCAACTCTTCAAGCTTCCACCATAAAGAAAACTATACAATAAATGATGAATATTCAAACTCTGTGTAAGTCAAAGCAACTGTGGACAAATATCAGCATTTACTTTTTTTACAAATTGCATCAGTGAAAAAGGAACCTGAACACCTAAGCAGGCCCTTATTACTGCCCATTACCATACATTTAAAAAAAATTAAATATCTCATCTGCTCTTTTCTTACACTCCTTCAAAACACCAAGATGAAATAAATTTGGTTCACTCTGCAGTTTGCTCAATAATCTAAACACTTGACAGGACTTCCATCCCTGACTTTCTGCAACACTCCTAACACACAGAATCTCTGATGATAGACCTTTTAGCTACAGGTAACAGTGTTCAATAATCATGCGCTTTTTTTTTTTCCCAAAACATGCAGAAGCAGGTAAGAAACTGTACAGAACAAAGATAATATAAATCAGATAATTAAACAAAAGCTCTCAGGATGTCACTGAGGGCTCAAAAAAAGGCAATTGATCATGAGGAGTTTTTACTTTGCTCGAAGCATCTTCTTTGCTTTTTTGAGAGGTTATGGTTAACTAGGGAGCTTCCTTTTCCCCTGCCACACGAGTGGTCTTAAAAAATTTGAACCATTAGGTTCAGAAGACTAAATACAGAAGCAGCACAAGAGGCATAGAGAAAAAAAAGGAAATAAACAGTTCGAAAATGTGGGTTGGAGATGATACAGAGAGCAGAAGACAAAGAATTAGGTTTACATTTACTTGTTATCCTACAATTTAAGATAAAATAAGTGAGAGGATGCATAAGTGACATAGGGGAAAAAACCCACTAATTTTTAAAAAAAGATACTATGAAACAACTACCTTAGTCATTACTACAAAGCACCCACAAACTCCCTGGAATCATACAGACTTTTTTTTTCTATGTTTTTGATGGGGTTTGTCTCCACAAAAAACCCAAACCAAGTGAAAAACCAACAACAAAAAACAACACAACAAACCCACAAACAAACAAGGGCTTGCTCCCAATCAGTTGATACTACAGGGTACTGAATTTTCTCAGCATATAATCTGTTGCTGTCTTGAGGTATCTGTCAAAACTGTAACAGTTAAATGCACACATGCATCAAGCAGGAAGGAACAAGGGACTGGGAAGACCTGTGCAGTCGCAAAAGAACAGAGATGGAAAGGGCAAGGAATGGGGCAAGCAATTCTGCAGTCCCTCACGGGCTTGCTCCACACCCTTCTTCTCCTAGTTCAGGACGTTCAGCTTTATCCACTATATAGATGCTGCAAGGTGCCACAAGTTGAGAACAGAAGATGAAGGTAGCTACTACAGAATAAGCAAAGACACCAGAATACTTGGTTCAGCTACTCAACCCCAAGCAACAATCTTGCACACATACAATCCAAGAAGTTTGCCCAGCCTCAGCCTTAGGCTTCCTGAAGCCATACTTCAATCACACTCCCTTTTGAAGCTGAGGCAGAAGTAAAAGACATCAGGGTTTATGGGGTTTTTTTATATTTACTGTACACACTGTTTAATAGCGACATTTTTACAGGTCTTCTGGGATACACTTTTCATATGGAATTCTTGTGCATTTGACAGTATCCTACACCTACTCAATTTAAGTAAGCTCATTCAGAGAAGGGAGGAAGCCAGAGAAACTGTAAATAAAGCTACAAGAATTGCATCAGAGTATTTTCTTTGTAATTGGAAGTATAGCCGAAAGTAGAACAGGAAATCGCAAAAAGCACCAAAAAGTTATGCTTTAAAAGTGCAAATATCAGGGACAATGCAAGGACTGAACCCTCTCAGCTTGAAGTGGCAGATAGGTTTGAATGAAAAGCAGGGATAAGTTACTCAGACTTTGGGAATGAAGTTGCAACAAAGAGCTGGCCCATGAGGTGTGCAAAGACAAAATTCTTGACTGCACAAAGGAGCAGCTTGGGGCAAGCCTTGCAGCTGCTTCACAAGGAATGTGCACGTTCTGTAGGTATTAAAATCTGCTGAAACAGGTGAAAGGGGAAAGTAAATAAAGACTTAATTCATAGCAAACTACATAGACTGAGAATATAGGAAAGTAAATGAATGACTTAGCACAGGGGAAGTTTGAGGCAAAAGGTCATGCAAAAAGGGATGAAAAGGTCACAGCAATTATGTATAGCCTTTTGGATAAAAGGATTCACTGCCGAGTCTCTGGATGTACTTCCAGCAATGTTAAGATGTTGCCTCCAGCTGCTGGATGACAGCACATCCTGGCTTCATAAGTATTCACTGTTAGCATGTAGACTACATTTTGGGAAACATTGCTTTAGAAAACACGCTCCAGTGACATTACCCTACACCCTCTCCCTTCTCCCAGGGGTCACCATCAACACAAAAAAACAGCTTTGAGGAAAAAAGACCCATATTAATTTTTATAGAACCTTAAGTGGATCAAATATGGCTTTCCAGTGGATATTCAAACAGAGTGGCCCAGAAAGGATCTAATTCGAGCAAACAGAGGTATCAAAATTCCCAAGCGTGGTTTCTTAGAGCTGGCTACACTCATAACAGATCAAGACAGACTATGGTGAGCCTTTTCAGGCTTTCATCCCAGTATAGACCATGCACTACCAGTTTTAGACTCTGCATATTTGTTGATTTTCTTTTGTTCTTACTCCAGCTTTACTCATGTCTGGTTTTTTGTTTTTGTTTTTTAAAATGCAAATGACCATTTATCTCCAAACTGCCAACAAAGTGCCAAAACTGGCCAGCTGCATTTGGGCTCATTTCCACTCAAGCTTGAGACGGTCTTGCAGGTAAGCAAACAGACCAGGTGGGTGCAGCACGTGAAGCCTGCAGAAGTTCTGGCTGCCTCATTCTCTGGAGAACAAAAGAGCAGGACAGAGGGCAAGGCAATACCAATACAAACATCTGCATCTTCCCAAGAGGCACATCTGCCTCCTCTTCTTTTGCTGAAGCAGTTGGAGACCATATCACTCTGAGAGGAGCACAGCATAAAGAAAATATGCATGCCAAGTGCCATGAAGGCTGTGAGAGTCTGGCACAAGGTAAAATGCACTGAAGGAGGTGAACTCAAGCACTGTGTGGAACACCAAACACTAAACTTAGACGCTTTCTCTGCTCTGTTGGCTCCTTTTTTGTATGCCTATTTGCCTCCTTTTAAAAGAGATCTCAATAAGAATACCAAGCAATCTAAAAAAAAGGAGAGTCTCAAAACACATAACTAACTTCTTTCTGATATCCGAATCACAGAGTATTATTCAAGATAGTACATATACTTTAAGATACCACACATTATTTTTCCGAGTAAAATAGAAAAAAAATTGTATAAACGAATTGCTCTGCAGCATTTTATTAAAAGAAAGATCCTCTAGAAACAGTCAGATGGTGCAGAGGTAAAGCCTCCCACACAACAAGACAACTTAGCATCACCCACTGGTTGTTGATCCTGGTGGCACTAGAGGCAAACTGGGAAGGGCTTTAGGGCAACGTTGTACTCAGAGTGTAAGCACGAAGAAAGAGTTCAAAGCAGAAAAAGAAAGAATTAAAAGATAGAGTAAAGCAAATTCCTTTTCTGTCTCTGTATTTTACAATTTCTTCTACTATGGTGCAAATCCAGAGCATTGATTCTAATACTATTTTACTGGATTTCCATTTGTTTTGCCTGGGCTCCTACATTAATCCAAACAATAAGGGTCTTTAAAGCATTCATAAATAACCTGCTGCTGCTGCTGGCACCTAGTAGCCAAGCACAGCAATGTTAAGCAACAACAAATTTCATAGTTCAAGAGGCACAGTTAAGGAGAAAGGTTGCTCAGAAAATCACTCTCATTTAGCACAAAGATCCTTAAAAATTGCATGAAATCAGTCAAGTAACTATAGAAACCAATTTCTTCAGCTCTGTATCACACGTCTCACACCTCAATTGTCTTTATTATCGTCTGCTGTCAGATCCTTAATCAGAAATGTGAACAGGCTTGATGATTTATTCAGCAGGGAAAAGAATCTGTAGGTCAAGTGAAAAATTTCACACACACATACACACACAACTTCAACCTTAGGTACTTTCATTTCATTCTGTTCCCAGTAGCTCTGGGGGCAACTCCAGTGAGATCCAATATTAAGGCTCAATTAAAATAAGCTCCAATTAGTGGAGCTTTTTTCTCTCAGGCTAGAAAAGTCAGGAAATGGATATTGGGAAATGTAAAAAGTCAGCTACTGAGAGGAGGCTGCAGACATAAATGAACTTATTTGTTGATTTCTACAGTTGCTATGCAGAGGCCTCTGGGAGTAAAAGCTTAACCAGTCTAAGCTATAAACTAAAACCCCTGCAGCTAAACATGAACTGTGTGAAACAAGGGCTCCATTCCAGAACAGAAAACTGCTGGGCCCAGAAAATTAAAAGCCAGAGGCGTTTTCCATTTAAAACTAAATCCCAGTACCGCCTCCCAGCCAAAGAATTATAAGCAGTATCAGATTTACAAAACGAACAATTACCCTGGAAAAATGTAGCCTATTGTACAGTCCCAGATGCTAAATCTCAAAGTTTCGGGGGTTTTTTTGTTTTGTTTTTTGTTGGGTTTTTTTGTTTTTAATCCCACATTATATTCCTACCAAGTGTACTGCTGCAGTTTACAAAGAGCCATTTCCAGACAGGACTGAAAGTATGAAAATAAAATGTTAAAAAAAAAGAGAGCTCATAATTCATTGACCTCATTTGAAGCGCTGCCCTTGCCTGTGGCAGTTCCTGTCCTTCCCCAAGGCCTCTGCAAATGGTATGCAGCAGCAAAATAAACCCTGACCTAATTGCCAGGACAGGGCTGCCAACCTTCTCTCAACACACAAAGGCAAGCATGGTAACTTGGTAACATGGTCCTACCTCTTTTGCTTTCTGCTTTAACCGCAGTTGCTCTGGATCTTCTTTATTGGAACGGCTCTACCAAAGGAAGAGGAAAAAGATTGAACAGAAATTACTGGCATCCAAACACCGTCGCATCCGTTAAATATTTAATAAATGACAATTTTCTCTGGTGATTGAAAGATATAGCTCGAGGGTTGAATGCCTCAATCCAGACTGGCTTCCCTCCCCCTCCACGTGCAAACACGCACGCACCCCCTCCACGTGCAAACACGCACGCACCCCACCACCACCCCCCCCTCATCTGGGCCGGCTGCCTCTGCTCTAGCCTGAAGCAAGATTAAGCTGAAAATGATGCTAACACTGTCAGTCAGGTCCAGTCTAGGCATGATGTTGTTCATGTCAGCAGCAGACACTTAAAAAGGATGGGAAGTGTAGGAAAGAAAGGGAGTCATACTCGTGCAAGTACAACACGATTCTTTCAACTCCAGATCAGGCTTCCACCCCAGGGGCTCCAGAATTCAGCTTGAAACAAAACAAAAACCCAACAAACAGAAGAGAAGAAATTCACATCTTACGGAGCAAGAGCTACTGATATTTATTTTTATTTTGCTCCTGCACTTGAAGGCAGGTAAGAGGGAGGAAAGGTACTTATTCAGCCCTAGCAGTGGCTCCATCAGGGGCTGTAGGTGCTGAGGTACCAGCTCCAAGGCTCGCCCTCTGATCTAACTACAGAAAACAAACACATCTGGCAGGTTAATGGATCTCACCAAGCTCCAGCTTGAACAAGTAGAACAAACCCATATTTTCAAACAGTGCCATGCACAGATATGGAGAAAGACATACCAATTTCAGAGCCAGAAACAGACCCAGGAAGGACCTTTATGGCTATATGATTTTTAAATTTTTTTTATTTTTCCCCCAGTTGGACAAATCTAAAAAAAGACCACTAACCACACATTTCAAAGAATTACTGTGATTTTTTCAAATAATACCAAAATATAAAATCCTTTTCTGTAAAGCCAAAGATATCCTAAACATTATAGTTTTCCTGTTACAAGGTTAATGGTTACTACACTTCAAGCACAAAGAGGATAAACCTAAAGATGCTCAGCAGTCTAAAGTATTTCACCACTTCCCTGGAAAATAAGAAGTGCAGTTCTTACCTTGGCTGCTCGAAGCAACATTTCACGTTCCTCCTCATCCTTTCTCTGCTTTTCTAGGTGATCAAGCTTTTCAAGAAATCTCAGCTGTGCTCTGGTGTCACTACATACGACATAGTTATCACTCCCCTGGAAAGAGAAGTTTGTTATAGAAAACCAGGCTTTTATACACACCATTAAAGCTAATAAATCCAATGGGAACAATCTGAACAGAACAATGCTATTTTTTGAAAGCTGAAGTGTGTGTGATGTTTCTTAGCATCTGTGACTAGTAAGAGGTTATTGCAAAAGTGACATTAGCAACATCTAGGTCCATTGTTTATTGACTATAATAACAAAAAAGTTTTCAACTTTAAAGGCTAAAATTTCATTTTAAACAGCAATATCATATTCAATAAATATATGTACAAAACTACCTCAGACATGTTAAGCAGAAAAAAAATAGAATTAAAAAAAAAACAAATGGTGAAGAATAAATAAAATTTGAGAATTTAAGTTTCTAATGTTTGGGAGTTGTGCTTTCAGATATTTAATCCAGAATTTGAAGTAAGCCTCACCTAATATTAAAAAAAAGAAAAAAAAAAAAGAAAAAAAAAAGAAAAAAAAAAAAAAAAAAAGTGATTTTAAATTGGTTATAATGAACCTTGGAAGGTGGGGAATATGAGATGATTAATTATATATGGTACATTAAAGCTTTGGGAATACATACTCCTGCCTCAGTGGGTGCTCTCAACTCATACAATAGGTTATGTTGAAAGGTGATCTGTGCCAGTCATCTGGTCCAGCCCCTTGTGAAAAGCTGGGCCAGTGAATACTAATGACAAATTCCAACACTAACTGAACTCAAACAAGACTACAGGCCTTTTGGGCTAAAAAAAAAATGCAATCAGAAGTTTATTTTTCCTACTGCTTTTGCCCTCACTGGAAAGTCTGAGTGAGTTTAGTTTTACTTTGCCTAGATAGAAAAAAAGACAGAAAGGAAAATAATCTAAAATGAGGTCAACTGGCAGTGAGAAGTTTGGGTTTAGTATTCGGCTCTTCCAAATACATGTTATTTCAGCCATGCACTGGCCAAAAGAGCATTAGACAAAACAAGGCAGAGACCATTCTGTGAGGTATGTCTTAGCCACCTGTTTGTACCACTCTATAACACATGCCCTAGTGTTCTCTTCTGTCTCTGTTACTTTGTGAACTTGTCTTTTCTTGAGAAATTTATCCTTGGGTTTTTACCAGCTAAACACACTATTTATTTCCAGCAACCCCTTTCTTTCACCCTATCCCATCTCACACTTCAATGAAGTAACCTTGACACACAGCTGATCTGGAACAGGCACAGACATTTTATATATACAGCCTACTGTGGGCAAGGATGTATTTTACATATAGGAACTATCTGTGACTTCAGTTGCTAGTTTTTTATTTTCAAACACACTATACACAGGCTGTTCTTCTCACACCCAGTCATACACTTTTAAAAAAGTTGGAAGGAAAGTAAATGTCTTCTTGTGAAGCATTGTCACTTCCCAATCTGAATTCTCACAACCCAGACAGAGCATGAAATCAATCCCCCTTCTGGAATTAAGTTTGCTCTTCAGTGAGCCACAACATTGTCATGCAGCTCATTGTGGCTCAGAACAGATCAAGTGTTGCAACCAAGCAGATTGTCTTTCCAAAGTGGAGTCTGTGGCTCTGCAAAGAAGCCCAACAAACTTCTCCCCCTTCTTTTGTCACTGCTCAAGATGTTTTTTTTTTAACTGCTCCCCACAACATATATACTACTTTGAGTCACTCAGTGCATTAGTACAATTGTTTTTGAAGCAGCAGTTTATAATAATCCACCATTATGCCACAATCCTTTTAAAGGGTCAAAGAAGAAGGCCCTATTACCAGAAGATTTTTTTCCCCAAAGTTTAGAAGTGTTTAGCTTTGGAATGCCCAAGGTCAGTGTTAGATATTGCATTTTAAAGCCACATCAAAGACCCTGTGCCTATAAGAAATGCAAACCTCTCAGTCAGAAGCAGCCAAATGCACTACCATGAGCTTATATGGGATAAGAAATGGAAGGAAGAGGAAAACTTGGAGTTATATTTTGTTCTACTCAATGAAGTTTCTCTCTGATCATTTAGCAGTGAATTATTTTGACAAAAGACATTGTAACGTATATATCTTTCTGTAACTTGTAACCATAACTATTATGATGAAGCAAGATGGAATCAGTTTTTGCTCATTTAACAGTTTAACTTCCTCACTTAAAGCCAAGCTGACCCCAGCCACAACAGTGAAATTGCAACAAAACTAAAGTTACAAGTCTAATCAAGAACAAAATTTAACTTGGTGATAAGGCACATAACAACAGTATGGTTAGATTTGTATGCTTCAAAGCTGAACTTGTATCTGACAGCTAAGAAGGTGTTTTTACATTAACTGAGCTAATTTTAACCCAAGAAGCTATTGTTCTCACTCAATGGTATCACATTAGTGTACTTATACAATCTTGTTATGAAATTCATGCCTCCCCACTTTTTTTCCTTCAAGAGACATATACACACTCAAGATTTCTCCACAGATGCACTCCAAAACACAGCCAGTTCCTACTGAAATTTTGACGTATACACCTATGTGAAACATGCAGCATTGAAGCAAAGCATTCCCATGTATGCCTTTAGTGAGAAGAGAGCTGGCAACACATTCAGGAAAGGCTCTGGATAATTCCCCAAAATATGTGGAACCCATACTGCACACTGCTACCTATCAACAGCCTAAAGGGAATAAAGGACTGAGAAAGCACTGTGAGAGATGGAATACAGGGCTGTGTGAGCATGTGTGTGTCTGTGTGTGTATATACATATAAAATAAATACATACAGAGCTCCAAACCCCTCTAGTGTTCTGGTCTTGAATCTCTAAAACCCTGACAGCATCTCTCATAATAATACTGCTCACAAATGTAGTGCTATAGGACACTCCTCTGCAGTGTAATATCATCTTAATGAAAGAGGGTACCTGTGCCCCTCTAGGATTATTACGCCCATTACTTTTTTTTTGTTTTTTTATTTGCCTTGTTTTTGAGAAAAGAGGAAAAGAAAGAAAGCTTATTGCAGTCCTACAATTTTATCATTGCTTCTGGCATCAATCAAACAAAAACCAATCAGTCTCTCTGTTGCTTTAGTTCAAGTTTCAAAGAAAGCAGCCCCATCAAGCTCACTGTACAAAAATATGGCCTTGTGTCCTTGATGGCTGAAAGCCACTAGGACCTATTGGTTCTTCAAGACTTCAGCTTCCACTCCACTTTTGCTCATGAGCAATACTGGATCTCACACTTTAGAGACACAACACAGAACATGTGCAGATTACTAACAATTTCTCATTAAAAAAGTTCTTTATACTTTTTTTTTTAATACTGATTTTTTTTTTCTACTGCATGTTCTGCTGGCAAGGAACAGCATACTCCAACTGCTCCAGACATCACTATAAATAATTGGAAGTTTCCAAATAGTTCCTGCTCTTTACTATTACTTCTCCAGTGCTTAAAAGCCTATAAATAGTAAGGAGTTACAAAAGTAACTCGTATCCCATCAGTTAGTTTCTCATTGAATTTCTTTATATTTAAAAGGTAAAAAAAAACCAAAAACACACACACAAAAAAACAAAAAAACAACAACAAAAAAAAACAAAAACCAAACAAACAAAAAAAACCCACAAAAAAAACAAAAACACAAACCCAAAACAATCAACCTAAACAAATGAGCTTAAGAGTCAACAGATACATCTGCTTCTAACTTCCAACTTTTTTCAGTACCAAGTTTTTTCAGAAAAAAGGACTAATATCTTATTATGGAAAGACAAAATAAAAAAGCTTCGAAGATCTATTTGGGTCACTTGTTGCTTCCCAGTTATACCACACAACCATCTTAAGGGATAACGGATCACTGGAACCCAATACAGTTTCTACTGAATGGAACTAATACAGGAAGGATGGGAAAGAAACTTAAATAGCAATGGTGGAAATAAATTTCCACATCACAGTGGATGTGGATTTCCAGATCACAGTGGATCTCTGCTTTCACATGGAGCACTTTCTAAAAAAAAAAAAAGTTATCCTCAATTCAGTTTCTCAAGGCTTTTTACTGAGACAATACTGCAGTTCCACCAACAGTAAGTGAATAAAGCAAAGAGGCTCCAAAATCAACCCAGCCACCAGGAGCATTAAAAAAATAGCTTCATATTTACCATCCAGGACAGATTTTGTATAAGAGCCACCACTTCTATGTAAGAGGAGAAACACATGCATTTACTCTTATACTTGGTTTTAAGAGCACTTATCCGACAAGTCAAATGGAAAATGTAAAGAACATTTAGAGGCTTTAACCAGTTAAAACCAGCCTTTGGTAAATAGCGAAAATGCACATGTTGCATGTGATGTGCCTACACTTGGAAGAGGTTTACCTTAAAGGCTGCAAAGCGGGAAAACTTTGGTGCAAAACTTGCTTAATGGTCTCCTTTACCTTGTGGGTTGATACCCTGTGCTGAGCAATTACAGTCAGTTTTTCCAGGAGACCTCGTAATCTCTCCTGTGTAGCGTGGGAGATCAAGTTCACAACATCAGAGTTAAGTTCCATAATGTCATGCCTTTTACCTGTGGAAGCAGAGAAAATCCATTACATGTTTTAGTAGTAGCTGATAATTGAAATAATTAGCACAGCAGGTATTCTGTTCCCCCTGGAAGTCATACCCATTATGAATAAAGGTTTGGAGATTATGATTTTCCTGGTAAAGTCAAAACTTCAAAGATCTTAGACATTACATTAATAAAACTTAGCCTGGAGCTTCAGAAAATATAGACATTGTTTCACTTAGCCTCCAGAACCACTCTCCTTGCAAGGTCATTTATAGGACAAAGTTAATAAGAACACAAATCAAGCCTCATGTTCGGGGAGGGGGAGAAGCGGTAGCTGTAGAAATTAGTGCCATATTCTGTTAATTCCAGTAATTAAAAAAAAAATAGAGAATTACATTTTGCCCTGCTTGACACTGTGCTTGTTAACAACTCATGACATTTATTCGATGAGCAGGGATGGTTTCTGCAGCACACTCCAGGCACATGGGATCCTCTCACCTGCCTCAACCAGCCGGCACGGGGCAGACAGGCCCAACCATCCCACGGCAGCAGCTCGGACAGCACGGCCGGGGTCATCATGCCATCACCTTCAACCTTTCCTCCAGGGCTGCCCCTGCCTCTCTGCATTTCAGCAGCTGTGACCGAGGCTGGCGACAGCTCCCAGCAAAGCTGTCCCAGCCCCGTGCCCATGGCTGGGCATCACCTCTGACACCTTCTCGCGGCTGCAGGCTGCCGACGGAGAAGCCTTCCTGTGGTTGACAACATCAATCACTCAGTGCAACTCCATCAAGACACCTGGATGGCAGAACTTCTCCCTGGTAGGCACAGCAGGCAGCAGTTTCACACGCCTCATACACCATACCCCTCAGAAGTGCTCTTCCTTGCCTCTCGCTGCATTTAACAGCAGCTGTAATGCTTTATGATGCAACATACAGCACGCCTTCAAAACCCATTTCAGAATTTATTGGCAAGTGGAGTGTTATGAATGGATAAAGAGTACACTGTAAAAACCAAACCAAACCAAACCTAATCACCTATTTCATTCTTCTTTGCTATTCTAGCTGAAAATTAATAAAAATCTCGCAAGACAGGGAAAATCTACGATGTTTTCCCAGATACACTCAAAGTGTTCCTACTTTTTGGTCTTGGCCAGTAAGCACTGGCCTGGACCTTAGCCGAGTGCAAAGTGCATTTTGCTCAAGCACCTTTCAACGTTTCCTTAGCAGTTTCCCACTATACTATAACAATTCTGAAACATTAACCTAAAGACAAAAAAAACCCCACACCCTAAACCCAAAGACCTCCCTCCACACACACACTTCCTAAACCAGAGGGCTCATTTCAAGAGCAGAAGTGTTCATTTTCTGAATTGCTATACTCCCTGACAATACTCCTCTCCTTGCAAGCAAAGCACTTTTCATTTATGACATGAATTGATTAATAATAACATTGCCAGCCATGAATCAAGCCAGGCTGCTGTATTTTCCATCTTTCAATGGATTGTTTTCACACCTAAAACCAGACAAGTACTTTCTCTTTGTTTTTGCAGACCTCTGTTTTTCCTTATATCTTCTTCCCTGGGATGACTGGCTAACCCTCTTCTGAATTTTGAGAAAAGCTCCTAAGTACCAGTTTCAGTGTGTTCTTTCCCTTCTCCACGAGCAGCAGAGCACTCACACGTCACTCAGGGATGCCCTGTGCAACTCAGACAGCACAGCTGGCTACCTGGCATGAGATGTATTGAGGCAGCAGATAGCATTTGCAGGTTACACACTCCTCACAGTCTAGCTGCTTAGCTTGGGCTAAGAACAAGCTGTGTGTAGAAAGGCTTTGCAATTGTGTAGTTAAACCACTGTGACAGAATTATGACTGTGCATACGAAGTGCAGGCTTTTCTGAATACTCAGCTGTAAAACTCACTGTTCCAGTATGGCAAGCTACCAGGCAGAGAGAAGGAGCAGGGAGTTGAGCAACATTCATGCAGTTTGCTGTAGACAGCAATGGTACCAATCAGTGTGGTGCTATACCCATGCACACTCCCTGCTCTGACATACTAACACAACATTGCTAAGCAACAGTTATTGTTTTGCTTGGAAACTAACAGCTGAGATGATACATACACTAAAAACTTCCTATTACAGTTCAGTCTCAGCCCTTCAACATACATTCCACAGTATTAGTCACGGATACTAACTGCTTTAATGTCTCTTTTGCATAAAATTAAGGATTTTGCCATAGAGAGAGTTACAAACAAAGCTCTGCCCTGTGCAGATTGGCAGCTTGAAACACCTTTCTGATCACATGGGCAGGATCTGAAATGCTGTACATGTATCTGAACAGGTTGAGGAATGATTAAGCTGTTGGGAGAGTCTGTGTAATGAATGGAGTTAGGAGCCGTGGAAATGGAAAAGCACACTTAGTTGTGCTACCATCTACATGCTTGTTACTTGTCCTGTTAACTTGAAAAGAAATCAAGCTGCTCAGCTCTCACAGGTAAAAAAGGCACCAATTTATTTTTTTCTGGTTGCACTTCAGACTATTTCAACATAAAAAGCCTTTTTAAAAAGTGGTTTTCTAGAAGGGGAAGTAAAAAAACAGTAAAGCTTGGTAAAAACACATGAATTAAGATGTCACATCTTAATAGTTCCAGCTCCTTCTTCAAAGACTGAAGGCTGGATGATCAAACAGGCAGAAAAATACTACATCCATACACATCTGTTAAATATGCTTTGTTCTCACCTATGCTCAAGATCTTCTTCTGAAGCACTTCTGAGGAGAGAAAGGGTTCATCTGCACAAGACTGGATCACTGTACCAATGAGCTCAGTGTTGGCTGCCAAAATGTAGGCTTTCTCCTCATTAAGATTGACCCCAGCCATAGAAGTCACATCATTTATCTCATCTTCATCCCTATTAAAGAGAAAAACAACATTTTACGTTTCATTCAGAACAGATACAAAGAAATAGACTATCAATAAAGAGCCACATTCAAGTATCCTGGAGCCTACCCCCATGCAAGACATGCTTAGGGTGGGGGTGGACAGGCACAGATGGCTCCTAGAGGCTTTCAAACTTTAGAGAAATGCTTATCAGTGTCAGCTTGACTAATGCCTCAGTTGCTAGACATACAAATCTTTTCCACTAAAACAAAACTTTGAACAAGTTCAGAAACCAAGGACTGAGGTAAACCTGGATTAGAAGTCCCAACAAGGCCCCCATCCTGCACCACTACTGACAGTCTGAAATTTGTTTTAAAACTCTAATACAGAAGATACAATCAAGTCTTGAATTAAGTTGAATACCAAGTTACTGAACTTACAAACAAGCTCATTTTCTGAGATGCCTACTGTACGAAATTACTATTACAGCACAAGGTCATTAGCATAAACTTGATCTTCACTTTTCTTTCAGTGAATTCCTTTAAAAAATAAGATACAAATACCCTTTGTCATTAGTATTCAGACCAACCAGACCTTGCCCTTTGAATCAATCCTACCACACAGTACTTATGCTCGTAGCTGGGAGGATGCTATCTATGCTTCTGAAGAACAACCTCAATAAGTTTCTGTGGCTGTGTATCTTTTAAAAACTTATAGAAAAAAGCCTGGTTAAGAAAAGTCTGGCCTTCCCCTACTTCTCCTGCCATTTGTTTGCATCCCCTCACAGCTAAGAATTTCTATGTGATTGGCTCAGGGGGAAGGAGACCAAACAGATTCCTATCCAGCTTCATACACAAGGTCTAACTAGACACAGCTTCCTGACCAGGCTTGCACCCAAAACCCTTCATGCTAAGAAAAGCATTAAACCCTAGGATTATCAGAATGGTTAAGTGACCCAAGTTACAATTCAAAGCTGAAGTCATGGATGCCAGAACAGCTTCCCTCCTTCCTCTTCACAAACAGCAACTGAGCAGTTCCAAGAGCACGCTCATGCTCTATCAGCCCAACAGAGAACCTGATCTTTCAAGAAGTGTGTAAATGAAGTTTCACTTCATGCTAACAGTGCTAACTGATCTTCACAAATACACTCTGGTTTTCTTAATGACCACTACAGAGATGTCTTTGCCAGTGGCAGAGACAAGAATCCCACCAAAGTGCAGGATCTGCTGATAAAGGAGATTTCAAAATCAGCACAACTAGGGCTAAGAGTATCATCCATCACAGGTATCAGAGCTGAAGATGCTGGAACCTGAAATCAGCATGATGGAAAAGTATAGAATGGTTTGGGTTGGAAGGGACCCTAAAGATCACCTAGTTCCAAGCCCCCCACCATGGCAAACCACACCTTCCACTAGACCAGGTTGCTCAAAGCCCCATCTAACCTGGCCTTGAACACTTCCAGGGAAGGGGCATCCTCAACTCCTATGGGCAGCCTCTTCCACTGGTCTCATCACCCTCTCAAGAGATTTTCTTCCTAATATGTAATCTAAATCTACACTCTTTCAGACACCCTTTTAAGTCCCTCCCCAGCTTTCCCATGGGGCCAGTTCTGGTACTGGAAGGCTGCTAGAAGGTCTCCCCAGAGCCTTCTTTCCTCCAGGCTGAACAGACCCAACTCTCACAGCTTCTCTTCACAGGAGAGGTGCTTAAGTCCCCTGATCATCTTCGTGGCCCTCCTCTGGACTCTCTGCAACAGCTCCATGTCCATCTCATGTTGGGGAGCTTCAGACCTGGACACAGTACCCTAGATGGGGGTTCATGAGAGTGGAGCAGAGGGGCACAATCACCTCCCTTGGCCTGCTGGCCACACTTGTTTTGATGCAGCCCAGGATATGGTTTGGTTTCTAGGCTGCAAGTGCACATTGCTGGCTCATGATGAACTTTTCATTAACCAATGCCCCCAAGTCCTTCTCCTCCAGACCACAGTCAGTCCATTCTCTGCTCAGGATTGCTCTGACCCAGATGCAGGACACTGCACTTGGCCTTGCTGAACTTCACATGGTTTCTCTCTCTCATACCTGCCAGCATCCCACTGGATGGCATCCCTCCAGCATAAACACTGCACCACACAGGTTGGTTCTGTGGGGAATCTTGCTTTGCATGCACTCAGTCCCACAGTCAATGTCTCCAATAAATCAGTTAAACAGAGACAGTCCCAGTGCTGACCCTTGAGGAGCACCACTCATCACTGGTGTCCACTTGGACACCAAGCCCTTGCCTGCAACTCTTTAAGTGCAACCAGCCAGCCAATTCCCTATGCACTGAGTAGGCCATCCACCAAGTCCATGTGTCTCCAATTTAGATACCAGGATGTTGTGCAGGGCAGTGTCAGATGCTTTGCAGAAGTCCGGGTACACAGAATCAATTGCTCTTCCCTTACCAACAAACACTGTAACCCTATCTTAGAAGGCCACCAAATTTGCCAGGCACTGTTTGCCCTTGGCCATGTAGGCTGTCACCAATGACCTCTTTATTTTCCATGTGCCTAAGAATAGTTTCCAGGAGGATCTGCTCCATGGTCTTGCTGGACACAGATGTGAGACTCACTGGCCTGTAGTTGCTCAAGTCTTCCCTTTTTCCTTTTTAAAAATGAGGGTTATGTTTCCCCTTTTCCAGTCAGAAGGAAGTTCCCTGGACTGCCACAAATATGATAGAAGTAAGGATGCCTGCACCTCAGGTACAACTGTATTGCATGCAGTTTCAGTAAGTGATTTTAGCTTTTACTCTGGCCACATACTCCAAATACTCAAGCAAGAAGGAGGTGAACTTCTATAGTATACATCTATCCACCTTTCTATATATACAAGTGTTGGTTCTCTAAAACCAGCCTTTATGAGATTACTATTTTCTTCAATATTTCCATGCACACAATCTCTCTTGTGAGTACACACATGCAAGAGCTTATATATAAGTATACATATGCATACGTCTATACATATGCATGGACATCTGCAATGTTTTGGAGGACCAGTGCCAACTAATTCACTGTGTGATATATTTGCCTTAACTCACTGAGTCACTAGCCTTGATGAAAGATTAATTTCCATCTATGAAAACACTGCTGCACTTACTTTACTTAATCCAAAGAAACTATCACTGCAACTCCTTTTAGCTAGTGCTCACTAAAGATTAACATAAGTTTCAAAAGCCATGTGAAGTTTTTACTTTTTACTATTCTTTTTTCCATGCTGTTCAAAATTGAACCATTTAAAGTAAAGTATCATGCACTTTGAGTAAGCTATAAAAACCACACAAAGTGATAAATTCAAAATATTCTTAAGTATACATGCAACTGTTTCTGCCAGAAATTAAACTTTCATTTTCAGCAATCCCTCTCTAAAGTCCCTCTTCTACACCCATTTTTTAATACTTTTTGTAGTTGATTGTGTAACACCCAGGAATCAACAAGAAAAACTCTCGCAGCTGTTTTAAGTCTTCATTAATTTATCAGGCTAAGAGGGAAAACAGAGAAGAGTTCTGAGCATTATTCTGCATGAAATCAGGTTTGACATTTATACTGAATATACTACTGGAAAAGAAGCTCCAACAATGCACATGCATCTCACACCTAGGGGCCTGGCTGAAAAGTGAGTCTGTGGCACCCTCTGGTGTTCCACCAAAGCACATGTCTTCTGAATTCATCTTTTACTCTATTTCATGCAACAGTCTAAGTGAAAATTAGACAGGCACGCTTAACCCAAACCTCCACAGACCATCACAGACAACTATGTGGGACAGAACAATTCCAGCACTCCTCACCACCACAGGGCAGGAGCAGCTACCCAGATGTTCTTACTTTTTCCAGAGTACTCTAGCATATACTTCAGACACATGTAAAGCAGTTTATAAAAATCTCAGTGCTTCTAAAAACAGACTGCCCATTACAATACATATCTTGGGGCAATCAAGTGCCAGAAATGTCCATGTTTAGCTGATATCTTCTCATTTCTGTCTTTTTTTAAGCAGGAGGTGGGGATTACCATTTTTTTAAAACCACTTATTTCAAGCAACGAAAACAGCTGATTTAAGAGCAGACAAGGTCAAATTGCAGCTTATCAAGTTCAGCTTAGAGAGTATTACATTCCCAAGTCCTAACCTAACCAAGTCGCACAATGGCAGGCAGGCATGATGACATATTGCAATGAGAAGCCACAGTCTGAAGTGTCGTATGTACAATCATCAATTACACGACATGCTCTCAACCCACTGAGAATCTTATGACAAGACCTGAAAGGGGGGTGTGGTACTTCTCTCTGCCTCACCCATGGCCAGCCAATTGATGGATCACAGGCCAAAGAACAGCTGTGCAGGGAGTAAAAGAAATCAGGACAGAAGAGAGCAAGGAACATTTGCTGCTCAGGCCAGATTAACACTATGTGGTGCTAGACCTGCTTGGAAAACACCAATATTTGACCTAGGGAAGCAAAAAGTTCAGATATGAACTGCTCATGTTCAGATATATGAAGATTTTCATATATACTTTTTTGATTTTAAAAGTTTTGTTATTTTAGTGAATAGGAGAAGCATCAGGGATGAATCCAAAGAGATACATCCTTCAGAGAAGAGACTTAGCAGAAAAACTGAAGGTGAGCTAGAGATTCCAAATCTGAATTCTCATGGACTTACACTACTTTGAAAATCATAATGCAAACAAAAAATCCATCTTGGATCACACTGTAGACAAGAGTTTTTCCTACACTAAGAACTTTTCAATTCATGGGAGGAATTCAAGGATTCAAACTTTCTCATGTAAGACAATTGATAGATTCCAATCAGAAGATCACACACACACAAAAAAATTATTTCCAGGCTGTTTTGTGGTCATGTGATTTGTTTTGTTGGGATTTTTAAACATTATGTTCATTAAGTGATTTTTTTCAAACATCACTACACAAAATTGCATCACAAATTATATTTTGAGGTATCTTTCATAAGAACTTGAGGGAGCTGAACAGAGCTATTGCTTTAACATCAGCTTTTTGTTTTAACTTTTGGCTACCAGAGTTCTAAGTGTTCAGTGTACACTGTACCTTATTGTAAATAACAACAGCTCTCTCAAAATCAGTGTGCACAAAACTAGAGCTTTCAAGATCTGAGAAGTCAACCGGTCAACAAGACAAAGCTGTAATGTTTGCTTTTATCCCTGGAAAAGTTACTTCAAGCTTGCCTTAAGGTCTTAAGACCAGTAATGCTTACAGCAGTCTGTACCTCTGTTTCAACATTTCAGAGATACAAAAAATTATTTCTGCTTTTGAAAAGCTGATCAATTAACAGACCTAAAAGCTTTAAGTATTTTTGTAATCTAAATGCCTAGAAAGTATGCTGGAAGCCGTGATTACAGGTGTAATCAAAGGCTTTCACCTCTACATACAGGAACAAGCTTATAAGAGGTGCT
Organism: Florisuga fusca; assembly: GCA_038090715.1. NCBI lineage: Eukaryota > Metazoa > Chordata > Aves > Apodiformes > Trochilidae > Florisuga > Florisuga fusca. The sequence goes on from JAAWXA010000005.1 coordinate 20,457,917, forward strand.
AATGAAAGATTTTGTAGTACAGCACTGAGCTTTAGACAGGTTACCAGTTAGTATGATCTACAGTCAGTACAACAAACAGTTCAATGCTATGTGGTGGTCTGTATAAACAGAAGAGCTTAGGAAGATCTTTTAGTACAAGATAACTTTGCTTTAAATCAGGTAACAGTACTTACAGAATGGGGATCAAAATGCCTCCTCTACAAGTGAAAAACTGATATATATTGATGCACACTGATTAGCCTCTTGTGGTGGCACAATGCAAATCCAGCCTCATCAGGACAGTTTTCTTATAATAATTAACATCTGCTAGAAGACCAAAAATTTTTAGGTTCTCCCTTGTCAATTAGTATTCTAACATGAAAACCACCTACCAAGTTTCTAAAGAAAGTTGCTTTTATCTGGGCTCTGTTCCCACCTCTATACTTGCCTTTCTTCCTTTTGTTCCTTCCTATAGTAAATGTCTGATAGTATTTATTTTTACCTGAAGGAGGTTGCTCCATTCTCTTTTATAGCTTTCTGAACAGAAGATGCTTGAAGCGACAGAATTTTATTTCCTGGCAAGGTAATTTGTTTCAGAATGGGACCTACAACAAAACACAGAACATACCATAGTATAAAGAAAAATGCTAAGACAACTGTTTAATCCATTCACACTTGTAGCAAAAACTACTGGACTCAACAACAACTAATTAGGTCCATTTGAAAACTCCTGGAGTCTTAGATTCTGCAGGTTCTGAATGGCCCCACAGACACCCTCTGTGCTGACCAGTGAACAGTTTTAGTGAAAAAGGTTACACCTGATGGACAACCACCTTATATTCCTATGACCTACCAACATACCAACAGCCCACACTCATTTCTATACCTCAGCAGCTCCCCCTTCTCCATTAAAGAGGTTCCACTGTACCTGCAGGGAAGTGGTTCGTTTGAACAAGTGTATTCAGAGGCATCCTTTTCTCCACAGATTTCTGTAGGGTGACTGTTGAGGGTTGTGGGGGTATGGATACTTGCTTTACAACTGCTCCTGAAGGTTGCTGGACTACCTGGAATTGGAATATTCAATATCAACAGAGAGAAGTAAACAGTATCAACATATTAATCCAGCCAGCAGCTAGGCTGACCATGCATGCATGTCTAGCTTTCATTTCTAACAGCATGCTCACAAAAAAAGGGTTTTTTTTGGTTTGTTTTTTTTTTACTTCATGACAAGAAACAAATCTTAACAACTGGTGGTGAGTTTTAAGCTCCAGCTCATTCAGCAAGCTCTGACATTTCACCCCTACTCTCTACTGATAACTGTATTATACAAGCTTCACCAGGTACTACATGATCCATTAAATGAAAAGGCTTTTCTCTGAGTCTTGCATAACAGATAAACAATTGAATATTGAGCCTGCCTGTCAACAAGTCCAAACAGGAAGGGATCACACACATCTAGTTAAAAAGAGAGAGCACCAAAACAAATTGAAGTCTTGCATTAAATCCTTTTCCTGTCAAGAATTAACAGTACACACTACAAAGTTACTAATGCATTTTTGGAGCCGTGACATTAATTGTAAAATGAGATGCTGAGTTTCAAACTGTCACTCAAAAGTACACTGAACAAATCAGTTAGCTGGAACATCAAGTTGCAACACCTACAGCAAGCAGAGCCTCTATAAAAAAACATCAGTATACTGCTGAAGGGTGAAAAGGAAGGGGGTTGATAATTTTGTTTAAAGAGGCTCTTGAAAGAAACAAAACCAGACAGCAGGAGGTCATCACAACATTGATCTACAAGCACAGCCCCAAAACACTAATTCTTCCTTTTTTGGGGTAGCTATTAAAATGCAAGAAAGTAATAAAATTGAAGCATCCCTAAAAGCCTCAATTCTAAGCCTCCTAGCTTGCAGGATGTGGGTTGCAGCTTCCAATACATCTTTTGGAAAATTCTTGATTATAACAACTTGAGTTTGAAGCCTACATTTTTAACAGCAGAAAGGTAATACATAGGAATCTGCAGGGTAAGGAAACCACTTTCTCTCCTCTACTTCTTTTATTCCAACTTCAGCAAGAGTGCTTGTACAGCAACATTGCACAAGTTTAATTAAAGACTTGATTATACTTCAGAAATTAGGCTCTTCCCTTCTGCCATCCAGCTTCGTATTTAACAGTAAACATCATCAGTGTGAGTATTATACTCACAGAAAAAAGGTACTTGGCATATCAAGAACTCCAGCCACACCCCAATTAATTTAATAACTAATAGCATCATAGTTTGGCAGAGCAGCAGTTAACACAGAACTGAACTAAAGGTGATGTTTGAGAACCAGGCAATGAAGAGGCAGTTCTTGAGAAGAATCAGAAGATCCTTATCTCCCAACTTTCCTTATGGAGAGGAAAGAGTCACAGAGTACAGGGGCTGAGTGCAGACAAGAGTCAAGGCTCACATGCAGCACTGCCTCACAACCCAGTACACAACCCACTGTTTGCTTCCATGTGTTCTTCTGAAAATACAATTTGATCTTTCTGAAAGATGCAGCTTCCATGGGCTGAAGGTTAAAAATTATGTTAACAGAATCGTTTCTGTGGTCAGATAATTACCGACCAGACTGGATAAACTACTCACAGGCTCTGCCAGCACCCACACTAACATGCACCTAGAAATCTTCCCCACCACCACTGAGAATGATGCACCATCTTCGGCATGAAAAACGATGAAATAGGAGAGGAGGAAACACAAGCATTCATGGTGAAGGTGTGTGTGAAGAAACAGAGATAGCCAAAGATAAACTAATGGCCTAGGAGGAGATTGGGAAGTAAATCAAGTAACCGAGGAGACTAGATCAACGAGAAGCAGAAAGGATGTGTTGGCAGGAAAGCTGATTTTGTGTTTGCTATTCTAGCTGCTAAACCAACAAATTCTGGAAGTCCTTGGGACTTGCAACACGGCAACAATCCCAGAAATTTTGACAAGGATCTGATGCCAGGAAGACACCTAGTGTCAGTAAGGAAGAGCTATTGACTCTTTTCTTAAAGTTAGCAGCACGAAGTAATAAAGGGACTGTCTCTTTGCATTAATTAGGTTGACAGAGACAGAGTAAAAAGCACCAACACTCTTGAGTTAAAAAAAAAACCAAACAAATCCAATGTAAGATTCAGGTGACACCACAGGGACAGCTGCCTGAGAGAGATTTTGATGAGCCTTACTTGAACCTATTTTGCACTCATAAAGCAGAAGCTTAGAGATCAGCAGTAAGGTATGATCACACACCACAAGCAGTAGGGCTTCAAGAAGAAAGCCTCCACCAGCTGAATGCAAAAGAATACATCCAGGACAAAAAAACCCAAACCAAACCAAAACAAACAAACTCTCTGCTCAAGAAAGCTCATCTCTGAGGGGACTCAAAATGAACAAGAGGTTGGAACAGCACAAGCATTTCACTCTGCTTCAACCACTAGCAATGTCCAGGAGTGGAATGACCAGCAATGTCCATCTCACTTCTCATTGAGGGACTATCCCACAAAATTCTTGCTCATTATGCTTAACTTGAAGTTGTAGTCTCACAGCAGCTCTCACCATTGGAAGTTGGTGACTGGTAACAAAAATTGTCATTTATTGTACTTTAACAAAGAGAGCAATTCTACTGCAAGACAAGGATGCTTTCCAAGATGAAACTTTTGTGTATGCCAATGCCCTTAAATGAGGCTGTGTTAAGGAAGCCTGTGAGGAGGAACCCTGTCCAACATGCAGTTCCCACTGCACAGGCATGGGATCAACCCAAAGAGCCTCCTTGAAGAACAGCCCCTTTGGTGTCCACCATACAAACCCAGAGTTTCAGTAATCATGCCCCAGGGAAGGCACTTACACACTACATGACCCTGGTAGCAATTTTGATAGGAAAACACTGCACTGCTGAACTCTTCAGCAGCACCAATGTTACATTGGAGCTGGCACATGAAAGTTTGCTTTACATTTCCAAGCACAAGACCTAAATTAGAAATGGGCAAGCAGAGGGAGTGTATGGCATAAGACAACCCTACAGGCTGGAAAGGGAAAGAAATTGCTGGCAGCATTGTATGGACAGATTTGCACAGCTGGCATGTGCTTCTTTTCAGATGGCAGCAGGATGCTTCTGTTTAGGGAGAGGAGGTCCAGATTTGTTTTCTTGTGGGAGGAAAACAGAACCCCTTGTCCTTTCAAGGAAATGCACAAGGGAGGCAGTAAAAGATGCAGCTGCTTCTACTAACTGGCTCTTCATGCTGCTAGGTTGCCTGAACAAACCCCAAGCTCCTGATATGGCTAAGCTGCAAAGTGGTCAACTCAGCTCTTCAACCACAAGACAAATTAAACAGACATTTTGAAGAGCGAGTACTTTAATCACTGTGCCTAGAATCTACCCAAGTGGGGATAAAAACACATTTTGTATGCAATTCAATGCTTGTAAGGCACAGAGAAGAAAAGCAATTGCAATGGGTTGCAAAGCACCAGTAGTGGAGGAGGCCAAAGTCACTTCTAGAGTTCACCAATATGATACTCAAGAAGTGTTTGGACTCCCTAGTGTGGAGTTAAGCTTCCTCATCTATTTGTACAGATGGTCAACCTTTCCCCTGGATTACATTGCTTGTTGTGTAGCCAACAAACTGCTCTCCAGCCTTTGTAAAATCTAAGAAACACTCATTTTCTTCTGGCTGGAATTTCAAATTTAGTCCTTAAAGACACTAAGGATATCAACTCATTTTCCAATTTGGCTTTAGCTATTACTATCAAAGACTGTTAGGACATATGTTTGATACCTGTTTTTAAAAACAAACCCACTGATAAAAAGACCCCTCCATGTATTTGAGTGCTTTGGTTTTTTTTAAGCAAGTCTAAACAAGTGAAAAGCTGTTACCATAAGCTCTTAAGTAGAATGCAGGATTCTTGGATTAAATCTACATTATGCACTTTGAGAGCCAGAAAAATAAAAGACATTTTAGAGGCCTGAATACTATTAAATCAGGTATACACAACAAACAAACTACAGAGGAAATCTGCATTAGATGCCCTATTCTACCTATGGAAATTAATCCAGCTTCACAGAAGTCTAACATTTTTCTTCTTTTTAAGAGCAAACCTTTATAAGTACCATTCAAGACTGGTACTTATAAATATCACCTGCCTGGACCTGTACAAAGCATTCAACACTCCCACATGACATTCTCATCTCTGAACTGGAACAATATGGATTTGATAGATGGACCATTCATTGGATAAGGAACTGGCTGAATGGTTGCAGAAAAAAGAGCTGTGATCAATGGCTCAGTGTCCAAATGGAGAGGTGTGATGAATGGTGTTCCTCAAGGGTTGGTACTAGGACCAGTGCTATTTAACATCTTTGTTGGTGACATGGGACAGTGGAATTGAGTACATGCTCAGCAAGTTTGCTGACAACACTGAGCTGTGTGGTGAAGTCAAGGTGCTGGAGGGCAGGGCTGGCATCCAGAGGGACCTTGACAGGCTTGAGAAGTGGGCTCATGTAAACTGCATGAAGTTCAAGAAAGCCAAGAGCAAGGTTCTGCTTCTGGGTCAAGACAATCCCATGCACAAATACAGGTTGGGAGGAGAAAGGATTGAGGGCAGCCCTGAGGAGAAGGACTTGGGGGTGATGGGGGACTAGAAACTTAACATGAGCCATCAATGTGCACTTGCAACCCAGAAAGGCAACTGTGTCCTGGGCTGTATCAAAAGCAGCATAGACAGACATTCAAGGGAGGTGATTCTCACCCTCTGCTCTGCTCTTGTGAGACCCCACCTGGAGTACTGTGTCCAGTTCTGGAGTCTACAACATAAGAAGGACATGGAGCTCCTGGAAAGTGTTAATAGGAGAGCTACTAAAATGCTCAGAAGGCTGGAGCACCTTCCCTATGAAGACAGAAGGAAGAAGTTGGGCTTGTTCCAAGATGACCTTATAATGACTTTGCAATATCTAAAGGGGGCCTACAAGAAAGCTGGGGGTAGGGCTTTTTGCACAGGTGTGTAGCAAGAGGACAAGGGGAAACAGTTTCAAACTTGATGAGGGGAGGTTTAGGTGTTAGACATTAGGAATAAATTCTTCAGTTTGAGGATGGTGAGATGCTGGAACAGGTTGCCCAAGGAAGCTGTAGATGCTTGCTCCCTGGAAGTGTTCAAGGCCAGGTTGGATGGGGCCTTGAGCAACCTGGTCTAGTGGAAGGTGTCCCTGCCCATGCAAGGGGGTTGGAACTAGGTGATCTTTAAGGTACCTGTCAGCCCAGCCATTCTATGATGCTAAGATCTGCAAAAGGGTGACTATTCTTTCAAAATACTTGAAAGCTTTATTTTCAGGTAGACCAGTCAGACAACATACTGCTTGGAACCTAAAACACCCATAAACCAAAACTAAGGTTATTTTGCAACACTGCTCTTCTGGGTACAACTGTGGTCCACAGTTTGAAGGTATTTAACATTAACATTAAAAGAAAGTTAATCTGTGCCAAGAAAAAAAAAAGTTAACACATTGCTTTTGAGGGCATAGTTTTAACAAGACATTATTCCTCCTGGATTTTGCTAGTTAATGAGGCCTGATGGAAAAATCTCACTTTTAGATTACTTCATAATTAGCATCTTTGTAAATCTGGAGGTCAGAACTCCACTCTGAAAATCTTCCTTGAGTTAGTTTGTACATTTCAGTTAACATATCACTAAACATCAACAAGTCATCTGTGTAAAGTACCCAGAGTATGAACTACCAAAGTTGAGAGCCTGGAATCCCTGGTGGCTAGCTGAGACACAGCCCTGGGAGGGTACCTAATAGGAATTAATGCATGCATTCCATCAGCAATTCCTGTTTCTTACACTACCATTTCCTGTCTTCTTTCAGATACCAACATAGCCTGGCTGCATGCATAGTTCAGGTCAGAATTCACATTCCCTCAGTTCTCAAGCTGTATATCCAGTCTGGTGGAACAGTGATCAGTAGTATGTCTTGCAAGAGACTTGAGCTTTATATTCACCTGTTCAGCACGGGCTTGATATCCCTATGACAAACTTAACTGATAAGTCACGACAGGTTAGCTGCTTCTGGTAATTCATGACAGAATAGCCTTGTATGTTAAAAAAGATAAGATCCAAACTGGTATTCTTTTTTAAAAATGGTTAAGAGTCACAGTAAAGAAGCCTGGTTACAGAGAATCAGAGAAATTCATCTTACCAACTGTTTCACTTTAACCACCTGCTGAGCACCCACCGACTGCGTAAGGATGGAGCTTGGCTGTGAGATTTTAATACTGACTGGGGCTCCAGTGGCTGGTTTCAGAGCCTGGAGAGGGTTTGCTGCTGAAGATGCTGCTGTAGAGACCAGCAGTGGCTTTGCAGACTGGAGAGAGGATGTTGCTGCTGCAGAGGTGAAGACTGGCTTGACAGTTCGGATAGCAGTCAGTCCCGACGTGGCTGTCATTGTGGTGAGAACAGAAGCTACAGGCTGAAGAGATGCTGTCACCACTGTGGAAGCAGCAACAGGCCTCACAGTCTGCAGAGAACCTGTTGCTGATGTACTGACAAGGACTGGTTTGATAACTGGAGAGGCTGTGGCTGTTACAGAGGCAGACGCTGGTTTTGTAACTGGAAGAGCGGCTGTTGCTACAGCTATCGAAGGAGCCTGTGCCACAGAGGTACAAGGAGAAACAGCTCCTGGTGCTGTAGCTGGCTGCTGCATACACTGCTGGATGAAGCTCTGAGGATTGGGCATTAACTGTCGTAAGGCAAGCATGCTTTTCTAGATAAAAAAAAAAAAAAAAAAAAAAAAAGGCAAAATATAACAAAGTATAACGCCAGCAAAACTTTTCTTCCTCATTTTCCAATTTATGTTTTTGTAAGACAATCAATTGATTATTCCAAACAAGTTTTGCTAGAATTCAGGCACCCTTAAACTGCTGATGATACTACCCAGTGAAGACCACAAGAATCACCAAAACAAGCCGAGCAAAGGTCAACAATCACCACTGCCTCACTGCACATAGCAAATCCCACCCATAGGGTAACTCACCAAATTGTGCTTTTGTTCAGATTTTTCAATTTGAAATTTGTGTTCTATAAAAAGGACCATTTACACTGTTCTACTACCTCAAAAAAAAAAATTGCTTTGCCAAAAAAACCTGCAATATTTTAACAGCTGTGTTTATTCCATGGAGCCTGCCTGACAGTGAACTACAAATTATCCAATAAAGTCAGAAAAAAGCTCTGAAGATATGAAACCTTCTATACCAATACAGCTGTATCTACACTAGAGGGGGATACCTCTTTAATAATGCCTCTATAGCTGCAGCAGCACAACTTAAGACAGATCCTTCTCTGCAAAAAACAGAAAGTTAGTAAAGGTATCTGGCAACATCTCATTTTCAGCACAGCACTGTTTGAGACAGTTAATGGACAGAATAATCCTCAAGCCCTCTACAGGTTTTCTCCGTGACTATTTACAATCTGTTGTGGCTCAGAACCAGGGGAAATCATTTCTGTACAAACTGCTTTTTCTACTCCCTCCCTAAGTTTTTGAAGGCTGCAAGTCTCCAGCACAGTGCTGCTGCTCTGGGCTTCATGCAAACAGAACAAAGAGTGTGTCACATGTTAATATACCGAGCAAACAAAGTGTTTGGACATCTAGACTTTGTGGCACACCTGTCTTTAATGTTCACTTCCTTTGCTTTTAAAACACTCCTCAGCTTTCCTCATGCTCCTGATGCAGTTTATTTACCAAGGGCATCCAACACAGATCTGAAAACTGAGCAGGCTTTACAGCCAAAGTCAGGGTCTTTTCCCAACTATTGGAACAGACAAAACAAAACACGCAAAAACTTTATCAAAAACCTGCAGCTCAAAGATAAGAGACAACTCCACAGAGTTCTCCCCTAAAATTCCACTTCACTAGCTGAAAGTCAATTGGCAAGAAACCCTATCACGTTTCTTTCCATACTCAAGCTGCAAGCATTTCTCCCACAAACAAGGCCAGCACTGATGCTCGTAGCACCTTAGAGAAGTGCTCCTGAAGTCACCTTCCATTTGGCACTCAGTCCTGTCACAGCTGCTCAGCATTACATGCCAATTCAGCCTTGTCTGTATCAAGTACATCCTTAAGGTATTTCAGAAAAAAAAGTAATCAGGGTGCAAGATGTTTTAAAGGATGGTTACGCTTCAGTCAGCTAATGTTTAATCACTTCTGTGACTGAAGTTTCTGAAGTCACAGTATTTCATTGTTAATACAGAGTACAAAAGAGAGAGCACCGTGTCAAAAAAGTATGGGGTGTGGATACTGTCCAAAACAGAAAAGCCTGGATGATACAAGTACCTGCCAGCATCCTGCAGGCGAAACATGCAACCACCCTGCTGTGATGGGTCAGGGTCTGACTCACACTGATGAACCCAATATAACTCCTGTGGAACTACCTCAAGGTCTATACACCACATACAGCAGCTCTATGTTCTGTGGGATGGCTTCTTAGATGGGGCTGAACACCTCCGAGGGTGCATAAGGACAGCACTGTGCCTGAGATGATAAACTCTTGGAGAACACAAAGGGGTAAAAGCACCAGCAAGTGCTGGGCAGCCACCTCTTGGCTCAGCTCCCCTTCATGAAGTAGTTCAGGGCTGTCAAGGCTCACCAGAAAAAGCTCTGACCCAGCTTTAGATTTAACCATTTCTTCCTTGATTCTCAACTGTGCCTAGGGTAAATGGCAAGGAAAAGTACAGCTCTGTCAAGCCTAAGAATACTACGTGCATTGTAATGAAACATAACCAAGTATTCTATGTCTTCACTGGAATTTAATGCTTGCTATACAACAAAGATGTTGATTTTTGTTTTGATGGTTCACAAATTCCATTCTCCAATGCAATTTTTAAAGTTAATACTGCTTTTTTATTTTTATTTACATCATTATTTGCTTGAATGGAGGTAGAGTTATCCTGGCTTACTCTTCCCAAATTGCAGTAGTCCTGTCATGAAGTTCTACAGAAAGAGATGTTTTTTTTCCAGCCTCCAGTTAAACATCAACTGTCTGCTGGTTTAATACTATCTATATGTAGCTTCTTTGAGCTTATGCTCAAAGTTGTCTATCTTCTCTGTTGTCAATCTTCTGCACAAGTACAGTAACAGTTTTGATGAGAAAGGACAAGGTCATCTTAGAATAGCTGCTCTACTGTATATGCATCAGCTTCCAAAACATTAGTCTCCATTAATGACTAGTGGATAATTAATCTCCAATTTAAGACAACTCCTCCGAAACCCTGCATCCCCCCCCAAAACCTGTCTTTCCAAGAGCAACAGTCACACAGGGCTAGGTTAAACATGATTTCCTCAACCTGAAAACATCTATTTGAATGCTCTGACTCTTACTTTCCTGGTCCTCCTCCCTCCCCTCATTAAGTACTACATACCCACAATCAGACACTTACCTTGAGAAAAGGAACCAAATACGGTTGTGGAGATGACTTGAGCTCTATGTATAGCTTTTTTGTAAATTCTTCTGGCTCAATTTTTGCTTCCTAGGAGGAAAGTATAATTACAATGGTAAGTTATAACTATGGATCTACAAAATTTTTTCCCAGGTCTGTCAAAAATTCATGGAAATTTACATTATTGTGGAATTGTTCAATATCAAAACTCAAATTGTTTTCCTCTTACATTTTTAAATGGTTTAGGATAGAATTAAGATAATTTATATACAGTATTATAAAATTAAATTACTTTCTTAGACTCCAGGCATGTAACATACATAAAGATACTTGTTCAAACACCACAGAGAAGTGAACTGATAGAAAAAGTTTACAAGTAACACTGAGTAGCAACCAGAGCCTCACTGTTATGCAGAAATATTTAAACTCCACCACAAGCACTTTGTTTTATGTAAAGGTAGATTGTCTGTATAAAGATCAATTGAAAGAGACTGTAGCCAAAAGACAAACCAGCATCCTCTGTAAGACTATAGTAGTCTAATGAATTTTTAGCATAAAGTAGAATACTTAACACTCTTTTTCATAAGCAAGAGAAACTGAACATGAGAACATCACTTCTACACACCACTAAGGTTAACAGTCCCCTGGCTTGCAGAGCAGTCTCCTTTATTAATAATTTCCACTCTGCCCCAACAGAAACTCCTGGCTCCAGGCCTTGGAAGCTGCAGTGGACTTCTGAGACTCTTCACACACTACTTCAGTGCCACAGCAGCAGGGCGAGGATGGTGGGCAGGCCCCACACTGCTGCCCTTTCTTAGTCTCCTAGGTGAGACCCTGCCACAGAATTACCAAGAACATTACCTCCTCCAAGCAGATACAGACACACAAAGAAGAGGGGTTCAGCTGACACAGATGCAGCTATGGGGTGCACTACATCTCAGTACATGGAAGGTTGACACCCACTTCATAATATGCTGCCTGAAGGACCACCTTACTTCACAGCTGCCATTTAATCATTTCCCTCATGAGTGTGGAACATTATTTTGCATTTAAATCACATACACATACTGAATAGCAGAACAGCAGTTGTCTCTCCTGTTAAATTAAAGTACCCTACGCACAAGAAGAAAATTCCAATAATTTGCTGCAGCATCAAGATGTAAACCCCAACAAGGACACAAAGACAGAGGAAGAAGAGGAATCAAATAGTTTCACAAGGATGCTTAAAACAGTCTGCTCCCTAAGATTACACCTCCACCTTACACTATGCTTTTCTAGACTGAAGAGTCCTTTTGTACCACCAGTAAAGCCATCCCCCTCCACCAGCCCACAGCCTTCTGCCACAGCCCAACAACAGAACAGCAGCAGCGGTCAAATGCCAAGACAAGAAGTGGCAGGAGAAATCATTACCAAGAAAACCCAGCTGTGCTGGGGTATAGCAAAGTGGCACACAGAAGCTGCCTGCAAAGACAGAGACAGAGAGCTTGGCAGTCAACACATTATTTTCTCCACCCCATTGTCTAAAGGCATAAATAATGTCATGCTTGTTCCACTGAAGCTTCAGTGTCAACCTGGAAGTCAGTTCTGTCTTGGAGTAAAGCAGTGGTGTGGACTTAGCACTGCATTACAACCTCCGGGGTAACACTCTTGCCATTAGGTACTCAAAACTACAGTTAACATCAAAGAAAAAACCCAAAACAAAACAGCTCGGATCCAGAAGCTTTGTTAACACTATCAGCTGCTCCTGCTGCCAGTTACCTGCGTGCATAAAACAAAACAGGAATGTGAGAGGGGAAAAAATACAGCATGGGATCCAGTCAAAAATAGGACTTGTGACATAAGCATGAGAGGGTCAGGTGTACTCAACCACAAATCCAACTCTTCAGCTGTTAAAAAAATAATTAAAAAGACAAGAAACACAATTATGAAGAAGTCAATGCAAAAAAATAACACAAATGTTGCAAACTGTTTAAAAAAGGAGTCTCACCAACAGATTTTGCACCAGACTCTTCACATTCTGCCCCATCTCAGAGGCTTGAGGTCCACTACATGCCAGTTTTATTAGTGTAGCAAGAAAATTCTTGCATTTCTTCACATTCTCTAGCATCTCCTAGCATGGAAATGAAGAGGAGACTGTTAGATGTGCCACTGGCTCTCCAACCTCTGATGAACATATAGAATGCTAATTTTTAATTAAAAACTTTTTTTTTTTTCCTTACTGTAGAAGCACTGGTCTGTGATACTGTTGTGCCCTCTGCTTTCACAGAGACTGCCTTTTGGGAAATATCTTGTGCAGGTGGTCCTGTAACTGGAAGTTTTACAGGTGTTCCAGTACTCGAAGGCTTTCCAGCAGTAAGTGCAGTAACACTTGCTGTTGCAGCTGCTGGCTGAAAAGAAAAATTAACACTTTTTAACCAAAGACTAACGTGACAAGCATACTGTATTTCACTAGCATAAAAAATAGCACCCTCTGTTTGATAGAGTAAGCGACACAAGCCCCACAGCCATAATTCTCTTTTTAAACCAAGGACAGAGTAAGAAATGACAAAGGCTCACCCAGACTGACTGCAACCCCAAGTGAAGAGAAGGTAGAGTTATCTTGAAGAAACCTACAGATTAACTTTGCCAGGTCCCTACAGTCACAGACTAATCAATTTTGGACAACATTAAGCAAGGTGATACTACTTTGAAGATAAATATGTCTCTAAGTGATTATTTATCTTCCTTCCTTTCTCTTCTGCCAACTGCAATACCCCTTACTTTCCCTATCACATGCACAGTAGGCAGGAGATGTTGTCTTTCCAAGTTTGGAAGATGATGTACGTGACAGCAGAAGCAGATGCAGCTAACAAGTTCTTCCTGCCTCTTCCTGGTGGGCAGCAATTTGGATTTCACTCTCCTCTGTCCAGACACAGGAGAGTAACACAGGTTTAGGAAAAAAATGCAACCAAATGACAATTGCCTCTCTCCTCTACAAACCAGGCTAAATAGTAGTTTCCAGATGAAAACCTACTTATTTCTGCTTCAGATGTTAGAGAAGGAAAAAAAAAACCAATACAAACAATCCATACACCCAAAAGACCCAACACAGGTCTGATAGAAGACAGTATGAATAAAAGACACTGCTCCTACAGAAACCATTAGTTTTGATTTCTCAGCTTGAAAACTAAAAAAAAAAGATTGAACCTGCAGGTTACAGGGAAAAAAAATAAAGTCTCAGGTTAGCATTTGATACCTGAAGGTAGGTGTCATTTTTGCTCCAAATCTCCCTAGAGAAAGGGTAAGTCTGGTTTTGTAGGCCAAATTCTAGGTTTAGATCTGCACAACACAATTGCTTTCACTGACTTAACACACTTAAACACCACAGTTTTGTCCCAACAATCACAAATTAATACTTGCAACTTGCATTAATGATAAGACAGTATCACAAGAGTCAAACTTACCTGCCATGGATAAAACAAAATCTAATCAGAGTTGGACAGACATCACGTAAAATATCAAAAGCCTCCTAAGACTTTCAGGATACGGAAAATGAACAAATATTTAAAACTAAAGCAAAGCACTGCCGCTTTTGTAATTTATTTATAAATTATTTTCTTCCTGGGTGGGTGCCCCTCTGCCCACCCTTGTAAGCTGCTGCCAGCTTGACATGAAAGATGCAGACAGCTACCAGAAAACTTTCCAGCTGAGGCTCCCACTGCTGGTAACACTTTAATAGCTCTCTGCAGGATCTTTGCCACCACCACTGCCTCATCCAAGGATGAGGCTCAACAGCTCTAAGACCACAGGGAGGCAAACTGGGCACAAGAATCCCACAAACAGATGGACTGGAGGAAGACAAAGGGGACGCAGTACAGATCTGTCAAGCTGCAATGCCCTGGGCCTTTAGAAGCTGAAAACATGAGATTTACAGGAGCTGATCTCTTGCAAATTCCAGCATGTTTACACCTCAAGACCAGAACACATTTTATCAACCGTGGGAGGGAACAACAGGAAGTCTGCTGGACCCTTTCCCCAGGAAGATGAATATATGGGAATTAACTTTTGTCACCTGCCCTCAACCTTTTTCACTACTGACAATTCTCATTCTCACTTGGAGCAACAGAAACAATTGCCACAAAAAATGGCATTAATCCTGCATATTTTGAAGTAATTTCAAGACAAGAAGTGCTCTGCATCTAAATGAAAATGCCCCAGCATGATGTTAATTAGATACTTTGTAGCTTCATTACCCCATCTGGGAAGAAGGTAAAAAAAAAAAATGTGCAGATATTTTGTCTAACATTCAGAAATGAAAAGAAATGGAAACATTTTTGTAGATGAGGACAATAATCCTGGAGTCAGTATCTAGAATTTTGCAGTCAGTGGTGTTCAAAGTTGGACTGTAGCACAGGATAGGAGACAAAACCAAGCCAAGGATTATTTCCTCTCCTGGGTCTCCTACTTTTTGTGGTGACATCATACTTACACACCAACTGTCCTCTCCTGTCACAACAAAAAGCTGTCAAGACATCAGCAAGTCCTTTTGATACTAAGGAATAAACCACTGCCAAGGTTATCAGACCCAAGGGCTCTTCCTTTCTTTTGCCACAGTTCCTGCAACCTTATTCTTGTATTGCCTTGTCAGTGGTCTCCTCTTGTCCACCACAGGGTGAGGAGGGACATGGCCCCATGACAGCAGGATGCATCCATATTGCACCTATTTATTCTTTATTGTACAAGAAGCTTGTGCAGAGGGCTTTTCAATCCTTTGCAAGACACAGGACTCCAAGGAAGCCAGTCCAAACAGAACAGCACTATTATTTTTTCCTGAAGTGTTTAAATCCAGCCCTATGGCTCATTAGAAGTGTTTCTAGAACAGGAAAAAAATACAGCTAATAAAAAAAAATACTCCGTGTCTACCCCTAAATATCTCAGAAGAACACAATTTAAATTGGCTATATCAACAGTGAACTAAGAAAATACTGAAGAACCAAGTCAAAGGCAGATGTAAATTGAAAAGGAAATCAAGTCAATAGCAAATCTCAACAAATCTCAAGGTTTATCCACACAAGTGTGAAGATGCAGGAGGCTACACCCATTGGATGGAAGAAATCTATACCTTCATCTCTTCTCCTCAGTGCAAGCACACGATAGTAGATGACTACTGCTTTTATACCCTGAAGATCTCTATGCAAAGATCACAAGCACATGGTTTGCAAGCTGGTATTCCAGAGTAAAACTGGGTAAGGAATCCCCTTTACTGTTCTCAGACACAAAGCATATGTTTTGCGTTTTTTTTACTTAGAATGGAAACAAGTACTAAGAGGTGTCTGGGTTTTCACCTTTAGCCCCTACATTACCCATTTGTAGTGATAAGAAAGAGAAAAAAGACCAGAGACAGAGCTGTGAGTAGTCTTCAGCTGCTGATACAGAACACAGCAGGAGAACAAATTTTTAACTCAGACTGTTAGTTACCGCTGTTGGCAAACATATCCCCCAAACCTTCAAACACCCTCAAGGCCAAGAACATAAATCCAGCACATTTTTCTGAATGACTGATCTTGCTCATTCATCAAGTGTTTGGTAAACTGCTACAGCCCAGTCTTCTCCAAACTCTTGTTAACAAAAGATACATATTCTGTGGGAAGAGAATATTTTATCTGCAGAAAGAAGTAATTTTCTTTTCTTCACACATGCTTATCCAGAACTCTAGTTCCAAGGAACAGAAAATGAACTGTATCTAGAAGAAGTCTCATACTTTATAGGTGGCATGAGCCACTTCAGAGTATTCCTACAACATTTTTCTCTGGAAAAAAATTATAAATAAGACCTAGAAAATAAGGCAAAATCACTACCTAAATAATGAGGCATTTCCACCCACAGTCTATTTAAAGTCATATCTGTGGAACCTGTCTGCCAAACTCAATTAGTGAAGAAAGGTATTCCTTCGGTTTTTAGTGAGGGAAAGAGATGTACACATAAAAAACAGCTTGACTAATGCAGACAGCTCATCATCCCCAGAATGTCATCTCAGGTATACTTTTTCCCTTTCTGATAAGGAATACTTTCAGATATAGAAATCTGATACTTTCTGATAAGGAATCAGGGAACCCCAACAGGAGAGAGAGCTAGGAAGTCTCCATCTCCCAGAAAAGCTTCAACTAGAGCTTGAAGGACCTCTGTCACTGGGTACAAAAAAATTGGAAATGTCTCTCTGAACTACTTATTTTACGCATTGTTCATGTTCTTTCTCCTGTAGTGAGAAAATGTGATCTGACACACACTTACACAAGCATTATAAAAAAAAAAAACAAAAAAAAAAAAAAAAAACCAAAACAGACTAGAGTTAAAAATAACAAGAATGCATCCATACTTCCTTCAGTTCTCTGTCACTTATTCCACAACACTGTAAAGCTTGCCACCTACCTGTACTATAGCAGGTGGCTGAACAGTAGAAGCCACAGCATTTGTTGTTTCAGATAATGTTTTCACAGGAGTAGCTGCTACTTTCTTTAGTAACTGGGTGCCAGAGTTCTTAGGAAAAAAAAAATAAATACAAGTGCAGAGAGCATTTGTCACACATATCAATGACAAAAGAGACACTGAAGTTTGTACTTGCTCTTGTCCAATATAACCCAAGGCACTCACTCTTCCACTAGC
Organism: Florisuga fusca; assembly: GCA_038090715.1. Lineage (NCBI taxonomy): Eukaryota > Metazoa > Chordata > Aves > Apodiformes > Trochilidae > Florisuga > Florisuga fusca. Next base: position 20,474,982 of record JAAWXA010000005.1, read on the forward strand.
AATAGAGGCACCATTCACACACACAGTGCATGTAGTTTCAACACTGTTCAACAAATCTATTTGTCTACCAGTTTAATAACTCCAGGAACAGAATCAGAGACATTTAGACACAAAACCTAATGAGACAACATGGATAAAAGGATGAGGTTGTTGGCAAAACCTATGCAGATAATTACTTTTTTATATATAAACTCTTACTCCTGCCAGCTGACCACATTACAAGAGATGGAAGAAAAAAGCCAGCAGAGCTCAGGGAAAGACAAACACCCTGAGGACATGGGAAAGGTGCTCAGCTTCATTCAGATTCAGACAAGTATCCCACCCAGAGGATCACAAGATTGCAGTTACTAGCAGTAGCCATTTAGGTAAGTTTTTTGATTTTTCAGTTGGTTTTGGTGGGCTTTTTTTTTTTTTTTTTCCTTTTCTTTTTTGGTCTTAAAACCCTTCACATCATCATCATCATCAGAGAGGAATTCCTTCATCTGAACTATGCCATACATAATGACTAACAGTTTTGTCAAACTAAGAAAGCAAAGCACATAGTGATCTTTTTGGGCAAAACCAAACACAGTCATGCTTATTTAATAACCCTCCACAACTAATTTGCAAACCCTGTTATAAATGCCTAACATGCAACTACATTAAGTTAAAGCTATGAGAGAAGTTACCTGTACAGCACATATTCTGATTGCAGGTGTGCTAGCTGGTACAGATGATCTCACACTTGTGTTATTTCGTGGCTGACCCTGAACTTGTGAGATTGCTTGTTGGGATACTAGCATTAGTTGGCCATTACTGCTTCTGATAAGAACAGCTCCTGTTGGGAGAAAAACATTCAGACTGTTAGAAGTGATATTATGGCTTTCCTATGCTTCTGTGAAAGAAATAACTAGACCACACTGATAAGATAATGCAATATTTAGAGTTTCTTACTCCAAGGCAAGGAACAGCTGCCAAGAAATGTAAGAGCTAAGACTGCATCAGTTTTACTCTTCATTTCATGACAGAAAACAATTCCTAAAGTCAAGGAAAAAAAAAAAAAACTTAGCTAGACAGCCACACCAAAACACTATGTGCATACAAGATGCAAACTGCAAAGCAGTTTATCTTCTGAGTCAAAAAGATTTTGGCCATTAAAAGACAGACACACCACCCAAACACACGCTCTGGGATTACTTTACCAGCATCTTCCTTTAAGTAGTTCTTCAACCTGCAAAATTCATCACCACTATCAGACTTTGCCCTTACACATTTTCATGTTCTGAACATTATGGCACATGGTTACAGGTCAAAGTGAACCTGCAATGGGAACTGAAGCCTGACTAGTAGCATCTCACCTGCATATATATATATCTCAAGACTATCTCCCTTGGTCAGAGGTCTCCAGTGAAAGCCAAGGCCATTCAGACATTTGAAGCTGTCCCTCATTCAAGGGTTTCTCCAAAATTATTAAAATGCATGCTTCTAAAAAGCACCTTACAGCCAAACAGGAAGGGAGGGGGAAAAAAACAGCTAAAACAAAACCCAAGGGAAAAAGAAAAAAAAAAGCAAACCAAAAAATCAAAACCCTACACAGCAACAACAAAGAAAAACACCAAAGAAAAGAAGAGTATTCTGCCTTGTTTCCTTGCTTTTTTTTGTTTTCATTTCAAACCTACAGCTACATAAGTCCAGTTCATCTTCTACACCCTTTTTACTAAAGCTTTCAAATGAAAATTACCCTAAGGAAAACCAAGCAGATGCTACAACACAGTCTCATCCTCCCTGCATTTAGAAACCATTCAACTACCAACCCCTCCACCTCCCAGGCCCCCTAAAGGGTAGGCTCTGGAAAATCTGGATTCCTGCTCTGAAGGGCTTCAGACCCTTCAGGAAGGAAGGCACAGAGTACCACCCTTCCTTTGGTGGTGCCTCACCTTCTGCACCTTCCACAGCAGCTGCTCCAGAGAGAGCCCACCACTAAAACCACTGTCCTCAAACACCTAACAAAGGCCTTTCACATAAAAAGGGGTAAGGTACAGAAGAATGCCAGAAGTGTAGATAAGAGCATCTCAACATTTCTGGAGGCCTGCATTAAACTTTCTTGCGAGTTACCCAATACCTGAAGAATCACAGATCTTCTCTGAACACTTACGGTATTGCCCAGTGTAAAACAACCCTGCATCACAAGAATAGTCTTTTGCTACCTGGTTAGTCTGGAAGCTGTCTAAATATTGCTCTACTATACAGCTAAACACACTGCTTCTGTCCTTAAATGAATACAACAGCAAAAGCCATAAGCCAAACAAGCTGCTTTCTGTTTTGGTTTAGGTTTTTTTGTGAGGTTGTTTTTTGGGGTTTGTTTGTTTGTTTGTTTCTTGTGGGGTTTTTGGGTTTGGTTTTTTTTTGGATGGCTGGTTTGTTGGAGTTTTTGGGTTGGTTGGTTTTTTATAAATAAGTAAAAAAAACCCCAAACACTCAATCAAGCTATAACCACATGCTTAGCACCAGCATTTCATCCTCACCATCAGAAAGCATAACCAGCTATAGCAAGACAACACAAAACTCAGCCTAAAACGCTGTAACATCAACACGTTGCTGTTCCCCTAGGACCCAAAAACTGAGACTGCAAGACCAGTGATTCCCTCCTTTCTCAAACAGCCTTTGTGAGATGGGGCAGATGCAGATCCAGAAAATGGTTACTCCATCTGAAAACACCGCTTTCCCCTCCACCACTGAAGTCTTGACTAATTATATTTAGGCACAGACGGATCTTAACTTCACCAATGAATACCTAAAATCCAAGAAAACATACACGAGTTTTCCTAGTTTCTTTTCATGCTATTTTATTTAGACAGTGATTCATAGCATGCAATTTATCACCACTAAGAAAACCCTACATTTTTTTCCCTGTTCACATCATATGCTTATGCAAATTCTAAGGGAAGAGAGAAAGTTGACAATACTACACATTCTGATAGCAATAGCATTTCTCTCTGCTACAGGTCTACATTCAGGATGGCAGATGTGATGCTAATGGGAGGTTTTAAACTTTTCTAAGCTTGCTTTAAAATGTCATTGCTAGCTCTATTCTATTAAAAGCCACATATTTATAATTTAATTCCTTTGGAGATTTAGAATTCATGAAGTTGTTTTTTTTTTTTCATATATTTGGATATTTTGTCACTACTCATTACATTTGTTGTTAAAGACTAACTGTTAGAAACACAATTTCCAGTTCTCTGAATCATACTGCAAACCAGAAACAGCATCATTACCAGCCAGCTCAATTTCTGTCTTGGTGGGGTTTTTTTGCACTACTGCTCTGAAGCTTCAGTTGGCATTCACCAGAGATGGAGACCTGGAGGCCTGAAGAGTATCCTATCTTCCAGTCACTTGAATTAGGAGCTCCCAGCAGACTCTGCTTGACAGGGAAGTAACTCAAGAGCAGCACAGCTAGCAAGCTTACACAAACATAAAACAGTTCATATGCAAATTCACAAGCATCTAAAAAAAAAAAAAAAAAAAGTAAACAAAAAACAACCTCTACAAATATTAACAAGTCCCTGCAGCCCATTTACATTTGACCATGGCTGTAATGATCCCCAACAGCACCGAAACATGAATCAACTTTCCTCCTAGTTCCTTCTAGTAACAGGATTACTCAACACCAGAATACCCATACCTAACCAAAACACTGTAAAATAACTTCAGGGTTATTCTCAGTCAGACCACCCACAGAAGTAGTCTCCCCAGTGGTCAGAACCGTGATTGAAACATATGATTAAGACAATTCCTGTTTACTTCCATAAAAGGCATGGCAAGAACCTGTTCCACTTGGAGCAAACATTAATTTCCCTATATTTGTTCAATTCTGCAGAATTTTTAATATGGTGGTAGCCTTCTCATGGCAGTAGTGTTCCCTGCCAACCAGCAAAATTGAAACTCCAAAAACAAAAAACCCAAATATTATGGTCATCTACTAAGTACTGCTTTTGTAGGCTTAAGACTGGAAATGTTACTGTTCCAAACTTTTTGTCCATTTTGCTGATGTCCAAATGCCTGATACTAGCACAAATAATGTAGATGTAATAACTGGAAGGCAAGTTTGAAGCAACAGTCACAGCTACAGACCTGTATAGTGAAGAGCCACACAACATCACTTCTAGCATGAAGCACAGTTTTGGGCAGTTACAAACTAATGTCACAAAGTGACTGTAAACTGACAGGTAAATTGTCTGAAACAGTTTGAAAGCTATACAGAAGGCTGTTTCTTTCTCAGTGCTGCTTGCTGCAACTTACACCTTTTCATGAGCTAAAAGTACCTCTGCTCTATTGGTACTCCCTTTCTGCCTTGAACCAAAAGCAATGACCCAACGCTGAAGTCAACATTGCAGGCTCCAAAAAAAGACACAGGAGGTGCCTTCTGCCAGAAGGAAAGGTTCTACAGCACTAAAACCAATGATGGTGATGATATCCTTGCAAAAAGACTCATGCAGCTACCAGGAGGCTACCCCAGGAACTGAAGAGAAGTGCAAGACTTTCTTCACTCAGAAAAAAAATACTGCTTATCAAGAGCTGTTTTCACATTTGCTAGAAAGCAGTTTCTGCCAAACTAAATGTGAAAACAGATCAAGTCTTGCAGTCAGTCGCTACATTAAACTCCACAGGGAAACAAGGAGGAAAAAAACCTCTGAACAGCTGAAACAGTGAAGTTTCAGCTAACACCTCTGGGCACAGCATTTAAAAGCAGAAAAAGTAACTGCAATCTCTGACCATACCAACATTAACTGCAGTTACTGAACAGCATCAGGCACCTGCATAACATGAAATGTGTCTTCTTTTGGGCAGCACTTCCAGGAAAGCAGTGCTTAGAGGATACACGGTGTGATAGTTTGAATTTGTTGTTTCTGAGAGCAGGAAAGACTTTCTCACCACTTGTGCACTTTGATAGGGAGGCACAATCCCCTTAGGGCTACAAGGTTGTTCCTATTTTCAGAACCCAAACAGAACACATAAGTGACCAGTTACAGGCAGGGATTAGCTCTCACGTGTTTCGCTGGAGGACACAGGTCTGTCTCCACAGATTAACAGCCCTTTTTACAATCACATGAGACTTCTTTCTCTAGAAATGCTGCCTGTCCTGCCAAAAACATCTTTTGGAAAGCTATTTATTCTTCTTAACTGTCACAGAAGGCAGTTCAAATAAAGCCAGCTATTTCATCCCTTTGCTCCCTGCATACCTTCCTTTGGCTGCAATCCTGCAAGAAGGCTGTAAGGGAAGGAACTAACAACTGAAACCCAGCTCAGCTTCTTCCAAATCTATGCAGAGTGAGGCTATAGCTTCTCACCTCTAAGGGGGGGGTCACTGAGATCTGTACCCTCTCTCCCCAGTCACCTGCCTGCTCCAGGAACTGTGACTCCAGGAGCTGTACATCCAGAAAGAGCACCCAGTGTCACTCCTGCAAAGCTCAGGCAGCCACGACCCTGAAGAGCCTCTACTTAGGCACAGCAGCAGTCTGTGCCATGGAAAACTACAGGCCTTCTATTAAATCCCTATTTGCTGTTGAAGCTTGAGATGCCTCTGCTGTCAATTTTTGCTGTCCAGGGCACCATCAGCCAAAAAAATCTAGTTTTTTTTCTGAACTTGGTTATAATGGACTTCAAATTTTCTAAGCTGTAGCTGTTTTCAGCATCCAACCCAGGAATGAAGAAACACAGGTTAACAGAAGCAGCTTCCAGATGCCTCTTCATTGTAACTTCAGAGAACTAAAATTCAGACATGAACAAGATGCTGTAGGAACATGACAGACCTGTTTATGCCACTGTCTGTAAGGCCACCTGCATGTGCTTCACTGTGCACAAGGAATACTGCTAAGGAAACCAGACTGCTGTCCATGTGAAGCTGCATGGCCAACGTCTCATCCAGCAGCACTGAACACCAATGTATTATGAAAGCATCCCACCATGAGGGCAGCTGCCACCACTAAATTTCTGCCACATAAAAGAAGCCCGAAGTCATTTCTTACGTGGAACATTAATGTTTATAAATATGTAAAGGGTAAGTGTCAGGAGGATGGAGCCAGGTTCTTCTCAGTGATGTCCAATGACAGGACAAGGGGCAATGGGTGCAAGCTGGAGCATAGGAGGTTCCACATAAATAAGGAAAAGCTTTTTCACTGTGAGGGTGGCAGAGCACTGGAACAGGCTGCCCAGTGAAGCTGTGGAGTCTCCTTCCCCAGAGACATTCAAAACCTGCCTGGATGTGTTCTTGTGTGACCTACACTTGGTGATCCTGCTCTGGCAGGAGGGTTGAACTCAATGGTCTTTCAAGGTCCCTTCCAACCCCTAACTTCTGTTATTCTGAGATCCAGAGGGAATTTCCTGAGATGAGCCAGCCAGCCAGCAGGAGTGGTCTGGTAGAGATACACCATTTACTGTTAAACATGAAGCTGAAGTTGTCTGATTTGATTATATGGTTTCCAACACAATGGCTCAAAATAACAGCTCATTGGAACTGCTGCCTGGGGAGCAACATGAGGAAATGCATTCTCTTGCTCCTAAAATAAAGAAAAACAAGCAAGAACCAACTGCATTAGACTCAACTCATTTAAGAAAAAAGAAGTTACAAAAGCTGTTTTCAAAGAAGGATTAGCTCAGCTTTTTTCAAACCAAAGGGTGCCTGCACAGGTATGTTACCAACCTGAGTAAAGTTCACTTTAACACCAATTACACATACAGGGCTGAATGAGACATTCAGGTCCCAGAACAGTAAGTGAACAGTTCAACAATAAAAACATTTTTTTTTAAACAAGTCATACTTCTGTGCTCCCTGTTCCTAAACTGATCTCCTTTCACTGAATCACTCAAAACAAAGGGATAAAACTGCTTTTAAGGCAGTTACAAGATAAAACCAAGCTTTAAAGGGGATGTTTTTCCAGCAGAAAACTAGATGGCAACTAGAAAGGAATATTACTTAGCCTGATTATTTAGAACAACTCTAAATTCAGAAAAGGGCCAGCTACTACTAATTACTACTAATCCATGCAATAGATTTGAAAATACTTTGTCTTTAAAGGCATGCTTTCAAAAAATGCCTTTTTTTTTTTTTTTCTTCTTCTTTCTTCCTTTCCCAATTTATCGAGCCCCACAGAACAAGTCACTCAAAAGCTATAAAAGCACATTCCAGGACTGAAAAATACATATCCAGACTGGGCATTACTAGAGACATTGACTCTTTAGGCAGTGATAGTACCAAAATGTGGGTTATGTTGTAGACTGTCTGTAAAAGATTGCTGAAGAGGCAGAAAGTGTTGATGAAATACTGTGAAAGACACAATAGATAAGTGACTAAATTCTTACATGACCTACATAACCTTTCTGATATGTTGGAGCTGTATGTTTTCAGGTGAGGTAAAGACTGTACTGCATGCAGTACTACATACTCCCCATGACCCTCACTTGCAACTCAGGTTTTTCTAGACTTCAACTGCAGATTTCTCTACTGTAGATGAAGAAATGAAAACAGCCCAATCTGGAGGCAACATTTAGCTATGCCTCTTACTGCCTCTAGGAATGAAGCTACAATGAAAATCTGGCGGCCACCTGAGGTTACCTCACCACAGGCTCCAAAGGATGAGCTCTAACTTCCATGCTTAAATCACAGACAACTGACTTTGGAAAACTGATCTGGGAAGTCACAAAGATTGAGGAATGAGGAGTGCAAGAGGAATTCAGCAACGATCACCCCATAACTTATGTCTGACACCAGAATCACTCACCATGTACCAAGGCCCGTGACCAGTTCACCCTCTTCACATGAAGTTTCACTAACAAAATAACTACACTTCTCAGAAATCACCCTCTGTGTCCCTTCCCTCTGTTCCAGGGAAGCTCCTGTCCTAATGGATCTTTGTAGCAGTGGCTCAGGATCCGTGACTAGCATGCAGATATTACAGTGTCACAAGGAGATGCCCAGTTTTGAGTTCCAGTCAAAGACACCTTGCTTTGCCCACAGATATGGAATGCATCCATTTCCAGGTCAGGAGAAAAGTTCAAAGAGCATAATCCCAACATACTTTAACAATACAACCAAACACAGACAAGTGAAATAAAATACAACACAATACAGTATTACACCCACAACTTCTTTTTAAAGAAGTTGATTGCATTTTCACCAACTGCACAAACACTGTGCTGCATATTACAGTAGACTCTGGCATCACTGTGGAGTTGAGAGCACCATTTCACAGCATTAATTACTGATCCCCAGGTTGCCTGGATTGCTGTGCGCAGCATTTTAAACCACCACACACTCCCAGATCTTGCCACACTAACAGCTCAAGGGGCACACAGCCCCAGCAAATGCTGGTGCCTCCAGTAATGCCAGTCTTTCTCTAGCAAAGTTCTTTGCCAGCAGTGGGCATCAGTTCCTGAGACATCCAGTGCAGGTACAGCCTTTTCCAATGACAGGACCTGAGGGAATGGTAGGAAGACATGCTGGGGGAAGTTTAGGTTAGATAATAGGGAAAAGTTTTTCACCCAGAGGGCAGTTGAGCAGTGGAACAGGCTCCCCACAGAAGTAGTTACTCAGGCACCAAGCTGCCTGAGTTCAAGAAGCATTTGGATGATGCTCTCAGGCACACGGTGTGATTCTTGGTGTGCCCTAAAAGGGACAGGAGTTGGACCTGATGATCCTGATGGGCCTCTTCCAACTCAGCACATTCTATAATTCTGTGACTTTTAGCTGCAGGGAGCCAGGAAAGGGATGAAGAAATCTCTTCTAGGCAGGATGAAGCAGAGTCTGATAACTTACTGCTTCAAGTAGTCTAGAATAACACACCACACATCTTTCTTAAGAGTCCAAACAACATCCCCTCTTCCTCTCTTCCTCCAGGAACTGGAGTGCTAAAAACACAAAGTGCTAAAAATGCAAAAATCTGAAGCCAAGTTTCATACACTGCTTACTCAGTAAGTCTTACCTCAAGCTGTTGGAGGCTAGCTGCTCACCAATTCATTTTGGTGCACAGATGGATACCTCAATTTAACACACTAGTAATTGGGGCCCCATGGACCTGATGCCTTTTCCCACAGAATGCAGACCCACATTTTAGGGATAAGAGTTCTCCTTGGCTGCACGCACAGTTGAGCTTCCTTACTTCAGAATACATTTACATCCGTGCAATATTGCAGTTATAGTAGAAGTCTTGTGCAAAAAAATAACTGCCCCAGTCACAAGGCTTTTACTTATAGCAAACAACAGATGTCCAGACCAACAATCTAAAGAAAATCTGGACATTGCATTGATTCTTGGAGGTCATGGAAGTTTTCTGTGCATAGTTCCAAGATGACACCACAGTTTATATTGGAATTCAAAGCGCCCTTATCACTCTCAAATCTCAAGAGTTTTTGCTTTTACTGTGGGTAGGCACAAGGGACTCCCTGCCAATGCTGCATTCCACAAGGTGTATTGGGAGAACACCTTGGTCTTGTCCCTCGGTCTCATCATTCAGCAAAGAGGATCACTTCCCATCAGCATCTCCCCATCTCATCTTCGTGGTTTGCAACTTAGCTCCTTGAGGCTTGGTTGCCTTCCTATCTGAGTAATCAGATGGTTCAAGTACTGTCCACAGGCAAGATGATCTACCTTAAGAGTTCTCTAGCACCCAAGCTACTGCATGAAAAAGACACTGAAGCTATACACCCCACCTTCTTCTAGTTTGCTGTATGCTAGTATTCACTGGAGTCTAATTCTTTAAATAGCAAGTTATATGCCTGACACATTGCAGCTACATATACACAGCACACAGATATATAAGGACCACAAGGTCCTTATATTCTATATATTCTTATATTACAATTTCTACAACACTTTGAGTTATTAAGCTGTTACAGAGAAATCTGAAACATAGAGTTCTGAACTATAAATCCTAAGTTTAAACCAAGAGATGCAAAAAACATGGCAAACATAACTTGATGGGGTTCTAATAAAAGACAAGATCAGACCCATTTCAATTGCTATCTCCTTTAAATAAGAGGAGAATCAATTAAATTAATCTAGATTAATTTCACAATAGGACATCTGTTTTCTTGGTGTTTACATGAAGACAAGAATGTGGCTGAATTCAATTCAACCTAATTTCCTGTAATAGCACATATTTACCTCTCTTGTTTAATGCATTTTCCCTTATTTCAGAAGGGCAAGCAAGGGCTTAATACTGTTTTAACACCAATTACCTTGCTTTAAGTGGGAATGAGTAAACAAAAATCCTTGTAGAAGACAGCAAAATCTTCATGGAAGTATTAATTTCTGCCTACACAATACTATGGAAACTTTGATACTTGTCAAGTGGCCAGCACACAAGCCATGTGTCTATAAAGATGCTCTGAATACATTCACCCCCTTCAGCACACACCATGAAGAGGGACCTGGCTTCAAGGGCTCCTCTTGAAATAGGTGGCAACTGGCACCTGGCAAGCTGCTAGTGAAAATCCTCAGGTGTTGTGCCAACTAGGTTGTGCTGTTTCATCCACTTGTTCACCTAGCCTGGACACCCACACAATGCACTTTGATCTGGCAACTCCAGGAGCAGCCAGTACTAACCAAGTCATCTCCATCTTCACCAGACTGCAAGTGTGCCCCAGAAGAGTTCTGCAAGCAAGAGCTATGAAAACCAGGTGCCATCATAACATCTGACTGTTCTTAGTTGACCCTACCAACCCAGTAAAATCATTGAGCTTCGTGAGTTCTCCAGACTTAAGAGATCCTAGATTTGCTCATTAGCAAAAAGAATCTTCCATCTGCTTCTACCATTCTTACCCTGCTTCATCTGTGATCAGAGACTGTGTCCTCAAGACACTGGTGGAAAAGATCCATTAGGGGACTTTGTTCTAAAGGTGACCCAGATGGCAGAACAGACCTTCACCCCTACAATCTGAATAGCAAGCCACTTTAAAACATCTATTGTGATCTTTTCCACTTTACAATTTACATACATTTTCTGTCTTCATCATAGTTTTCAGAGTAGTAGCTTCATGCAAACAAACTCCAAAAAAAGCATCTGCCTTTGGGGTTTTGTCTAAGTAGTTAGGGCAGCACAATCATTCACCTTTGACAGTCATCAGAAGCTTTGCAAATTAGAGCAAAACTCATATATAAAACTATAACACACAATCCTACCCACTAGGCACAGCACAGGCATCTACTACATAGCATGGCAAATACTTGGTTCTCTGAGGTTAAAAAAACAATAGTATTGCAAACTACAAAAAAACCCCAAAGTACTCACAACTCATAAGCACACCTACTTTACCAGCATCTTTGGGAAAAGAATACTGGAATATAATTAGCATTTCTTCCAGATGTCACTTCTGTGTGGATGATGCTATTTTTACTGCTACAAGCTGAAGGGTCCTTTAAATACTGCAAATGCAACAGAAGCCAGGCTTACATTCTCTCCTAAGGACTAAAAAAAGTTTACTGCTCACCAATCTGTAGCTGTATTTCTTTGCAATGTACTCCAATTGCTTGTAAAATCTGAACAGCATCTAACATTTAATTTTACTGAGCATCATATTTCAGTGCTTCGGTATTCAGAATGCATCTCAGGGTTTTTTTGTGAAGTCCATTATAACCAAGTTCAGAAAAAAAACTAGATTTTTTTGGCTGATGGTGCCCNTTTTCTTCTTCTTTCTTTCTTTCCCAATTTATCGAGCCCCACAGAACAAGTCACTCAAAAGCTATAAAAGCACATTCCAAGATTGAAAATACATATCCAGACTGAACATTACTAGAGACATTGACTCTTTAGGCAGTGATAGTACCAAAATGTGGGTTATGTTGTAGACTGTCTGTAAAAGATTGCTGAAGAGGCAGAAAGTGTTGATGAAATACTGTGAAAGACACAATAGATAAGTGACTAAATTCTTACATGACCTACATAACCTTTCTGGTATGTTGGAGCTGTATGTTTTCAGGTGAGGTAAAGACTGTACTGCATGCAGTACTACTTACTCCCCATGACCCTCACTTGCAACTCAGGTTTTTCTAGACTTCAACTGCAGATTTCTCTACTGTAGATGAAGAAATGAAGACAAGAGCCCAATCTGGAGGCAACATTTAGCTACGCTTCTTACTGTCTCTAGGAATGAAGCTACAATGAAAATCTGGTGGCCACCTGAGGTTACCTCACCACAGGCTCCAAAGGATGAGCTCTAACTTCTATGCTTAAATCACGGACAACTGACTTTGGAAAACCGATCTGGGAAGTCACAAAGATTACCTGTTTGGGGTTTTTCTTGGGAAAACACTTTGGAGTGCCCAGACAAAGAAGGCTGAGGGCTCATCTATACCACATGGGTCAAGTTGAGTTGTTCAGTTTGTATTCAAAATCCACAAAGCATTTTAGTGCACACAAATCATTTCAACTGTTGGAAGTCAATGTTAGTTGAGGAATGAGGAGTGCAAGAGGAATTCAGCAACGATCACCCCATAACTTATGTCTGACACCAGAATCACTCACCATGTACCAAGGCCCGTGACCAGTTCACCCTCTTCACATGAAGTTTCACTAACAAAATAACTACACTTCTCAGAAATCACCCTCTGTGTCCCTTCCCTCTGTTCCAGGGAAGCTCCTGTCCTAATGGATCTTTGTAGCAGTGGCTCAGGATCCGTGACTAGCATGCAGATATTACAGTGTCACAAGGAGATGCCCAGTTTTGAGTTCCAGTCAAAGACACCTTGCTTTGCCCACAGATATGGAATGCATCCATTTCCAGGTCAGGAGAAAAGTTCAAAGAGCATAATCCCAACATACTTTAACAATACAACCAAACACAGACAAGTGAAATAAAATACAACACAATACAGTATTACACCCACAACTTCTTTTTAAAGAAGTTGATTGCATTTTCACCAACTGCACAAACACTGTGCTGCATATTACAGTAGACTCTGGCATCACTGTGGAGTTGAGAGCACCATTTCACAGCATTAATTACTGATCCCCAGGTTGCCTGGATTGCTGTGCGCAGCATTTTAAACCACCACACACTCCCAGATCTTGCCACACTAACAGCTCAAGGGGCACACAGCCCCAGCAAATGCTGGTGCCTCCAGTAATGCCAGTCTTTCTCTAGCAAAGTTCTTTGCCAGCAGTGGGCATCAGTTCCTGAGACATCCAGTGCAGGTACAGCCTTTTCCAATGACAGGACCTGAGGGAATGGTAGGAAGACATGCTGGGGGAAGTTTAGGTTAGATAATAGGGAAAAGTTTTTCACCCAGAGGGCAGTTGAGCAGTGGAACAGGCTCCCTACAGAAGTAGTTACGGCACTAAGCTGCATGAGTTCAAGAAGCATTTGGATGATGCTCTCAGGCACACGGTGTGATTCTTGGGGTCCCCCCTAAAAGGGACAGGAGTTGGACCTGATGATCCTGATGGGCCTCTTCCAACTCAGCACATTCTATAATTCTGACTTTCAACTGCAGGGAGCCAGGAAAGGGATGAAGAAATCTCTTCTAGGCAGGATGGAGCACAGTCTGATAACTTATTGCTTCAAATAGTCTGGAATAAGAGACACCACACATCTTTCTGAAGAGTTCAAACAACATCCCCTCTTCCTCTCTTCCTCCAGGAACTGGAGTGCTAAAACCACAAAGTGCTAAAAATGCAAAAATCTGAGGCCAAGTTTCATACACTGCTTACTCAGTAAGCCTTACCTCAAGCTGTTGGAGGCTAGCTGCTCACCAATTCATTTTGGTGCACAGATGGATACCCCAACTTAACACACTAGTAATTGGGGCCCCATGGACCTGATGCCTTTTCCCACAGGATGCAGATCTTAGGGATAAGAGTTCTCCTTGGCTGCACGCACAGTTGAGCTTCCTTACTTCAGAATACATTTACATCCGTGCAATATTGCAGTTATAGTAGAAGTCTTGTGCAAAAAAATAACTGCCCCAGTCACAAGGCTTTTACTTATAGCAAACAACAGATGTCCAGATCAACAATCTAAAGAAAATCTGGACATGGCATTGATTCTTGGAGGTCATGGAAGTTTTCTGTGCAGAATTCCAAGATGACACCACAGTTTATATTGGAATTCAAAGCGCTCTTATCACTCTCAAATCTCAAGAGTTTTTGCTTTTACTGTGGGTAGGCACAAGAGACTCCCTGCCAATGCTGCATTCCACAAGGTGTATTGGGAGAACACCTTGGTCTTGTCCCTCGGTCACATCATTCAGCAAAGAGCATCACTTCCCATCAGCATCTCCCCATCTCATCTTCGTGGTTTGCAACTTAGCTCCTTGAGGCTTGGTTGCCTTCCTATCTGAGTAATCAGATGGTTCAAGTACTGTCCACAGGCAAGATGATCTACCTTAAGAGTTCTCTAGCACCCAAGCTACTGCATGAAAAAGACACTGAAGCTATACACCCCACCTTCTTCTAGTTTGCTGTATGCTAGTATTCACTGGAGTCTAATTCTTTAAATAACAAGTTATATGCCTGACACATTGCAGCTACATATACACAGCACACAGATATATAAGGACCACAAGGTCCTTATATTCTATATATTCTTATATTACAATTTCTACAACACTTTGAGTTATTAAGCTGTTACAGAGAAATCTGAAACATAGAGTTCTGAACTATAAATCCTAAGTTTAAACCAAGAGATGCAAAAAACATGGCAAACATAACTTGATGGGGTTCTAATAAAAGACAAGATCAGACCCATTTCAATTGCTATCTCCTTTAAATAAGAGGAGAATCAATTAAATTAATCTAGATTAATTTCACAATAGGACATCTGTTTTCTTGGTGTTTACATGAAGACAAGAATGTGGCTGAATTCAATTCAACCTAATTTCCTGTAATAGCACATATTTACCTCTCTTGTTTAATGCATTTTCCCTTATTTCAGAAGGGCAAGCAAGGGCTTAATACTGTTTTAACACCAATTACCTTGCTTTAAGTGGGAATGAGTAAACAAAAATCCTTGTAGAAGACAGCAAAATCTTCATGGAAGTATTAATTTCTGCCTACACAATACTATGGAAACTTTGATACTTGTCAAGTGGCCAGCACACAAGCCATGTGTCTATAAAGATGCTCTGAATACATTCACCCCCTTCAGCACACACCATGAAGAGGGACCTGGCTTCAAGGGCTCCTCTTGAAATAGGTGGCAACTGGCACCTGGCAAGCTGCTAGTGAAAATCCTCAGGTGTTGTGCCAACTAGGTTGTGCTGTTTCATCCACTTGTTCACCTAGCCTGGACACCCACACAATGCACTTTGATCTGGCAACTCCAGGAGCAGCCAGTACTAACCAAGTCATCTCCATCTTCACCAGACTGCAAGTGTGCCCCAGAAGAGTTCTGCAAGCAAGAGCTATGAAAACCAGGTGCCATCATAACATCTGACTGTTCTTAGTTGACCCTACCAACCCAGTAAAATCATTGAGCTTCGTGAGTTCTCCAGACTTAAGAGATCCTAGATTTGCTCATTAGCAAAAAGAATCTTCCATCTGCTTCTACCATTCTTACCCTGCTTCATCTGTGATCAGAGACTGTGTCCTCAAGACACTGGTGGAAAAGATCCATTAGGGGACTTTGTTCTAAAGGTGACCCAGATGGCAGAACAGACCTTCACCCCTACAATCTGAATAGCAAGCCACTTTAAAACATCTATTGTGATCTTTTCCACTTTACAATTTACATACATTTTCTGTCTTCATCATAGTTTTCAGAGTAGTAGCTTCATGCAAACAAACTCCAAAAAAAGCATCTGCCTTTGGGGTTTTGTCTAAGTAGTTAGGGCAGCACAATCATTCACCTTTGACAGTCATCAGAAGCTTTGCAAATTAGAGCAAAACTCATATATAAAACTATAACACACAATCCTACCCACTAGGCACAGCACAGGCATCTACTACATAGCATGGCAAATACTTGGTTCTCTGAGGTTAAAAAAACAATAGTATTGCAAACTACAAAAAAACCCCAAAGTACTCACAACTCATAAGCACACCTACTTTACCAGCATCTTTGGGAAAAGAATACTGGAATATAATTAGCATTTCTTCCAGATGTCACTTCTGTGTGGATGATGCTATTTTTACTGCTACAAGCTGAAGGGTCCTTTAAATACTGCAAATGCAACAGAAGCCAGGCTTACATTCTCTCCTAAGGACTAAAAAAAGTTTACTGCTCACCAATCTGTAGCTGTATTTCTTTGCAATGTACTCCAATTGCTTGTAAAATCTGAACAGCATCTAACATTTAATTTTACTGAGCATCATATTTCAGTGCTTCGGTATTCAGAATGCATCTCAGGGTTTTTTTGTGAAGTCCATAAATCTACAAGTTAACATCATATCTCCTGCCAAGATTTAAATCTTAATTCCCACAGAGCTGTGCATTTAATGATATGAAGGTATTGTTTTGCTTGACAAGAGTCAGTCCTGAAAGCAAAACCATGTCCTACGGAACAGCTGAAATTTCTACTGGTTACAGTGAAAGCCATTTTTAAAGTGACTTATTTTCTCAAGCCTGCCAAAGCTTTGCTGGCCCCTCTTCAGAAAATAAATAATAAAAAAAAAAAGTTGACTGGTGTTACCTAGTGAAGAAAGTGTGAAGGAAGAAGTTTGCAAAGAATTCATCCTGATAAACCAAAGGACACCTAAATAATAGACTGCAACCACCTATTATTTAGCACATTCTAGAACACAAGTGTTATGCTTAGACTTCATGAGATTATCAACATCCAGAAACTGCAATACTTAGAAGGAGTTTCTGTGAGTTTTCTGTTTTGGTGAAACAAGAAATCTTTAGATAGACTCCTCCTGCCCAAACATAATATAAACTGAGAAGTCTTCTAAAATCAGCACTTCCTCCTGTTCCAAAGTGAAGGACAAGAAGCAAATATGATCAAATTCCTAATGTGGTTTTACAATCAAGAAATGACAACTACAACACGAAGAAGGAGATCCAAAGTATCTTAGGTGAGAGGTATTTGGCAACTACAAGCAGAAGTCAGCAGCCAGATATTTACTGCTCCTTACCTCTTCAGGTTAGCTTAGTTTCTGTACCAAATAAAGAGAAAAGTGATGAGATCAGGCTTTGTACCACCTCACAGCAGTTTGAGGATAACCACATTAGTCCTCTCCCTCCCACCCAGAGGTGTCCACATACCCCCTTGCCAGCCTCCTCGCCACGCAGCCCTGGCCACTTGCCATGGACAGTGGTTGTGCTTCCTGAACAGTTACTCACTATCAGCCTAGATAAGCTGTGGGGAGGGGAAAACCTACCACAGGCAACACAAAACACCCAACAAAGATAACTGAGTTGCAAACAGAAACCAAGAACCTGTACCTGCTGTCATTCCTTTCCAAGTCAAATATAAAGGAAACTTCATAGAGCAGCCATGCCTCACACAATCTTACTAGTATAAATCAAGGCAGGTTTGGGGCACCTTCTCTTTGCTGTCACCATACTTGATCAGGCCCATTGGTGTTAGCAAAAACAGAAAGTGCAAAACAGAAATAACCACGCCAGAGGCAGCTGATGCTACAGTGAAGCATGCTGTCATAGCCTTGTAACCAGCAACAGTGGCATCAGGTGAGCTTTTTGAAGAGCTTCCTATTGTAAGCACATCCTCAGGTAACAATTAAGGATGCCTAATATCTAGTTCAGTTCTACATTTTTTTTCGTCCCTCAAAAAAATCAGTAGATACACCTGCTAATTGTCCTTGCAATGCCTGCTAGTAACAAGCATTCCAGGACAAGATAGAATGAAAACCACAAGAACATACACAGAAGTGATAAGAAACTAAGTTCAAGAAAAGTAAAGAAGAAAGGAGACCAAGGAACAACATTCTCCATGTTATTTTTCTGCTCTTTTTCCACCCTTCATTTATCCAAATCAGTGCAGGGTCCAAAGACACTACAGTGCTACAGACCTTTGTATATGGAAACCTTGTCACTCCTTCTTCCCAAGTCTTTTAACTATTTCCTCCTGTTAAGAGGCAATGCTCAACCACTTCCCACCCCTGAACAGTAAGCTCAGTTTAACAAAGGGGACATTTTCTTGTTAAGCAGATGGTCCATGATACAAGCCATTTGCAGTTGAGAGCATCAGCACAGCCCACATCACCAGCAGAGCTGAGGACTGAGGCAGTCCTGAACTCACAGTGGTGGTCTGCTCCCTGCTAACCCCACAGACTGCCACATGCAAAGCCTTCCAAAATGCTGCTAACGTGTCTGTGTCAAAAAAGAGGGCAACTGAGGAAGGGTCTCTTTGAAGATCATACAATTTTCCTCCATGTAGGAAGACACAGCTGAACCATTCCATCTAAGAGCTGCTGGTATGAAAGGTCAAAATACTACAATCAAACCTTCAAGGCACAAACTGTCCAGCTGAAGGTATATAAAGGACACAGTCACCAGATGGAATTCTATTGCAGGATAAAACAGATGGTGGCAGCCAGCTGTAAGCCAGGGGTGGACTCACACCTCCTGACTGCTTACAGCAGATACCCTGAGGGTGAAGGAGGAAGACCCTGCATACCACCACCACTCAAAGAGCCAGATACTCCACTGAGAACTGGCACTTTGTATAGGAATACGTAGGAAGGTGATGAAAAACTTGTTACTCATGAGAAAGTCTGGGTCCTGCAAGACCTGGAGAGCTTGCAAAGCTGAGTGATCTTCCCTGAGCAACCAGGTAAAGTGGCACTTGGCAGAGGCACAATTTAGAGAGACAAGGTCATACTGGCATGACTCCTGGCCTTATTCTGGGCAAGAGGAAGAGAGAGGCAGAGATGAAGAGAAAGGCCTAAATCCACTTCCATGAATCTCTGCTGCCCTTCAAGCCTTGGGGGCAAACACAGCTCCTATGGTATACCTTCCCCAGCCTGCAGCTCTATTGAAGCTCAGGAACAACACTTGCTGGAGGTCACAAGCAGTTCAGAGCAGTACTTCAGGATGACCAGCAAGGGCAATGCTGTCCAGCCTTCCTCAGCACAAGCCAGTTCAAATACCTTCCTTGGAGGTTTCCAAGGGGGAGGATGCTTTCTGCATGTGTTTTTCTTATTAGGTGCCACAGGTTGAATAAAGCCAAGTGCATTCTCCCTTCTGTATTTTATCCTGCATGGCTAGATTTTGCAGTTAATTTGACATACATACAAACTTTGCAAGACTAAGAATTTGGTGCTTTGTTCCACTTCTTTATAAATGACACTAACATTCATAGCTTTAATGCTATTCATCTTGCATTTCCATTCCTGAATTATTCTGTTACTCATTAAAAATTGAATCTACATAGAAGACAGAGGTAGAATACTAACACTAACTCAAGCCAGAATACATTTTACATTTTCTTAGGAGGAATTATTTAGACAAGTTTCTGTGAAACATTGATCCAGTTGAAATCTGACAACTTCTACCCTCCTTCAGGAGCATTAAACTCCATACAGTCACTTTTAATTTACAATGCTGCACAGTACCAGCACATCTGAACTTCCAATACAATGTCTGCTTGTTGGTTTTCCTGCTCCTGGGACAAGAAAAAAAATCTGATGCAACCAAAGGGTAACACTACTTTTCTTACACCTGCCTGCTGCCATGATACAAGTCAGATGACAGTCAGCAGTATTCCTTGATGTAATCGAACCCAAGCTACAAGGAAAAAGTTTCTTCTGCTTATTTAAAAAATTATGTTAGCATTATGTATTTCCTTGAGAGGGGTGTACCTTCGATAAAGCCACAGGGGAAAAAGAAAAGAAAGAAAAAAAGAGAATAAAATGCAAATATGCAGCAGTAGCACAGGAATTAATCTAAAACCAATCATCCTTTTAAGATACATTCTATCTGGAAGTAATTGCAACAGATGCTCCAACAAAGGAACTGTCCTAGCAGGACAAAATTATAGCAACAGCAAGAAAATGATTGCATCTGGGGTCTCAATATAGCAAGACCACCAGAATCAAAAGACAATTTCTTTTTTAAAAAAAGATTTTAGTACAGCCTGACAAGGGAAAGGGGGAAGTTCAGAACCTACAACATGTTCTTACTCTCAGAAGACCTGCAGGTAGGAGTCCTGGCTAACGCTCTGCTGCTATCCAAAGTATTAATCCATTCAGCAATTCCTACAATTCCCCTTTTCCTTATGCAGGGCAATATTTTGCTCAATAATGGTTGACACCGGCCTGGTTGTAAGAACTATACCGATCCCTCCGTCCAGCAGAGCCTGTCCGGAGGGGGGGTCAGAGCTGCCTTGGCCAGGGGGCTGGGAGCTACTCGGCAGCCGCTAACTCACGTTTTCACTTCCCCGTGTTACTCGCTCATCCGAGTTCTACGAAAGCCTCAGTTAGCATTCTCCAAGTCACAAATTAAGGCAATTCGGCCGCCGAGTTCTCGGTTCCTCCTCCTGGCTCCTCCTGCTACCCAGCAAAGTAAAAAAGTCGCCTTAATCCAGACACTTCCAGACCCATCCTCCAGACACGCTGTAAGCACCTCCGATGCTCTAGGCATCCCAAGTGCTACCCGACTCAACCATCTACGCACCCAACGCGCAGACAAACTCCCCAATGCCCAGAAGTTTGGGGAGGAAAAGCCCAACTCGCCCCAAACTCTCGGCACACCCCGCCCGTCCCGCCGCGGCAGCTGCCGTACCCCNGGGATAAGATAGGAAGAAAAGGCTTCTTGCAGTGTCTGATGAAGGTCAGGGGAGAGCCAGCAGAGTCTCGGGCTGAAGGGGAGCAGTTCACAAAGGAGAGCCACAGAAAAGATCTGATGAGGTGGGAATGTCAGGGAGCACACTCACCTCACAAGTGAAGCTTTCAGTGAGAAGGAAAGATCAGAAGACTAAATGAACAGAGGGAGAAGGAGAGGAGGGATGGGTACAAGGAATAGAAATGGATTCCTGGAAATACACAGGAACAGGAAGGTACAGTTAGAATGCCTCAACAAAAAAATTATCAACATTAAAGGTTTAGCCATTGGGCACAAATATATTCTCTGTGGAACACAGTTAAAAAAAATTGTAGAAGACTCACTGCTTTAAGAATTACATAACTGAGTTTAAAAGTCATACTGGGTACCACTTGCTATCTGGTGAAATTCACTAAAAGAGAGCAGCTGTATCACTGAAGCTGCAGTGGCCTGTAATAATACAGCATTATGCAAAGTGGCATTGCTAATCTACTTTTTGTGAATAATGTACAGCATTGCAACACATAACAAATGAAATCAGAGCTTTCCTGGATTCATTATACCACTGAGCAGTAATTGTTCCCTTTGCAAAAAGGTACAGCAGAAAAGGAAAAAAAAACCACAGGTTCTGACATATTTTATATATCTTGAAGCACAATTAACCAGGGGCAATTACCAGCTTCTGGAAAACATGTTAGTACCTTTTTGAGGTGAATACATGTTCAAACAAAAAAGAATAATATCTGAATATGTGCCTCTTTGCACAGTGCAGAATAAATTCGTGTATTTGACTTAGAACATCAGTAACTCCACCAAGTTTTAGAAAGACTACAGAGCTCAGGAAGTAATAAGTTCATTCAGCAGCTCTGCACTGTAGACAATTGCTGCCTCTCAGAACATCAAAAACACTGTAACACTGTGCCCTAGTATTAAACAAGCTCAGATGTCAGTCAGAACTATGGCCCTCTAAGTACTTTCCAATATTTAAAGATATGTACTATACTTAAGTGTGTTCATTAGTGTTTTATAAACATGTAGGTAGTTGTTCCAGCTACTAGAAATGTTTATTTTAAAAAGAAAACAGAACACTCAAGAATTAACACTGGTGAGCTTTCCAACTTTGTTAGGAAAATAAGCCTACAACAGTTTTTTTTTCTCTGGGGAAAAAAAACCCCAAAAACCACAAAACCAAACTAAACCCCGTACTACTGAATGGAAAAGGGACATAGCAAATCAATTTCATCAGGGCAAATCATTATTTCTCCCTCAAATGTTGAGATTGCATCCTTGTTTTCTTTTATCAAGCTGTAGGAAACTCTTGCTGGAGTGCTGTGTTTAATATCCACCTCCCTGTGCTTGCATATCCTCTTGGATTAAGCAGGTGCTTGTTTTTTAGCTGAACTGCTGCCCTTCCACTGTTCTCATAATTTGATTCACCCTTAGCACACATAAAGCATGTAAGCATGGAAATCCATGATTTCTGAACCTGGAACTGTAATCTTGATTCCTTCTTTCAGGTCCATGCATGTTTCAAACAAATTGGTTGGCTTGAGCAGAAAGAGTGCCTGCTATGAAGATATGGATTTATCTTTTACTTATTTTGGTGAATAAAGAAAAGATCAGGATTGATCAATGGTGAAAAGATCAATATTTTTTTCTTCCCTATTCTTCCCCCTGCCTCCTCCCCCATTCTAATATTTGAAGGGGTGGAGAGTTACTTTAAACTTTGACCAAATGTTGGAACTAGAAAATTAGTTGAACTAATGTCAAAAGCAAATTAATGAAAGGAAAATTAATTGCTTAACTTCTTCAAATATTTGGGAAAATGTGTTTACATATTTTCTCCATTTTTCTCAGTGATATTTATCTAAACATCCAAGTCACAGTCACTTACTGTACTCTTGTATTGGGATCCCTGAAATGTACACTGAATTTCAAAGCCCAAACTGGTTACAATTTGCTATTCAAGCTGAAGGCCTAGAAACAGTCAATAGGAAGCCCTGTGTACCTGTAGTTGGTCCACCCCTTCTCTCCATCCACACCTGAGACATACTGATGAAAAAAACCCAAACAAACATAAAAACTCAGTGAGCTGGAACAATGAGCAGTTTTGAAGATGATGTCTTTATTTTTTCCACCAACTATTAAACAATAATGTAATGTCTGATGTTGGAAGAGATCTCTGGATGTCCTTTGGTCCAACCCCTTCCTACCCAAGCAGGGCCACCTAGAATCAGTTGTCTGATAGCTGTGAGTATCTCTAAGAATGGAGACTGCAACCTCAGTGGGAAACTGGTGCCAGTGCTATGTCACCCTCATAGTAAAGAAAAAAAAAAAAAATTCTGNCCCCCCCGCCGTGTTTATGGAGCCATGCGGACCCCCGCGCAGGCGCTGAGGGTTGGCTCCCTCCGTCCCCCTCACTAATTGGCGCTGGCACTGAGGAGAAAGTTGGCGGCACCCTAAGAGCCTCCCTCTGCTTCGGCTGCCGGCGTGGTGCACACCGCCGGGAGAAGGAGAACGCGGCTACACCAGCCCGGGATGGGGTCTCGCCCGGCAGAGAGACTGCGGGACTGGGCGGGAAGGTGATGCTGTCCCCGCCTCGCTGCGGGACCCGGCTCCCATCCCAGCCTCCGCCGGGCAGCACCGTCTCGGCAGCCGCCCGCCTGCGTCCGGAGCCCCGGTTGGGTTCAGCTTGACTCGGTTAAGCGTGGGTGAGCACAGCAGAACCGCGAAGCTGGAACGAGCGGGCCCAGCGCTGTTTCTCCACGCTCTTTCTCCCCCCCTCCCCCCTTGTCATCCTCCGGGCCGCCTGCCCGCTGGCTGCACCTGGAGGCAGCTGCAGGTGTCCTTGGGGACATGGCATTGTCCTTGTCCTCCCGCTAAAAACAGAAGGAGCTCCAGCAAGGGCAAGAAGTTCCCCGTCTCACAATCAGCTCAGGACCGGAGCTGAGCTTGCTGACGGGCCAGGAAGGCGAAAGCAGCATCTGGCTGTAAGGATGAAGGGGGCAAAAGTTGTCCCGTTTGACCTTCGTGCCCAGGGCTCCATTTGAGGAAAGGCTGAGGTGGAGGGGTCAACTCATTACCCTCGCGAAGCCAGCGTCAGTATCCCAGGATACATACAACATAGCTTTGTAGAACAATTTTCACAGTAAAACTGAAGGTTTTTGCTCGTCCTATAAGGATATCAGCGTGACCTCCAGTAATGCTGTTCTGAGGTTTTTGCTTATCATAGCTAAGTTTGGGCTAAACTTTGATACGGCTTTGAAGCATGCTTATGCACATGCTGCTCTTTGCATTGTTATTCTGTCCAAGCTGAGCACAGCGTAAGCATTTGCAGTTCATTAGTGGCATGAAAAGCACAAAATCCAACAAAATTTTAGTAGTTATTTTTTTGCTCTCCTTTTATATAAAACATTCCTTGCAACTATGTTTTCCTTGTGTACATTTGTACCTGAAGTTCTAATACTTGAAGATACGCTGAAAATCATGTAAAATGTGAACAGAATGCAAAAAATTATACAACTCTTTTCCATGCTCTGGAAGATAGTTACATGCATTGCTGTTTACAGGTTTTGCAGACTGCAAGAGCAAAGGAAACATTTTTATTTTTTTTTTTTTACCATTTTCATTCACAGCCTTGCTCCACTTCATAGTATTGCTGATTTAAAATGCTGTCATCAGCAGCTGAAACAGCTGCACAATTAAATTAGATTAGATGAGGACTGAAAGCATATGGCCACAGCTTAGTTTCCAGAGTGGTCACAGCACAGGTAACTGTACCCTTCTAAACTCCACTAGCACAGATAACAACAGGCACACAAAGATTAGCCAGGTGGACTAGCTGGGTAATGTTTTACGTGCACGTCAAGTTCATTCTACCAGGTTTTCATCATGGTAGAGTCAAAACCTGTAGCTTTAACATTGCAGAAAGTGCAGCTATCAAACCTGCATTTGCAACATGCCAGGTAACCAACACAATGGCACAGAGGCCTGTATTCAGGAACACAAAAATACCATATTTAGGATCCAAACACAGTATTTGCTGTCTCACACAGCATCCCTTCTCCCTCATTACTGCAGCTTTCACCTCACCTCAGCTTTTACTGTCCCAACCATTCCAGAACAAGCTTTCCAAAATCCGAGAGGCCGCAGCTGCAATGGTTACAGTTTCCAAGCATGACAGCAGGCTAGAGAGATGGTGGAAGAGGGGACAACAGGATAGCCCAGGAGGAGGCAGTCTCTGTACTCCTTAGAGCTCTGCCAAGTCTGAGCAAACAGCATCGCTTCTTATGCATCTGAAGATGTGTTAAACCCATAAAGTAACAACCAACACAGGGAGAGTTACCTGCTATGTGCCAGAGGATGCTCAAAGACCAGTGGACAGGGAAACATCAGTTCCAGCAGTGACTGATGGCAGCAGGAGGACGATGCAAGGGAAGGCACACTGTCCACTGCTCTCATACTTCAGGAAGCTGGCTTACTACTTAAGACAATTTTTTTCTTTTCTAGGGGTCATTTGGCTTCTGAAGGAATCTGAGCCCCCTATGCAGATGCTCAAGAGCGAAAACATATCTGGAAGAGAGAAAAGGAAACAGCTGAAGAAGACACGTGTATGCAGTAAAACTGCAAGGTACAGGAGAGCAAGAAAAGAGGAAGCAAAAAATACAGCATTGTGAGAGAGAAAAACATACAGATGCTGGAAAAGGAGCAAATGAAGTGATAGGAAAGAACACAGAAAAAGGTATGGCACAATGATAGTAAAGAGGAAAAAAACACACTGAACAAAGCCCAGAAGATATAGAAATATGCATATTTAAAAAAACCCACTGTGTTAAGTTGAAGTGCCAAAGTTGTCCTATCCAAACAAAGCAGATGCACCCATCATTCTCTGAAAATGCACAGGAAATAAAAGGAAGGGTCTTTTTTTTTTTTCACACAGGAAAAATGTGTCCTAACATATTATCAGTATGCAGTCTTCAGTACCTGAAGCAAAAGAAATGCAAAAAGTCAGAACAACCAGGAACAAAATATGCCATATAAGGAAAGTTACTGCTGTCATTACCTGCAATTTGGGGTTTTGGTTTTTTTAAGTTTCATTTTCTTGGATAAGTGCTACCAACAAACCAAACAAGCAAAACAGCACTGAAGGAACATTGAAGTAAATCATCATTCTTATCTACAGCTTTTTTCCCAAGACCTTGTCCAGGACATACTGATATGGTAACTGCTTTTCAAAGTCAGCTGAAGATACCTCATTCATTCCATGAATGCTCAGCCTTGGCAAATCAATCTGTGCTTTACTGCTTCAAATAACCCATGAATGGACTCATCTGATACTCACATAGAAGTATCTTCTTTACCTTCCAGGCACAGAAAAGCATTACTGTAAATAGTTCAGATTTCTTTCCCAGGAGCTATTGTGTTATATACTGCCTGTAGTTGGGTCTGTGTAACCCCTTACAACAGCTGAGACACCATGCACATTGAATTGGTCTCTGTTGTACTAAGCTTTCTCCACGGTTTCAAATAGAATTTTAAAAGAATTTTAAACCACAAATCAATTACCCACCCTCCAAAATTCCTGTCCAGAGATCAGGCCTTAACGACAGAGTTTTATAAAGCCCTCAGATTTTAAGTCAGTTTCACACTCAATGCTTTGGTTTTAGTTTCCTACAACCCTATAAAAATCCATCTAATATGCTTCAGGAATTTTAATCTCTCAGTGATCCTTTTTACAAGTTTTATTTTTTATAAGAAACTTGTAATATTTGTCTTATTTTTTAAATGACAGACACTTGGCAGCACAACAGAATTAACTTAAGCATGTAACTGCAATGTGAAGGGAAGAAGTATGTGTGAAATTTAATCTCATTAGTTAAAATAGTTACTTTTAATGAGAAAAGTGGAAAGCTTACTGTGAAACAAGTTCAATAGTAACAAAGAACAGTAGCTTTTCAGGAAAAGATGCTGAAATAAATGAGATACTGTAGGTAAGCCATAAAAATCAATACAAAATTTCATACAAGAATGACTCAGTTGGAAATGCTGAGAGAGAAGATTTGCAATTTGAGGAGAAGTTTTTTCAATTTATAGCCAATGTTACAGTCTGCCCTGTTTTTTCTGTCTTGACTGATGATCTTTTACAGAGGTGCCTCTTTCTTTTGGACATTCAAGTGATAAATGCCAAAGCAAACATCACACTTATATAAGAAAGTCAAACGCTTTTTTCCATGAGGTACAGTACACTGCAGCTTCAAACCTTTATAAAAAGTACAACAGAAAGGTACAACAAAAGAATTAGGCATATACTTTTACATTGTTCTCAGCTATAAAGCTTGGCTGACTGTACTGAGCTGCTAAAAACAAGAGAGTAAACTGAAGACAGAGCTTAGCAATATAGTGAGGCACGTTAAGTCCCATCAGAGGAAAGCCTATATGGATGTGCCCCTGCAATTCCTGCTGGTTTGGGGAAGCCAAAGGTGCACCATGAAGCCCCAGAAAAGATCTGATGAGGTGGGAATGTCAGGGAGCACACTCACCTCACAAGTGAAGCTTTCAGTGAGAAGGAAAGATCAGAAGACTAGATGAACAGAGGGAGAAGGAGAGGAGGAATGGGTACAAGGAATAGAAATGGATTCCTGGAAATACACAGGAACAGGAAGAAGGTACAGTTAGAATGCCTCAACAAAAAAATTATCAACATTAAAGGTTTAGCCATTGGGCACAAATATATTCTCTGTGGAACACAGTTAAAAAAATTTGTAGAAGACTCACTGCTTTAAGAATTACATAACTGAGTTTAAAAGTCATACTGGGTACCACTTGCTATCTGGTGAAATTCACTAAAAGAGAGCAGCTGTATCACTGAACCTGCAGTGGCCTGTAATAATACAGCATTATGGAAAGTGGCATTGCTAATCTACTTTTTGTGAATAATGTACAGCATTGCAACACATAACAAATGAAATCAGAGCTTTCCTGGATTCATTATACCACTGAGCAGTAATTGTCCCCTTTGCAAAAAGGTACAGCAGAAAAGGAAAAAAAAACCACAGATTCTGACATATTTTATATATCTTGAAGCACAATTAACCAGGGGCAATTACCAGCTTCTGGAAAACATGTTAGTAACTTTTTTTGAGGCAAATACGTGTTCAAACAAAAAAGAATAATATCTGAATATGTGCCTCTTTGCACAGTGCAGAATGAATTAGCATATTTGACTTAAAACATCAGTAACTCCACCAAGTTTTAGAAAGACTGCAGAACTCAGGAAGTAATAAGTTCATTCAGCAGCTCTGCACTGTAGACAATTGCTGCCTCTCAGAACATCAAAAACACTGTAACACTGTGCCCTAGTATTAAACAAGCTCAGATGTCAGTCAGAACTATGGCCCTCTAAGTACTTTCCAATATTTAAAGATATGTACTATACTTGTGTGTTCATTAGTGTTTTATAAACATGTAGGTAGTTGTTCCAGCTACTAGAAATGTTTATTTTTAAAAGAAAACAGAACACTCAAGAATTAACACTGGTGAGCATTCCAACTTTGTTAGGAAAATAAGCCTACAACACAGTTTTTTTTTCTCTGGGGAAAAAAAAAAACCAAAACCACAAAACCAAACTAAACCCTGTACTACTGAATGGAAAAGGGACATAGCAAATCAATTTCATCAGGGCAAATCATTATTTCTCCCTCAAATGTTGAGATTGCGTCCTTGTTTTCTTTTATCAAGTTGTAGGAAACTCTTGCTGGAGTGATGTGTTTAATATCCACCTCCCTGTGCTTGCATATCCTCTTGGATTAAGCAGGTGCTTGTTTTTTAGCTGAACTGCTGCCCTTCCACTGTTCTCATAATTTGGTTCACCCTTAGCACACATAAAGCATGTAAGCATGGAAATCCATGATTTCTGAACCTGGAACTGTAATCTTGATTCCTTCTTTCAGGTCTGCGCATGTTTCAAACAAGTTGGTTGGCTTGAGCAGAAAGAGAAAGTGCCTGCTATGAAGATCTGGATTTATCTTTTACTTATTTTGGTGACTAAAGAAAAGACCAGAATTGATTAATGGTGAAAAGATCAAGATTTTTTTCTTCCCTATTCTCCCCTCTGCCTCCTCCCCCATTGTAATATTTGAAGAGGTGGAGAGTTACTTTAAACTTTGACCAAATGTTAGAACTAGAAAATTGGTTGAACTAATGTCAAAAGCGTTAATGAAAGGAAAATTAATTGCTTAACTTCTTCAAATATTTGGGAAAATGTGTTTACATATTTTCTCCATTTTTCTCAGTGATGTTTATCTAAACATCCAAGTCACAGTCAGTTACTGTACTCTTGTATTGGGATCCCTGAAATGTACACTGAATTTCAAAGCCCAAACTGGTTACAATTTGCTATTCAAGCTGAAGGCCTAGAAACAGTCAATAGGAAGCCCTGTGTACCTGTAGTTGGTCCACCCCTTCTCTCCATCCACACCTGAGACATACTGATGAAAAAAACCCAAACAAACATAAAAACTCAGTGAGCTGGAACAATGAGCAGTTTTGAAGATGATGTCTTTATTTTTTCCACCAACTATTAAACAATAATGTAATGTCTGATGTTGGAAGAGATCTCTGGATGTCCTTTGGTCCAACCCCTTCCTACCCAAGCAGGGCCACCTAGAATCAGTTGTCTGATAGCTGTGAGTATCTCTAAGAATGGAGACTGCAACCTCAGTGGGAAACTGGTGCCAGTGCTATGTCACCCTCATAGTAAAGAAAAAAAAAAAAAATTCTGATGTTCAGAGGGAACCTCCTTTGTTTCTGTTTGAGCCCATTACCTCAGGTCCTGTCACTGGGCATCAGTGATAGAAGCCTTTCCTTTAGAAGGTTTCTAAAGAGGTTTCCTTTGCAGCCTCCTTCTAGGTATTAATAGACACTGACTAGATCCCCCTGAGCATCCTCTCTTCCAGGCTGAGCAGTCCCACTTCTCTCTCAGCCTTTACTCAGGGGTGAGATGCCCCAGTCACTTAAGCCTCTTTGAGGCCCTTCACTAGACTCTCTCCCTTCTACTGGGAGAACTGGACCCAGCAATCCAGATGTAGGCTCACCAGTACTGAGCAGAGAGGAAGGATCACCTCCTTTGACCTGCTGGCAATACTTTCTAGTATGCAGTAAGTATTAAAGTAGTTGTTCCAAAAAAATGAAACCACTGTATTCTCACTTGTGCCCTGCGATAGGATGAGGAGCAATGGATTCAAGACAGAACACAGGAAGTTCCACCTTAACATGTTCTCTGGACACTTTCAAGATCCATCTGGATGCATTTCTGAGTGACCTGCCCTAGTTTTGGTCCTGCTCTGGCTGGGGAGTTGTACTTTATGATCTTCAGAGGTCCCTTCCCGCCCCTGCCATTCTGTGATTCTGTGTGATTCTGATAATATTTTTATTATACATTTTAATATATACTATAAAGACTATATTTTCCACTTGTGATAGAAGCTATTAAGCTATGAAGGGACCACAGCATGTCAGAAATTCTGTGATAAGGATCACTACAGGATAAAACATGGCTATAATTTTCATCCTTTTCAAAGACAATGATAATGTTTTGTACAATGCACACAAGTAGCATGTTGCTATACACCTTCCTACACCACTTTCTCCATGAAATGTTCCCAACAGCATCTCACACTACTATAAATTAGCAGCAATCACTATAGCTCCCAGCACTATCAGTCTACAGAGACACTAGAAAAGTCACCTAACATTGTACCACCAGATGTTAGGGGAGATTTCATACATCAAGTTGAATACACAGGTGTCACCTGGAAGAATTTCTGTGAGAAGATTTTGTATACCAGTTATATACTTGTTTCCTGTAAAGTCATTAACACAGAAATGTGGTGGCTGGTTTCTCATTATAGCAAGTCCAATGTTCTTCCACCAGAACTCCACTGTGTAGCATACAATGAAATCATTAAAACAAGTATCTTTACCAAGCATTTTACATTTTCATGAAGGAAAGATGTCCACGATTTTCTTGGAGTGTTTATTATGTGCTTTGTATTGGACTACTTCTTAGCAAAACTATTTGCTAATATGATGTTGCCCTTTTGAGCTCCTGTAGCTTCTTCAGGGTAATTCTTTTCCAAAATTTGTTACTCACTTAGCATTGTCACCAATTGCATTGGCCTGTGGAGGACAGAAAAGGAAGTTACAAATCTCACCACAAAATACATTAACTCGCCTGCTGGAAATATTATAAAGGCTTCTGTACATTTCATACTGGGACTGCCTCACTATTGCTATTCAATATGCAGTGCACAACTTGCCTGTCTGCCAAGTAAGTTATTTCCCCTTGCAGCTTCTGCTTAGACTCTGCTAAAGTTTCAAAACGAGATCTTAAGGTATTTGGGAACATAAATATATGAGAACAGCAGTTCTTAACTTTTTCATGCCACATGTCTTTTTCTTTTAGTAAACTATTCTAACAGCTCTGTGTTTGCTAAAACCTCTTCTGATGTAGAGCCAGGGGAAAGACAGAAATTTCAAAACCATTTAATACCATCCTGTGAGCCATTGTTAAAGAAATTAAAATTCTGTCCATGGAAAAAGCATTCTGAGTAAGCCAGAATGTAGAGTTCTTCTCTCACCAACATACACATTGATGACTCATGCTTGCTTCTGTTTAGAAGAACTGCCAAAATTTGGTATCTATTTGTTTAGATCAGACAGGAAAAAAAACATACACAGGGTTTCTCTGATATGAAATGAAAACCTTTTTTTCAGTTTCCCTGGCATCTGAATTGCTATCTGAGCTTCCTAGTGAGCTGGGGATTGACAGTGTAGTCTGATGGGGAAGACTGACTTCTCGTGCTGCAGCTATTGACTTTTCTTGCAACATCTAGTTAATAAATGTTTTTAGTAATTCAAGGATTATCTTCCACTCTCTGACATTTAATAATAAAAAACTGTTGAGTAATAACAACAACAGCAGCAGCATGTGGGTAGCAGAAAGTGGGCAGAAGTTTCATCTGGGTCTCCTGAGGAGCTGATTATGACAATCTCCAGCAATGCCATGACTTTGTCAAATAACTGTATCCACGTTGGCCCAAGACATCTCTGCCAGTTCTGCAGACAAGGTTCCTTCAGCATTTTCTCAAATTACAATGAGAACAGGAAGCCTGGTGTCTTGCACTGTAGTGAAAAAAATACATTCAAAAAGCTAGAAGACCATCTCAGCCCTGCCTCTGCCTGAATAACAATAACAACAACAATCATCATCATCCAGTAATAATACTCTTGGTCATTGCCTCCATGACCAAGCAACTACACTACAGGAATTAAGGCTTAATTAGATTATTCTCTAACATGATCTAAGGCACAGTTTTAAACAGATCTGAAGAATCATCTCAGATGGTTGCCATCAATCAGCCTGCTTACAGGTGTTCTGCCAGTCTTTAATATTTCAAAATAAGAATGTGTTATCTGTGAGTTTTACATTGAATTAGGTCATACACTTTGCCCTCTTTCATAGAGAATTTTGTAGTTTTCTTTATAAGTTTACATTTTTATCTCATATCCTTTACAGAGCAATATTGTTTGGTCTCTCTGCATCATTATTTCCAAATTACACAACAAACTTCTTCACAGATAAACACATATGAGGATCAGTTATATTTGCTGGTGCTCCTTAAAATAAAAGAGCTCATAATGGTGATTACTTTTGTGTGAAAACCAGTTATTTTTCTGTTTTTCTCAAGCAATAGTAACTTTTTTTAAGTAGTCATACAAAGGAAACTTAATCTGGCTTCCTTTTTTTTTAACAGATAATAATAGAAACAAATGGTTTATTTTCAGTATTTAGGATCATCTCATGCTTTTAAGAAGAAACCTAAAAGTGTCACATTGTTTACCTGCTAAAGTTGCAAAGCAATATGGATTTAGTTCCTCTGAAAACTCATATTAGAAGTACCCTGCTCCCTGAACTGAATTTAGCAATCACATAACTTTGTGGCAACTCACACAAAAAAATAAACAACACTTTGCATCGAATCAGGGAGTTTAGGACTATTTTCTTCAGCAGCAGTTTGACGTGCACAGTTGGTTAGATGTAACACCAAATTGCATCCTCAGTGGGTGATAATAATGGTATTACCACAAAAAGGACAGTTCCATCTCCTCTCCATTTTCTTCCTTCCCCCCCATCTTACAGAGTTATGGGGTTAATACACTTGCACACTGAATGAATTCTACAAGCAAAGGAAGAAGTGTTGGGTTTCTTTCTGTGAGGTTAGTGAGTTGAGTCAGCTCACATGGGGGCAAAGAAACATCAAGAAAGGTCACTAGGGAGGACAT
Source organism: Florisuga fusca (assembly GCA_038090715.1). Lineage (NCBI taxonomy): Eukaryota > Metazoa > Chordata > Aves > Apodiformes > Trochilidae > Florisuga > Florisuga fusca. Next base: position 20,508,021 of record JAAWXA010000005.1, read on the forward strand.
GACAGTACCTAGGGGAGATCAAAGACAGGAGGAAGAAGTGGCACCAGCCATGAGCCCACATTCCCATGAGTTTAGACCAATGCAAGTCAGTGTTTCTGTGGCTCTCCTTTGTGAACTGCTCCCCTTTAGCCTGAGACTCTGCTGGCTCTCCCCTGACCTTCATCAGACACTGCAAGAAGCCTTTTCTTCCTATCTTATCCCTTTGCCAGCCAAGCTTCCAGCCTGGTTTACCAAACCTCAGCCAGGCAGCAAACCCAGCGCTCAAGTGACAGTGGAAGAGTACAGCCAGGAGTAAGACCTTTTTCTTGCAGTGGCAACTAGCCAGAAAAAGTCAGTTTAGTGGTCACACAAAACTGCACGTTGAGATGAGATGTATGCTTTGGGCAGTTATGCCAACCAGCATGCTGAGTTTCCATGCAGTTTTGCCTTCATTCAATCCTCATCTGAAGGAAAATATTCCTTGCAAAGGCAAATGTTCACAAGTTCTTGTTCATATATGGAACAAGAATCTCCAAAATGAGACAGGCATGTCAGGGAGAGGGACAGCAGCACAGATTTAAGCCCAGAGTTGTCTTCCAATTCTCCAGGAGTATTTTTAATATCATCCTGGTTTGTTTTGCTGAATTTGATCTATAGCTTTGCCTTTCTCTTCCCTTATAGTCTGCTTATTGACACTGCAACCAGTACAGAGTACCTTATGCTATCCAAGGGCCTGGGGTCTGCCGATGGGATGCAGATAAACCCATGTAAGACAGGTTAAAAAAAAGCACCAAAAACCAAACAAACAAAAAAACCACACCACTAAGTTTAAAAAAATCAAAATAATTCCCTGAAATCCTTCAGCCATATTCAAATCAATTATGCGGGAACTCGAGCCTTTATGTCCTAGTACCAATCTTCCAAATCACTGTGTCCATCTTCACAATGTTTCTCATAAATGCAGTCTTTAAAGGTCTTTTATGTACCCCATAGCTGCAGTGGAATGTATTGTGGAGCAATAACTTTAGGAACAATACCTGCAAAAGCCAAACAGACGTGATGACCAAGTACATACCTTTTCCTCACAGTTCATCCCTCTTGCAGCCTGGTGATAGATTTTTGTGTGTATCTAACATACTTGCATCCAGCCCTAAAAATCCAGCTGGTTAGACAAGAACAAAGAGCTTGTTATCTCAAACATTATTTATGTTATGCAGAAGAGAGGTTATAATACAAAAACTTTTCCCAAGGACATAGGCAAGCAGCTATGTGGAGACTGTGCCTTTCTCCTGGAACAATAAATAATAATGTCTGACATCTGCTAGGAAGGGTAAATGATAAGGTGTGGTAAACATCACAGCAAAAAGTTTCAAAGTTGCAAAAGCTGTGGTTTACAAATCCAGTATAGAGAGGCAGCCTCTCAACTAAAGGGCTTACGACCACAGTAGAAAAGAAAGGAAATCAGGTGGTTACAGACATAAGAGGCCAGGGAGACGGAAAAACAAGACAGATCAATGTGATGAGCAGTACTGTCAGTATCCTCACAGCCTATAGGTGCAATCATGTCTAAGCTGTTCTAAAAGCTAACTGCTGACAAAGAAGGGTAATGCTACTGCCCTCATCTGCCCCAGGAATTACCCTCCCTTGCTTTGACATTGAAACTCATCTTCCTCCAGTCTGTGAAACTCAACAGGCAGAAAACTGCTTTTCTGGTAATTACACTTTCTTAACATCTTATTAGAAGATTAGATGAGTAAAAAAAATAATGGCACAGGAGACAGGGTGGGAACACTCCCACAAGGGAGTGTAGAGGAAGCTTAAAAAAAAATCCAAGGCTTTTGGTAACAGCTACCTTCCAGGTTTACTTAGATAATGCCAGACTGCAGCTTGAATGCTGTCACTGGCTTCATAAGTATTTTGGTGGGGAAGAGTTCTGGAAGTAGACAATGAAGTACTGCAGACATGTGTGAGAAGCTCCTTTCATATCTGCAGGTTAAAAGAGAGAAAGATGAGAACTGCTGCTTCAAGAACTTCTAAGAAAGACTAATGGAAGGGATCAACATCTCAACAGATATGAAGTTAGTTTCTTTCTCAGTTGGTTTGAAATTTGGCATTTCCCCTCATAAAACCTTGTTCTTTGAAGATGCAAATCAATGAATGTTGAAAAGGAAGAAAAACTGACCAGCACTGTATCAGGTCTGACAGTGGGCTGAGGAAAACAAAGGAACAGTATGATCAATGATAAACTAGGATTTAGAGCTGAAAGTCCCAAGCATGACTCAAATAGCATATAAGCATCCCCTTCCTTTTTTCCTTTCTCACAAGACATTCTCCTATCAACATGAGAGAATCAAGCAAAAGAGAGCTTACAGGAACACACAACTAGTCCTTTCCTTGCAGAAATTTATCAACTAATCCAGCACTCAAGAAAGAAAAGCTCTTTGAATATGCTCCATACAAAATTCATGCCTTTTTAACATTACATTCTTGTGTTAAATATTTACCTTGCCAAAGTTTTGCTACATCACAATCAATATCAAATTTCTCAATTTCTGTGATTGTTTCAAACAGAGCATAAAATACTACAGGAATGAATATGGAAAACTGTACATTATTTAAAGAGAAATAAGATGATATCTTTAGGCATTTAGGAAGAATGACAGAGTGTGGCTTCATACTTCTACTGTGAAATGTTTGCTCTTTAAAAAAATCCAAACCAAACAGGCACATACAATCTAGCCATCAATTCTGCTTGGTTTAGAGCTCATACAACTTCTATTTTAAATAGGCCAGTAAAAGTTTTCATACGCAGTTTCTTGTCAATTTTCAATCCATTACAGATGTTGTCCCTTGTTCTAGCCCTATAATTTACTACTTTGCTTACAAAAAATTAGATCTGAACCAATATGTATCAATAAACATAGGAGGTTTCATCTATTTCTCATCACCAAATTTTACTCATACCTCTTCCACTTGGGTATCCTCCTAATTTCTGATGCACTGCAGGATTTTTTATTCTTATCCTGAGAGAAAAATTACCTCCATTCCTGATTCGTAGGTTCTAAGTTCTTGTCCATGCCAGTGTGTAATCAACTTTTGGAAGTTGATGCTGACCAAACACTATGAGGAAGTCTGGGAAAGAGAAACATCACTGAAAATAAAATCTATACTTAATATTTTCACTAAGCACACAAACCCTGAATTCGACAAAAATAATTATTCCAAACTGAATTATTCCCAATAGCTAATCAGCAGGGTAAAATGATGTATCACATAAGACAGAATCAAAGGCCCACTTAGAATGAGTAGGAAAGAATGCAGCATTTAGAAAACTGCATAATGAATTTATCTGAGCAACAGACCCTTATTCCTGCGAAAAATACATACACACATCAATATGTGAACATATTTAGAAATTTTTGAAAAATCACATTTTATAATGATCAAAGACTAACAGTGTTTAACAGTAAGGTGTAGAATATGTTGTTGAACAAAAGACTCCTTTTCTATTCCTGTAGAATCAAAACAAGTGTCCTGGTTTGGGCCAGTTAAACTGTGACAACCAGAGAGGCATAGGTATTATTCAGGACCATATTTCCATGAGCAAGGCTTCTAATTCATCTTTTAATTTATAATTTTTCTTATTGATATAAAAAAACCCCTCAGCTAGATTTTAGATGAATTTAATAGTAAGACGCATTGCTACTTCACTTGCAAAGGAATATATAGCACTTATGGAATATCACTGTAATACTTTTCTAGAGTATCTTTTTAGACTACAATAATGCTTTAAAATTTCATGATGAATAAAAGCAAAAGATGTGGGTTGGTAAAAAGCATTGCTATGTCCTTAAAGCGAGATATATACCAGAAAAAAACTGTTACTATTTGTTTGTGGTTTCATATGTTGCTTAGAGAAAATTATAGCCAGTTCCTCTTTGTAGGTTAGTTCAAAGGCAGTTTATCTATTCCTAGCACACCCCCCTTGCTTCTTTCACTCTAAAATGAGGGAAGACCAAGGCCTTTAGTTCACCCTTTCAAATACCAACTTCTCTCCATGGATGAAATCTCCTGTTCTGTACAGCAGACCTCCTGCACCCTGGGACCCTGTTCTGACAAACTGCACTCACACCAATCATCTTCCTTCTCCTCCCTTTTTCTCCTGCTTGAAAAGAAATGGACATGCATAGATACATATTTTACATATGAATTTTATATATATATATGTTTCCAGTAATGCAATTTAGGGACAGCGCCATTCCAGACAATCAGTGTCTGCACTGCCTGTTAGAAATATGGACTAATTAAGAAAACGTTTCAAAATGTCATAGTTATTTTTTGTACTAATTTTCTTGGCTCTTGAATAAACATACTTGAATAGACATATGTGCTCAGTTACTGTATTTCTGCTGATGACTGCATTACTGGGGACAGAAAGGTACAAATGAATAAACTTTCAAAAGAAAGGAATTTTGGCCTTCAGTCAGCCGTGTGCCTTTTGAGCACTCCTGATGGCGAAATCACTGCACACGTGTCAAATTCAGAAACTGGCACCAAAAATGGGGCCACACCTGGAAGGATGAATACCATGGTACAAACAGTGATGTGATACACATTCAACAGAATTTTATTTTGCTTCCTTGTTAAACATTTTAAAATATGAATATGCTGTATCTGCCATCCCAAGCTAAAAAGTCAGATGTGTGCATTGTGTGTAAAAAAAATGTTATAGAGCCTCACTCTGCAACTCGATCTCCAGGCATAATTTCACGCTTGAAAAGTGGAAAAAAGCAAGCAAGAAGCAAGAATCACACAGACATTACAAGTGGAAAACACTAGATGTACAATCAATACAACAAGATTCAAGTTAAGAGTACATTTTCCCAAACTATTTTCAAGCACAGTAGTACTAACAAAGTGTAGTGAGACCTGTGAGCATGTTGTTTCTTTTGCTGTCCTTTGTTGTCTCTGAGGTGCTAGGTAAGAGAAATGACACTACTAGTTACTAACAGTGAGAAGACTATCTCCAGAATCTACTTTTTGGTCAAATACAACTGTATTCTCTGCTTTGTATTTCATTGTATAAATTATTTCTTTTTCGTTAAACATAAGAATTAATCTTTTATGACTTTAAGACCTTCTGATAAAATATACTGTGACTTTGCAATACACCAAGTATAGAAAGGTGAAGAACACAACTTTCTATTTATTGCTCTTTTATGATTTAAAATGTAATATATATAGAATATAGGCAAAAAAATGTTGGTGATGTGCAGGTGATGTGCAGCAATACAGAGACACTGTCTGAGCATGCAGGGAAGGGAAAGCACTGGACCTTTAAAATCTGTTTTAGTAATGATTTAGACAGCTACCTCCTGTAACATTCTCACAGGCAAACTGAAGTACAGATTAAGTAAGTGTAGAGGAAGATGTACTGAAAACTAGCTGAACTGCCAGGCTCATAGGGTTGTGGCCAGTGGCATGGAGTCCATCTGGGGGCCAGTCAGTAGTGATACATCTCAGGGGTCAATACTGGAGCCAATCCTGTTTAACTTCTTCATTAGTGACCTGGATGACGGGAGACATTACAACCTCAGAAAATTTGCAAATGTCGTAAGAATGGCAGGAGCTGCTGATACACCAGGTGTCTGTGCTCCAACTTAGAGAGACCACAACATGTTGAAGAAATGGGTGGATATAAGATTCATGAAGATCAACAAGGGAAAGTGCAAATTCCCACAACGGGGGAAAACAACCCCAGGCACCGGTATGTTCTGGGCACTGACTGGCTGGAAATCAGCTTTGCAGGGAAGGCCCTGGGGGTCCTGCTGCAGAAGGTAACCATAAGCCAGCAACGTGACCTTGCAGTAAACACCAAAGCAGAACGAGTGTTCGTTCTGGTCATGGGATGAGGCTTGCTAAAAAGAAATTGCACTTGACGTAATTCTCTCTCTATATTCCCCTCAGCAAGTTCTTGGTCAGGATTGTGACAAGGTAGAAGTACTGTACTGTAACCATTCAGCCATTTGCCTTCGTGGTGGTGAGCCTTCAGAAAGCAGAAGCTGAAGATGATACAGATGATGCAAAAGAGTCCTGACAAGCATCTTCAGAAGAATAGTATACCTTCTGTTGCAAATGTGTTGCCTTTAACAGATATGAATATTCAGAATGTCAAGACCATTGCTATCTTTTCAGCACGGCTTGCCTTCTCGTGTTTATCTTTTCTGCTTTGCTTTTGACATTCAAAAAATGAGGAAGTTAGTGACCAGCAGCGCTTTGCTCCTGTGTTCTAAAATAAAACATCAACCCTAAAGAATTCATGAAGAATTTTCAGCTCTAAGGAAGCTTAGATGTTCTGCTATTCTTTATTTATAGCACAGGTTCCTAGTAGCTGGAGATTCCCTTTTGAAGAATAAAATCAGGACACAGAAAGATTTTCTCACTGCAGCTGTTGCACTTACTCACTGCTGAACATGCTGTGAGTTCCTTTATTCTAAATATTTATATTTACAGACTAAAATGACAGATACTATAATAAAAATTTAGCATCCCAATGACTTTTTTTCTGGGTTTGTTATTGCCTCTCTGGAACATGGCAGAGACACCAATATCCTTGCAATGTGCAGTGTTGTTTGGGTACTTCACTATGTACTACAACACATAGGTTTGCATTTCAGGTGCTACTTCTTATTAATATTCTCTCCAATAGCCAGTGCAGAATATAAATGAGAAAAAGTCACAACAGAAAATAAATTCACACAGAATAAATTCGAGGTGAATTTATCACAGAGACTGGGCACATATTAAGTCTTACCAAAGTTAGGAGATCACCACCACCCCCCCTTTTTTTTTTTAATTGCAAGGTGAAAAAATATCCTACTCTGAAAAAATGAGGCTCAGATTCACACAGTCATTCTATTAGCAGTAGATCCTAAACAATCATACTCAGTAAGGAAAGTGGATTTTTTTGTCAATTTGAAGTGAATGAACCATCACTAACATGATGGCTTTGTTAAAGGCTTTGTTTGACTCTGAGGAATCATGCACAACTTCCTTTAAGTCAAGCAAGTGATGATGCTACAATAAAATTCCTTGCTGTCCTCTTTTCTGTAGATACAGCTTTGTAAATGCCAAGTTTGAAATTTTAATTTTAAATGTAAATTTGAAAATTATGATAAATCATCATTCTGTATTTTCCTGCTTGTGGATAACAATGTCTGTAAGTTCCTTCTCTTACTTATTTATCCAATACCAGAGAATTTATGAAAACTCAGATAATGAAAAAGGTAGGAATTACAGACAGAAAATGAAAATCATTTTTTCTCATAATTGTTGGAAGACTGGATCACTGCCAATATTGTAGGTTTCTCCAAAACTAAATAAATTTCTCTGCAATGAAGAATTTTGACATGAGAAGACTATCACTCTACAGTCAGTACTTTATTTTAAAAAATTACCTTTCTCTAGGAACTAAATATTAAATCTTTGCAGATCCTAGTCTCAGGAACTGTATCTTTACCTACTACTTGTTACTGAGAAATATGAGTTGGAAACAAGGGGAAAAAAATCTTTCAGCAAACGACTCACCCTCCTCTTTCTACATCCTTTTCTCTCTAAAAAATATGACATACTCCAAATGCACATCGGCAAAAAAAACCCCTACGCTGACAAAAGTTGGAACAGAGGTGGAAGGAAAATCTAATTGAAATATGTTTGCATTTGAACTCTTGATGATGTTCTGGATTTATGCATCTAAATTACAATTAAATAAGGTTGAAGTCATGAGTAACTCGCAAGAGCAACGAAATGGGCAATTAAAGAGAAAATTTACCATATGTCCTTTGATATCTAGGCATGCTGCAGTGCATTAAGAAAGTCATGAAAGAGACACCCTGTTGTGGTTATGTGTTCTGAGGCATGTGGCACATTTCTGTTGTAGCTATCTATTTCCCTGCTTGTATGCATACGTGCCATTATTTAAATGTTGATCTTGAGTGTGAATTTTCCCTTTGCATGCTAAAAAAAAAAAATGGGGCTGTGGATTCTGAATGAAAAATCATCACAAATGGGACACAAATGGTTTTAAACCCCAGACAAAAATAGGCAAAGGAGATGGTTTTAGAAATTACAAATGGATCATCTTATTATCTTCCTCTAAAGCAGATACTGTTGAATTCCAAATACTGCTCTCCCATATTTTGCGTGGAAATTGGAATGCACTAAAAAATGCCACATATTTCATTTGGATCATCTGGGGAAATACAATGGGAAATCACTAATTTAAGGTTCTTCACCTGTGGCATCCCACAAGTCTTTTTTTTTTCCTCTACAGCCTGAAAATGTGGAAGATGTGATGGATCATACAGATCCTAAAAACAGTATTTATGTGGCTGACAACTAACCCACACTGTCTCAAACGCTGTGATCACTAAGACACCCTAATGTGAAGTGTTTTATAAACAGAGGTTGGTTAACCAAAGAACGAGACCAAGACAAGTTATACTTGTGGGAAAAGAAAAACATTTTGTGGAATTCCCATTGTTCAGGGTGTTTCAGGAGAACATGTTTGCTTTCCAGATGCTGAAGATGCTTGCAGCTTTGGGACACTTTCAGACACCTCACCAGTTCTCCAGAGCCAAGTATATACTTCTGCTGAAGAAATAAGGCCTTGTAACTCAACTTGCAACCAGCCAGGAGATAGTACCTCCTGATTACATGGTGATTTGGCCACAGCTGTCTTGTGTTCTTCATTCCTAGGATTCTTTGTAGTCTCTTGTTTTAAGTAGAAATAGTATCAATTTGAGCACAGAGCTATTATGACAGTTATCCTAAGAGTTCACTCCAAAATGATATAATTATAACCATGAATCATCATGAACTGATGAACTTTAGAAAAAAAACAGGTTTCTTCAACTATTTTTTTTTCTTTTGGTTTTGTACAATAGTGATGACGATGGTGATAAAGCATGTGGGAGACAGAAACACACACATCCAATCCCTATATTATAAAAAATGGACCAGGTACCACGGAATGAGTGAAATGGCTAGAAACACAAACGACCTAATGGATATGCTGGCACCATTCTCCTCCTTGGTATGACCTAAAGTGCAAAGACTCGGCCAGTGACAAGTTTCTGGAGAGAAGAGAAAAACAGATTAGCATTACATCGACTCAGAGTCCTCCACAATATGAAGAGACAGGGCAGAAGTAAACCCACTCCAGTCACAGAGACCATCAGGCCCAGGTGGTAGATGCTGGGAGACAGAGGTGCTGTAGGAATGCAAGAACAGCTTGCAGACAGCATCCTGGCAAATGGTTGTCAAGGGAAATAAGTGGGATGACAGTCACAGTCAATCCGAGGGCAGGAGAGCCAGGAAGAGCAATCTCTAGGGGCCTGGGGAAAGGAGCCAGCCAGAAACAGTCTGAGGGCAGAGCATGCCAGTTGGGATGCAGGTCTACAGCCACAGGGTGCCCAGGGATAACACTGACAAATGTGTGCTGTAACCAAAAGGTTTAGGGATTGCGGGAAGAGCCAGGGACTTCAGCCAGCAACAGCTGAGAAACACAGCAAGGAATGCACCGAGCAAGGGAACAGATTCACCTTTTGTGGTGTGGTCTCATGTCACCAAGCAATGTCCCATCCCGCCACAGCACTACATGCTTCTGCCAACCATGAGAGCAGAAACGGGTTTACCAAAGGCTGCAGCTTGGGGACAGGACTCACAGCCTGCAGTGAGGCAGAGGAAAGCACACAGACCGAGCCAGGGGATGTGCCCAGGAAAAAGCAGATTTAAAATGCTTTAGTTGGGGGCGGAACTGTGTCCAATTCTGGGCCCCTCAGTTAAGGAAGGATATTGAGGTGCTGGAGCAGGTCCAAAGGAGGGCAACCAGGCTGGTGAAGGGACTCGAGCACAGATCCTATGAGCAGAGGCTGAGGGAGCTGGGGCTGTTCAGCCTGGAGAAGAGGAGGCTCAGGGGAGACCTCATCACTCTCTACAGCTCCCTGAAAGGAGGGTGATAGCCAGGGGGGGGTTGGTCTCTTTTCCCAGGCATCTCTCAGCAAAATAAGAACACACGGTCTTAAGTTGTGCCAGGGGAGGTTTAGAAAGAATTTCTTTATGGAGAGGGTGACCAGGCATTGGAATGGGCTGCCCAGGGAAGTAGTGGATTCTCTGTCCCTGGAGATATTTAAAAAGAGACTGGATGTGGCACTCAGTGCCATGGTCTGGTAACCGCAGCGGTAGTGGATCAAGGGTTGGACTTGATGATCTCTGAGGTCCCTTCCAACCCAGCCGATTCTATGATTCTGTGATTTTCAACTTTACAGTACCATTAACCTTTCAAACTATCATCAATGTAAAGAATAGTCTCAAGACTTCGCAAACTTGTACGAGAAGACTTGAGGCGAAAACAAGATTCCTTCCAGCGGCCGAACTGGAAAAAAAAAAAAAGTCAGGACTGATTTCATCATTTTTAGAGTCTATAATGTATTTAAAGTTGCGGCGGCAACTGATGCTCCTTGCTCCCCTTCGTTTTCGCCACAGGGAAGCCGCTGCCGCTCCGGTCGGTAGGCAAAGAGGCCTAATGCCAGCGACCTTCCAACTTTTTCTCCCTGGTTTGTTCCGCCCCCCACCCCACCCCACC